>JAEOAD010000010.1:40217500-40592500 GCA_036365145.1 Orientallactaga sibirica
AGAATCAGAACTTCAGTCCTCATCCTTATGTGGAGTATGGAATTGAAAGGCAAAATAATTATTTAGAAAAAAAAAGTTCAAAGAGTCTAGGAAAGAACTCATAGTGGTTTGGACTTGAATGGTGTCAGTGGAGAGAAGTAGAAAGGCTAGAGAACTTTTTAGATGCTACAATTGCAGTTGGTGATTACTTGAGTAGTCAAGGCAAGGGAGGCATGAAGAATGGTTGGTGAGTTTTGGACTGAGGTGCAGAGTGGTTAGTCGTCCCATTAACTAAGATGGGAAAGCCTAGAGGACGAGAAAGAACAGGTTCGAGGATGAGGCAAAAGTGATCGTTAAGTTTTACACAAAAGGATGAGTTAAGTTTTACACATGCTGAGTTTGAGATTGTTAAGGGATAAATTCCAAATGGAGATGTCCAGAAGAAAATTATTCAGCTTTGGAATCTAGAAGCAAGGTTTTGTGAGTTGTCAACATAAACATGGCATTGAAGGCACAGAAATAGATGAGCTCTTATGAGGAGTGTGTATAGGATAATAGGTTAAAGAACATTGTAGCTACCATCATAGAATCATGGCATTCAGGGGAACCAATGGAGGAAAGGTCAAATTAGGTACATTCCAAATGAAGACAGTGCAGTGCCACAGAGTGCAAAGAAGACACTTTCCAGGAGCAAGGAGTGGCTAGAGGTGTCACGTACTGCTAAGAATTCAAGCAAGATAAAGTTTTTTATTTTTATTTATTTATTTGGTTTTTTGAGGTAGGGTCTCACTCTAGTTCAGGCTGACCTGGAGTTCACTCTGTATTCTCCGGGTGGCCTCGAACTCACGGCGATCCTCCTATCTCTGCCTCCCGAGTGCTGGGATTAAAGGCGTGCGCTACCACGCCCAGCTATTTATTTGGTTTTTTGAGGTAGGCTCTCACTCTAGTTCAGGCTGACCTGGAATTTACTATGTAGTCTCAGGCTGGCCTTTAACTCATGGCAGTCCTCCTACCTCTGCTTCCTGAATGCTGGGATTAAAGGCGTGCACCACCATGGCTGGCAAGATAAACTTTTCTTAAAAATTCATTTATTTTCAAGCAGAAAGAAATAGAAGATAGAGAAAATAGGTATGCCAGGGCCTCCAGTTGCTACAAACCGACTCCAGATGCACGTGTCACTTTGTGCATCTGGTTTTACACGGGCACTGGGGTTGTTAGGCTTTGCAGGCAAGGGCCTTAATTGCTGAGCCATCTCTCAAGCCCAAGATAAAGATTTTGAGTTATCAGTTTCCCTTACTGACATGTAGATTATTGTTGACCTTGGCAGGAGGAGTTTCATAGTGACTGAAGCCATTTTTCATTGATTTGAGGAGTGATGGAAGGTGAGGATGGGGATGGTGAGTACAGATTACACTCTTAAGAAGTTGTTGGCTGAAGGGGAGTGAGAGAGACTGTAAGGCCAGGGGCTGGAAGAATGAAGTAATGGAGCATTTTTCTTCCTTTTGAAAAGGGGAACTAAATTTACCTCATGACCCTTCTTTCTAAGGGAGAAAGTGAATCTCCCTTAATATTTAACTTTATTTTATTTATTTATTTGAGAGAGGGAGAAAGAGGTGTGTGTGTGTGTGTGTATGTATATATATATATATACACACACATACATACATACATACATACATACATACATACATACATACATACACTGGGTGTGGTGGTGCATGCCTTTAATCCTAGCACTTGGGAGGCTGAGGTAGGAGGATCACCATGAGTTCTAGGCCAACCTGAGACTGCATAGAGAATTCCAGGTCAGCCTAGGCTAGAGTGAAACCCTGCCTCAAAAAAAAAAAAAAAAAAAAAAAGCTGGGTGTGTTGGCGCACACCTTTAATCCTAGCACTTGTGAGGCAAAGGTAGGAGGATTGCTGTGAGTTCAAGGCCACCCTGAGACTACATAGTGAATTCCAGTTCAGCCTGTGTTAGAGTGAGACTCTACCTTGAAAAACAAACAAAAAAAAAGTTACCAGATAGAGAGAGAGAGAGAGAGAGAGAGAGAGAGAATGGGCATACCAGGGCTTTTAGCCACTGAGAATGAACTCCAGATGCATGGGCCACCTTGTACATCTGGCTTTACATGGAATCGTACATGAGTCCTTTGGCTTTGCTGGCAGATGCCATAACTCCTGAGCTATCTTTCCAGCCCTGAGAAATACATATTTTAAATGAATTTGTAAAATGGAATTCCAATTATTTTACCAGGTTTTTCTTTCTTCTCTTTAGATATGGAACATTCAGTATTACAGGCACCTGGATAGGGAAGGTAACTTTACAAAATTAATCTTTAAAATGTTTCACATAGACATAGTTCTTTACATTTCCCTCTTTAGAACATTATTTAGAACTTTGTTCATTTCTGTATCAGCAAAAAGTACTTCCTGAATAAATTATCTTTTTGGTTTTTCAAGGTAGGGTCTCACTCTGGTCCAGGCTGACCTGGAATTAACTATGTAGTCTCAGGGTGGCCTCAAACTCATGGCGATCCTCCTACCTCTGCCTCCCGAGTGCTGGGATTAAAGGCATGTGCCACCACGCCCGGCTAAATTATCATTTTTATTAGTAATTATATTGTGGCAAATATTTACTATGTTCTTTTTGTTTTAAATCTTTTCATTCAGTGTATGTTTGGGGGGGTGGTTTGAGGCGGTGATAGCTTAGGCCGATCTCTAACTCATAGCAGACCTCCTACTTAAGCCTTCTGGGTGCTGGGATTAAAAGCACAAACCACCATGTTTAGCTCAGTCTCCTCTGGATCTAAGATAACATAAGAATCTAGACTTACAGATCTTCCTATCTGTAGCCACTGGCTTTTAGCTTTTTTTTTTTTTTTTTTTGAGGTACCTCTCACTCTAGCCCAGGCTGACCTGGAATTCACTATGTAGTCTCAGGGTGGCTTCAAACTCTTGGTTATCCTCCTACCTCTGCCTCCTGAGTGCTGGGATTAAAGGCGTGTGCCACCACGCCCGGCTTCTTCTTTTTCTTTTTTAAAAAAAAAAACATTTAAAAAATGTATTTATTTATTTGAGATAGAAAAAGTTAGAGAGAGAGAGAGAGAGAATGGGCACGTTGGGGCCTCCAGCTACTACAAATGAATTCCAGGTGCAAGGGCCAACTTGTGCACCTGGCTTACATGGGTCCTGGAGAGTTGAACTGGAATCCTTTGGCTTTGCAGGCAAAGGCCTTAACTGCTAAGCCATTTCTATAGCCCCTTTAAATTAAAAAAACTTTTTAAAAAAATTATTTATTTATGTATTTATTAGAGAGAAATAGGCAGAGAGAAAGAGAGAATGGGTGCACCAGGACCTCCAGCCACTGCAAATGAACTCCAGATGTATGCATCCTCTTGTGCATCTGGCTTATGTGGGTCCTGGGGAATTGAACCTGGGTCCTTTGGCTTTGTAGACAAGTGCCTTAACCCCACTAAGCCATCTCTCCAGCCCTTGCTTTTTTTTTTTGAGACATAATCTCATGTAACTCAGGTTAGCCTCAAGTTGCTTACTAGCTGAGGATGACTGAAATTCTGACCCTCCTGCCTCTGCTTCTGGAGTGCTGGGATTAAAGACATGCACCACCATGCCTGGTTTTATGTGGTGCTGGTGATTGAACTCAGGGCTTCATGCATGCTAACAAGCAAGCATTCTACTATTGAGTTACATCTCCAGCTTCTGAATTAATTTCTCAAAATGAATAGCAAACCTATTGATATTTTCAGTAATGAAAGAAGTTGAAAATATGTTCTCTTCCCCTTGTTTATTTTATTTTATTATTTATTTGAGAGAGAGGGAATGAGAGAAAGCAAGCAAGCCTGCCATTGCAGATGAACTGCAGGTACATGCACTACTTTGTACATCTGGTTTTATGTGGGAACTGGGGATTCGAACCCAAGTGTAAGGCTTTGCAAGCAAGCACCTTTAACCACTCAGGCTGCTGGAGGGGAGGGTATGCCTTGAGGTTTTTTTTAAAATTATTTTTTATTATTTTTTTAGAGAGAGAGAGAAAGGGGAAGACAGAGATGGGCGCGGCAGCAGTGTCTCAGCTGCTGTGAACGAAATCCAGATGTATGCACCCCCTTGTGGTCAAGTGCAGCATTGTGCCCTTGTATCACTTTGCATCTGGCTAAACGTGGGACCTGGAGATTGGAACCGCTGGAGATTGGAACCGCTGGAGATTGGAACCAGTGTTCTTAGGCTTAGGAGGCAGGCGCCTTAACCCCTAAGCCATCTCTCCAGCCCTGCCTTGAGGTTTTATAGCCCATTTCCACTTCCTATTCTCTTTCTGCTTCTTGCCTATGTATGTGAGCAACTCAGTCTCCTATGCTTGCCTTATGCCTCACCAGCTATGATGGAATGAATCTCTGTGCAATTGTAAGCCAAAATGAACCTCTTTTCTTCCTTAAATTATTTGTTCTCTGTAATAAGAAAGTAAATAATACAGGAAATTAGTATCAGAAGTGGGGTCATTGATGTGATAAACCTGACCATGTGGTTCATAAGCCTTTGGAACTGGTTTATGGGAAGAATGTACAAGAATTTGAACCTTGGATAGGGAACCCATGCAGTGCTGTAAGCAGAGCTTATAGACCATTCTGTTGGGAGTTTGGCAGACAAAAATGTTGAGAAAAACATGAACAGGGGCTGAGGAGGTGGCTCAGAGATTAAAGGAGCTTGCTTGCAAAGCCTGATGGCTGGGGTTAGATTCCCCAGGACCCACATAAAGCCAGATTCACAAAGTGGTGCATGTGTCTTGAGTTCATTTGCAGTGGCAAGAGAACATAGAATGACCATTCCCTCTTTCTTCTTCCTAATTCTCTCTCTCTACTTGCAAATAAATAAATAAAAATATTTAAAGCTAAAAACAACAACAAAGCATGAAATGCTCATGAAGTTTCAGAAGGAAACAAGGACTCTATTAGGAACTAAGCTAGAGGCAATTCGTGGGATATTCTGGCAAAGGAATATGACTGCCATTCCCTGTGTCCTAAGAACTTCAGTGAGGTTTAATTTAAAGGAAATGGATGCCAGGCGTGGTGGCACACGCCTGTAATCCCAGCACTCGGGAGGCAGAGGTAGGAGGATTGCCTTGAGTTTGAGGCCACCCTGAGACTACATAGTGAATTCCAGGTCAACCTGAGCTAGAGTGAAACCCTACCTCGAAAAACCAAATAAAAAAAGAAAAAGGACTAACTTGTATAGTAGAAGAACTTTCAAGCATTCTAGCTGTGACATGGCTTGCTTGCTTATCTATCTATTTATTTATTTATTTATTTATTTATTTTGTTTTTTTTGAGGTAGGGTCTCACTCTATCCCAGGCTGGAATTCACTGTGTAGTCTTGGTGGCCGCAAACTCACAGTAGCCCTCTTACCTCTGTCTCCCGAGTGATGGTATTAAAGGCATGCGCCACCACGCTCGGCTCCCTTTTTTTTTTTTTTTTTTTTAAATATTTATTTATATATTATTTGTCAGGACCTTCTGCTCCAGATCAACTCCAGATGCATGTGCCAGTTTATTTACCTGGCCTTAGTGGGTACTGGAGATTTGAACACAGATTATTAGGCTTTATAAGCAAGTGCCTTTAACCACTGACCTCTCTCTCTAGCCCTTATCTGCTTTTATTCAGATCTATCATGAAAATAAGCAAGAAGCAGAGCAAAAAGATGAAAAAATGTAACATTTGGCAAGGAAAGAAGTGAGTTTGAAGTTTCTTACACAGAGCATTGATGGTATAATCATTAAAGAGATTAGCACTATTAAAGAGAACCCTATTGTTCTGTACCAGGACAATAGGAAAGATGTCCTGGGGCAAAACTACCCATGTAAAGCTCTGGTATGTAAGCATTAAAATTCTTTCTTAAAAATATATTTTATGGGGGCTGGAGAAATGGTTTAGCGGTTAACCACTTGCCTGTGAAGCTTAAGGACCCCGGTTCAAGGCTCAATTCCCCAGTACCCACGTAAGCCAGATGCACAAGGGGGTGCATGCATCTGGAGTTCATTTGCAGTGGCTGGAGGTCCTGGTGTGCCCATTCTCTCTATCCCTTTGAAAGAAAGAAAGAAAAAAAGAAATAAAGAAAGAAAAAGAAAGAAGGAAGGAAGAAGGAAGGAAAGAGACCAAAATAGAAATAAAAAAGAAATGAGTGAGTAAAGTGAACTCATTTAACACAGATCAAAAGTTTATTATCAAGTCTGGGGAGATGACTAGGTCATTAAAGTTACTTGCTGGCAAAGCCTGATGGTCCCGATTCAATTTCCCAGTACCCGTGTAAAATCAGATGCACAAAAATAGCACATTGCAGGGGCAAGAGGCCTTGGTGTGCCAGATACTCTCTTGTTCCCTCCTCTTAAATAAATAACTTTCTTTTTTTGTTTTGTTTTGGTTTTCCGGGGTAGGGTCTCACTGTAACTCAGGCTGACCTGGAATTCACTATGTAGTCTCAGGGTGGCCTTGAACTCTCGGTGATCCTCCTACCTCTGCCTCCTGAGTGCTGGGATTAAAGGTATGTGCCACTACACCTGGCTTTAAATAAATAAAATTTTAGGGGCTGGAGAGATGGCTTAGTGGTTAAGGCACATGCCTGCGAAGCCTAAGGACCCAGGTTCAATTCTCCAGGTCCCACGTAAGCCAGATGCACTAGGGGGCATACGTGTTTGGAGTTCGTTTGCGGTGGCTAGAGGCCCTGGCATGCCCATTCTCACTCTCTCTTTTTTCCCCTCTCTCAAATAAATTAATTTAAAAAAAGCCAGGTATGGTGGCACATACCTTTAATCCCGGCACTCAGGAGGCAGAGGTAGGAGGATCACAGTGAGTTTGAGGCTACCCTGAGACTCCATAGTGAATTCCAGGTCAGCCTGGGCTAGAGCGAGACCCTATCTCAAAAAAAAAAAAGTAAAAATTTAAAAGGTTGTCATAAAAGAAAGACATTAATTCTGGAATAATATAAAAAAATAGGCACATTTATGTTTAATGGAATTGTTGTAAATGAAATTATACCTGAAATTAGACTAAACAAAGAATAAAGTTTCGTGACTGGGAAGGTGGAAATGTTTTGTGAAAGCGCTTGCCATGTAAGTATAAGATCCTTAGTTCACATTCCTAGCACCCATGTCAATAATGGGTGATTGTGGTGGCCACCTGTAACCTGAGCACACAGGAGGCAGACAGTCCTTAGGGCAAGCTGGCTAGCTCCAGACTCAAATAAAAATAAAGAGGGGAAATCTGGGCATGGTGATGCACACCTTTGATCCCAGCACTTGGGAGGCAGAAGTAGGAGGATTTCCATGAGTTTGAGGCCACCCTGAGACTACAGAGTGAATTACAGGTCAACCTGGACTAGAGCAAGGCCCTACCTCCAGAAACAAAAACAAAAAATAAAGAGGGGAGCCATCAAAGATAGACACTTGATACCGCACAGGCACAGACACACAAATATACAAGCAAAAAAAAATGTGTTTTATTATGTGATAGAATTGTACGCCAGCATTATTTGTTATCTTTTTAAAAAATGTATCTTAGGCCGGGCGTGGTGGCGCATGCCTTTAATCCTAGCACTCAGGAGGCAGAGGTAGAAGGATCGCCATGAGTTCAAGGCCACCCTGAAATTACATAGTGAATTCCAGGTCAGCCTGAGCTAGTGTGAGACCCTACTTTGAAAAACTAAAAAATAAAAATAAAAAAAAAAGTATCTTAAACGTATTTTAAGTATTTTTCAGTATCAATCTTCCTAGGGGCTGTTTTTCAACCTTTGGGATTCTCAGATAGTCTTCTTTGTAGTTCTTTTTCTTCTTTTTGGTTTTTCAATGTAGAGTCTCTAGCCCAAGCTGACCTGGAATTTACTCAGTAGTCCTAGGGCCCAGAGTGGCCTTGAACTCACAGCGATCCTCCAACCTTTTGTTTGTTTTTAAATAACACAGCGTTTCTACCCAATGCTCGGCCATCTGTAATGAGTTCTGAGGTTCAACGTCACTTTCATAAAATGTATCTTTGGATTGTAGTGTTAATATATGCTCTTGTTAATCATAAAAGTATCCAAGGAAGTTCTTTAATGGATATTTTACTCTTATGATGGCTTTTTTTTTTTTTTTCAGACAGGGTGTCATATAGCTCAGGCTGGCCTAGAGCTTTTGTTTTTTGTTACTAACCTGCAACTGTTTTTTGTTTGTTTGTTGTTGTTTTTTTTTTTTTTTTTTTTTTTAGAGAGAGGAGAGAGAGAGAGATGATTGGTATGCCAGGGCCTCAGCCACTGAAATTGAACTCCAGATCTCCAGATGCTTGTTCCATCTAGTGGGCATGTGCAACCTTGCACTTGCCTTACCTTTGTGCCTCTGGCTTACTTGGGATCTGGGATCACAAGCAGAGAAGAGAGAGACAATAGGTACACCAGGGCCACCTGCCACTGCAATTGAACTCTAGATACATGCACTACTTTGTGTATCTGGCTTTGTGTGGGTATTGGGGAATTGAACCCAGGGGGTCAGGCTTTGCAAGCAAGCACCATTAACTGCTGAGCCATATCTCCAATCCTTAATATATATATATTTGAGAGGAGGAGATAGAGAATGGGCATGTCAGGTCTTCTAGCCACTGCAAACAAATTCCAGATGCATGTGCCACCTTGTGCATTTGGTTTACATGGGTCCTGGGGTATTGAACTGAGGTCCTTTGGCATTTGAAGCAAGCACCTTAACTGCTAAGCCATCTCTTCAGCACAACCTTGAACATTTTAAAAAATATTTTTATTGTATTTATTTGTGTGAGAGAGGAAAAAGTATAGATGAGTTGCTGCAAAGAAACCAGAGGCATGCATCACCTGTGCATCTGGCTTACTTGGGTCTTGGGGAATTGAACCTGGGTCCTTTGGCTTTGCAGGAAAGGGCCCTAACTGCTAAGCCATTTCTCCACCCCTAACCTTGAATTTTTGGGTTTTGTTTTTTGAGGTAGAGTCTCGCTCTAGCCAAGGCTGACTGTCATTCATTATGTAGTCTCACAGTGGCCTCGAACTCATGATGATCCTCCTTCCTCTGCTTCCCGAGTTCTGAGATTAAAGGTGTGTGCCACCACGCCTGACTTCTAACCTTGCACTTGTTAAAAAAGTATTTTATTTATTTCTTTAGTTAGCTAGTAAGTATACTTACATACAAAAAAACACATGATATTTCCCTCCCCTCCCCCCATTCCACTTTAGAACTCCAATCTCCATCATATCCCCTCCCTCTCTCCATTAGTCTCTCTTTTAATTTGATGTCATCATCTTTTTCTTCTATTTTGAGGGTCTTGCTAAGATATTGCTAGGCATTGCAAGGTCATGGATATCGAGGCCAATTTCTGTCTGGGCGGTTGTATTGTAAGGAGTCATACCCTTCCTTTGGCTCTTCCATTCTATCCGTCTCCTCTTCCGCAATGGTCCCTGAGCCTTGGAGGGTGTGACAGAGGTGTTTCAGTGCTAGGCACTCCTCGATCCCTTCTTCTCAGCACTATGTTGCCTTTTGGGTCATCCCAGTGGTCATCGCCATCTGAAAAAAGAAGCTTCTCTAACCAGAAGTGAGAGTAGCATTAATATGTGAATATGAAAATTAAGTGTAGTGCTTTCAGAGCAGCTTGGTGGGAATAATATATACATGTAGTCAGACAAGAGCAGGCTTTATACCTAGCTAGTTATTTTTGTATTTTGAGATATGGTCTCACTCTAGCCCAGACTGACCTGGAATTCACTATGTAGTCTTATGGTGGCCTTGAACTCACAGTGATCCTCCTACCTCTGCCTCCCAAGTGCTAGGATTAAAGATGTGTGCTAGGGCTGGAGGAATGGCTTAGCGGTTAAGGCATCTGCCTGCAAAGCCAAAGGACCCCGGTTCGATTCCCTAGGACCCATGTTAGCCAGATTCACAAGGGGGCCACACATGTCTGAGTTCGTTTGCAGTGGCTGGAGGCCCTGGCGTGCCTATTCTCTATCTCTATCTCTCTCTCCCTCTTTCTCTGTCAAATAAATTAATAAAAAATAAAATATTTAAAGAAAAAAAAAGATGTGTGCCATCATGCTCTGCTTTAAAAAAATTTTTTTTATTGACAACTGCCATAATTGTAGACAATAACCCATGGTAATTCCACCCCCCCCCCACTTTCTCCTTTGAAACTCCATTCTCTATCATATCCCCTCCATCTCTCAATCAGTCTGTCTTTTATTTGATGTCATGATCTTTTCCTCCTATTATGATGGTCTTGTGTAGGTAGTGTCAGACACTGTGAGGTCATGGATATCCAGGCCATTTTGTGTCTTAGGAGCATGTTGTAAGGAGACTTATCCTTCTTTTGGCTCTTATATTCTTTCCTCCCCCTCTTCTGCAATGGACCCTGCGCCTTGGAAGGTGTGTTAGAGGTGTTTCAATGCTGAGCACTCCTGTCACTTCTTAGCACCATTGTGCCTTCTGAGTCATCCCATGGTCACTGCCATCTGAAAAGAGAAGCTTCTCTAAACCAAAAGTGAGAGTAGCATTAATATATGTGTATGGACATTAAGAGAAGTGCTTACCAAGCAGTTGTTGAGCATAGTATATATATTTAGCCAGACACCAGCAGACATTACACCCCTAGGGCTCATGACTACCCCTGTTGTAGGTTTTCAATATCAGGGAGAATTCCCTCCCATGGAGTGGGCCTCCAGCCCAATTAGAGAGTGGTTGGTTTCCCCCATAAGAGACATGCCACTATTGTACCCGTTGGCTCATTTGGCCTGGCTGGCCAAATTTAAGGCTTGCAGTGTCCACTGTTGAGCATCTTCACTGATGATTTCTTTCTCTCCTATTGAACTGCATGCAGCATAGCTTTTTCCCACTTACTGTCAGCTGGCCTACATGGAAGAGGTTTTCAGCTCAGCTTCAGCAGGATTTCCCATTGACCTTGCAGCCTTTGTATGTGGAGTCTTCAGCAATAGGATCTTACCATCTATTCCTGGTGGGAAACCAAGGGCCTCGGTAATGGCCTGTAATATTTGGGGTGAATCCTTGACCTCCCTGACCAACTACTCACTGGAAGGTATCCCATCCCTGGCACAGAAAATTTTCTAGTAACAGTATATGGCTCCTGAATGTCCCATTATTCAAAAAAGTAGGTTTCCGTATGACTTACTTATATCATCTTAGATTTTGATTAGCCCTGCCTCCACCGTTCCTTTACTCCAATCTTTCCCCCTGACCTCACTTGGGCCTTTTCACCCCCATTAATATGTTCTTCTACTTACATATATACAATACCATCCTATTAAGTCACCCCTCCTTCCCTTTATATTGCCTTTCCAGCTTACTGTCCTCTGCTATTGAGTTTTATTCCTATTCACATAGAAGTCCAATCATTTGTAGCCAGGATCCACATATGAGAGAGAACGTTTGGCTTTCTGGGCCTGGATTACCTCACTAAGTATAATCCTTTCCAGATCTATCTGTTTTTCTGCAAATTTCATAATTTCATTTTTCTTTACCACTGAGTAGAACTCCATTGTGTAAATGTGCCACATCTTTATTATCCACTCATCAGTTGAGGAACATCTAGGCTGGTTCCATTTCCTGGCTATTGTGAATAGAGCGGCAATGAACATGGTTGGGTGGTGCACACTTAATCAGGAGGCAGAGGTAGGAGGTGGCCATGAGTTTGAGACCACCCTGAGACTACCTAGTGAATTTCAAGTCACCTTTGACTAGAGCAAGACACTACCAAAAAAAAAAAAAAAAAAAAGAAAAAGAAAAAGAAAAGAAAAGAGAAAGAAAAAAACTAAAGGTAGGTTTAATACAAACAAGTATTTAGCACGCCTTTAATTCCGGCACTTGGGAGGCAGAGGTAGCAGGATTGCTGTGAGATTAAGGCCACCCTGGGACTACATAGTGAATTATAGGTCAGCTTGGGCTAGAATGAGACACTACCTTGACAAACCAAAAAAAAAAAAAAAAAAAAAAACAACAACAAAAAAGTATGTACAACTTGAAAAGACTTGCAGTGCTCATTTATCAGAAAGAGTGCTCTTAGCCAAGCGTGGTGGCACACGCCTTTAATGCCAGCTCTTGGGAGGTAGAGGTAGGAGGATCTCTATGTATTTGCTGCCAGCCTGGAACTACAGAATGAATTCTAGGTCAGCCTGGTCTACAGTGAAACTGTACCTCAAAAAAAAAAAAAAAAAAAAAAAAAGACTGCTCTTACCCTTTTCTTTATTTTTTTTTTTGCAGATGTGTATGGGTGGTAATGCATGTTGCTCTCATATGTGTATGTGTTTGTACATATTTGGGTATAAGTGTGTATATGTGTGTAGACATGTATGCATGTGAATGGAGGCCAGAGGTTGACATTGGGACTGAAACTAGAATTAACCAGTTTGGCTAGACTAGTTAGTAAGCCCTAGGGATCTGCTTGTCTCTGCCTCCCCAGTGCCATACAAGTATATGCCACCATGCCCTTGCTTTTACATGGGTACTAGAGATCTGAATTTAGGTCTTCATGCTTTCATGGTCAGCACTCTCTCCTCTGAGCTATTTTCCTGGCCCCTAGAAGCTGAGTTAAAATTTACTAGCTGGCCTGCTGGTACAGGCCTATAATCCAAGCTACTCTGAAGGCTGAGGAAAGACAAACACAACTTTCCGGCTTGCATGGGCTACATAATAAATGCAAGGTGGACAGACATGCTTAAAGTTCACCCTGTATTCAATCCCCAGCACTGAAAGGGCAGGAGAGTAGGGAAAGAATATGCTGAATTATGTATGGCTTACTCAAAAATATAAACTTAGAAGAACTGAAATTCTTCGGCATCTTACCTTACTTGCCTTTCTCAGTCCAGCTTTGCTTTTGCTTACGTTGTGCACATGAACACAGACATACATGTAGCTCTGTGCCATAAGCAGTTGCAGAAATACATGTGTCAATTGAAATGGTTTGTATTATAGGAGCAACAACAGTATTGGTATCGACAGCACCTGCTTAGTTTGCAGCAGAGGACAAAAGTGCATTTGCCAGGACATAAAAAGGGTCCTGTCATAGCAAAGGAGGCACCAGAGCCAGTAAAAGAAGAAGTTACAGTACCTGCTACCAGTCAAATTTCAGAACCTCTTTCATCTGAGGAGCCCCCGTTACCACCTGCAAATGAGGAAGCACCACCTCTCCCACCTGAGGAACCCCAGGTAATTGGTGTTTATGTTAGGCCATCCAGCATTTTGTATTATTTATTAATGGTTACTTTTGTCATAAGTGGATGTGTGTGTGTGTGTGTGTGTGTGTGTGTGTAAATGTGGATTTTAATGTATTTTTTTTTTTGAGAGAGAGAGAGAGAGAGAGACAGAGAATGGATGTGCCAGGGCCTCTAGCCATGCACCCCCTTGTGCATGTGGCGTACATGGGTATTGGGGAATCGAACCTGGGTCCTTAGGCTTCCCAGGCAAGTACCTTAACTCCTTAACTCCTAAGCCATCACTCGAGCCCTGGATTTTTTTTTTTTTTTGAGAAAAGATCTCAAATCCTTTAGCTCAGGCTGACCTAAAACTCACTCTGCATCCTAGGCTGGCCTCAAACTCATGGTAATTATCTTACCTCAGCCTCCACAGTGCTAGTTATATATTTTCTTGTGTTTAAGTGCCATTAAAATTCTATTTTGGAAGTCATCAGATGTCTGCTTGTCAGGTTAAAAAAAATAATTTTGGTGGAGGTTAAGTGAAAGCGAAGAATTACTCTTCTGAATGCAATGTCTTAAGCACAAAAGGTAGATGCTTAGGTGTATTCGTAATGACAGCATAGGCAATTGTTACAGCATTTAGGGTCATTTGCCTGAACACTTATGGTGGTCACTCTGGGCAGGTTAGTTAAACATTTTTCCTCATCTGCACAATGGCATACTCAGATAGTAGCTATCTTACAGAGTTATTGAAGCATTTAGAGAGATTTTTTTTCACAAAGCATAGAGACTGGAACATGGAAACTTTCTACAATAGTCCAAATGTCAACCATGTATACTTTTTTTGTTTTGTTTGTTTTTCAAGATAGGATCTCACTGTAGCCCAGGCTAACCTGGAATTACTATGTAGTCTCAGGGTGGCCTCAAACTCTTGGCATCCTCCTACCTCTGCCTCCCAAGTGCTGGGATTAAAGGCGTGTACCACCATGCCTGGCTACCACGTGTACTTTTTTTTTTTTTAATTTGAGAGAGACAAGATAGAGAATGGGCATGCCCGCGGCTGAGAGGCCGCTGTGAACAAACTCCAGATGAGTGTGTCCCCTTGTAGGCAAGTGTGGCATTGCGCCCTTGTGTCACTTGCGTTTGGCTAAATGTGGGACCTGGAGATTCGAACGGGAGTTTTTAGGCTTGGCAGGTAGGCCCCTTAACCGCTAAGCTATCTCTCCAGATCCCATGTGTATTTTAATCTATTAATGAGAAGTGACAAGTGGCCATGGCTGGGCGTGGTGATGCACACCTTTACTCCCAGCACTCAAGAGGCAGAGGTAGGAGGATCGCTGTGAGTTCAAGGCCACCCTGAGCCTACCTAGGGAATTCCAGGTCAACCTGGACTAGAGTGAGACCCTACCTTGAAAAAAATAATTGACAAGTAGGGTAGGAAAAAAGGAGGGCGTAAGGGTGGCTAGGTGAGTAAGTGTTCTCATAGGTTGCAAAGGACTATAATTAGAGATTCACTTCCTGTTGGAAATAGCTGTCCTATAGGAAGAGTGTGATTACTATTCTAGTGAAGACTAAGGAATTTATAACTCCTTTATATTATTATCCATAATAACAGTATAGATAAGTCTTTTTTTTTTATTTTTGAGAGAGAGAGAGTGTGTGAGAATGGGCATGCCAGGGCCTCTAGCCATGGCAAACGAACTCCAGACACATGCAGCACCTTGTGCATCTGGCTTATGTGGGTCCTGGGGAATTGAACCTGGGTCCTTTGGCTTTGCAGGCAAGCAGACTAACAGCTAAGCCATCTCTCCAGCCCCAGTTTTTGTGTTTTTTAAAGATGTATTTACTTAAGAGTGAGAGAGAGTGTGGGTAAACTAGGGCAAATGAACTCCAGGCACATGTGCATTTTTGTGCATCTGGCTTGACATGAGAATCCAAACCTCGGCTGACAGGCTTTGTGAGCCAGTGCCTTTAACCACTGAGTCATTTCCCTAGTCCAGGGCTGTGTGAGTGTGCGTGTTTGTGTGTGTGTGTGTGTGTTGTGTGTTTTCAAAGTAACATCTTGCTGTAGTCCAGGCTGACCTGGAATTCACTATATAGTCTCAGGGTGGCCTCAAACTCTTGGTAATCCTCCTACCTCTGCTCCCAAGTACTGGGATTAAAGGCATGTGCCACCATGCTTGGCAAGGCTGTGTGTTTTGTTTAAATATATAGACAGCTTTTCTCAGCCTGAGTTGTAGGATTCTGGACTTGATTAGTATGATTGCTGTTTTAATACTTAAAGGAAAATGTATTTTCTTTTACCTTTAGTCTGAGGATCCAGAAGAAGATGCCAGGTTAAAACAATTGCAGGCTGCAGCAGCACACTGGCAGCAGCACCAGCAACATCGAGTTGGCTTCCAGTATCAGGGAATAATGCAGAAGCACACTCAGTTACAGCAGATCCTGCAGCAGTACCAGCAAATTATACAGCAGCCACCACATCTACAGGCAAGTACTCCCAGTGCCAAAAATGTAATTTGTTACTTCCAGAAGAGATTTTAGTGTGCAAAAGTAAAGATAGCAAGTGCTGACCATAAGATGTTTCCAAAGGATGTGTCAGTAATTATCTTGTCATATTACCCAAGGACATGAAAAAGGGTGAGTGTAGTAAAATTTCTTGGGAGGGAGTGCTAGATGAGTGGAGTCTCCTAGGCATGTCATTTTGGGCCAGATATTTGAGTACTACTGCTAAGGGCTGTAAGAACTAGGGATTTGTTGTTGTTGTTGTTGTTTGTTTTGAGAGAGAGTCAGAGAGAAACAGAGAGAGAGGGTGGAAGAGGCAGAGAGAGAGAGAGAATGGGCGCACCAGCAGCCTCTCAGCCACTGTGAACGAATTCTAGACGTGTGCGCCCCTTTGTGGGCAAGCTCGGCATTGCATGCTTGCGTCTGGCTAAACGTGGGACCTGGAGAATCGAATGAGCGTTCTTAGGCTTGGCAGGCGGGCGCCTTCACCACTGAGCCATCTCTCCAGCCCTTAATATTGTATTTTTAAAATTTTATTTATTTGAGAGAGAGAGAGGCAGAGCGATAGAGAGAATGGGCATGCCAGAGCCTCCATCTGCTGCAAATGAACTCCAGATGCATGTGCCTCCTTGTGCACCTGGGTCACGTGGGTCCTGTGGAATTGAAGCTAGGTCCTTTGGCTTTGCTGGCAGATGCCTTAACTGCTAAGCCATCTTTCCAGCCTGAGATATATATATATATTTTTTATTTATTTGAGAGAGTGACAAAGAGACAGATACATAAAGAGAGAGAATGAATTCATCAGGGCCTCCTGCGACTATAAGTGAACTCCAGATGATGAATGCATCTTTTTTCTTTTTTTGTGTTTTTGTTTTTTCAAGGTAGGGTCTCACTCTAGCTCAGGCTGACCTGGAATTCACTCTGTAGTCTCAGTGTGGCCTTGAACTCACAGCGATCCTCCTACCTCTGCCTCCCAAGTGCTGGGATTAAAGGTGTACGCCACCACGCCCAGCTGAATGCATCATTTTGTGTGTTTGGTTGTACATAGGTACTGGGGAATCAAACCTGGGCCATAAGATTTTGCAAGCAATTGCCTTTGACTATTGAGCCATCTCCCCAAAAATAGGATTTTTTTTTTTTTTCGAGATAGGATCTCACTCTAGCTCAGGCTGACCTGGAATTCACTACATAGTCTTAGGGTGTCCTTGAATTCATGAGAATCCTCCTACCTCTGCCTCCTGAGTGCTGTCATTAAAGGCATGTGCCACCACGCCCACCTCTGAACTCGGAATTTTTACCATTTAACTATAAATTAATATATTAGGCTGGGGAGATGGCTCAGTGGTTTAAAGGTGCTCGTTTGCAAAGTCTGACAGCCAAACTTTTCACCAACATATCTTTTTAAACCCAGATATAGAAAGTGACATACACATCTAGAGTTCATTTGCAGCACCAAGAGGTACCATCTCTCTTAAATAAATAAATAAATAAATAAATAAATAAATAAATGTAATATGCAGAAACAGATAAGCACATATTCCATCAAAAAGACCTAAAGCAGGTCTGGAGAGATGGTTTAACGGTTAAGGCGCTTGCCTGCAAAACTAAAGGATCCCCATTCAACTCTCCAGGACCTACATAAGCCAGATGAACAAGGTGCCACATGCATCTGGAGTTTGTTTGCAGTGGCTGGAAGCCCTGGCGCACCCATTCTCCCTGTCTCTCTATCTGCCTGTATCTGTATCTCTCTCTCAAAAAAATAAAATTAAATTAAAGTAAAATATTTTTTAAAAGACCTAAAGCTATCATTAAAATAAAACTAAGCAGCTGGGTGTGGTGGTACACACCTTTAATCCCAGCACTCGGGAGGCAGAGGTAGGAGGATCGCCATGAGTTCAAGGCCACGCTGAGACTGTATAGTTAATTCCAGGTCAGCCTGGGCTAGAGTGAGACCCTACCACAAAAAACCAAAAATAAAAATAAAATAAATAAAGTAAATAAAGTAAAACTGGGCTAGAGTGATGGCTTAGTGGTTAAGACACATGCCTGCAAAGCCTAAGGACCTAGGTTCAATTCCCCAGGTTTTCACATAAGCCAGATGCACATGGTGGCACATGCATCTCGAGTTCGTTTGCAGTGCAGTGGCTAGAGGCCCTGGCATGCCCATTCTCTCTCTCTTCTTTCTCTCTTTTTCTCCTTCTCTCCTTCTTTCTTTCCTTCTATCTCTCTCTCTCTCTCACACACACACACACGCACTCTCTCTCTCCCCCCTCTGTCTCAAATAAATAAAGAAAAGAAAAATAAAACTAAGCAAATATACCATGAATGTAAAGTGGCATAGCTTTTTTAAAGTTTAAAAAAATATTTTATTTATTTATTTATTTATTTGGGGGGGGGGAGAGGCAGATAGAGAGAGAGAATGGGTGCACCAGGGCCTCCAGCCACTGCAAATGAACTCCAGATGTATGTGCCCCTTGTGCATCTGACT
Organism: Orientallactaga sibirica; assembly: GCA_036365145.1. Lineage (NCBI taxonomy): Eukaryota > Metazoa > Chordata > Mammalia > Rodentia > Dipodidae > Orientallactaga > Orientallactaga sibirica. The sequence goes on from JAEOAD010000010.1 coordinate 40,235,665, forward strand.
TACGTGTGTCCTGAGGAATCGGACTAGGGTCCTTTGGCTTTGCAGGCAAACGCCTTAACCACTAAGCCATTTCCTCAGCCCTACATAGCTTTTTTTTTTTTTTGGTTTTTTCGAGGTAGGGTCTTACTCTGGCCCAGGCTGACCTGGAATTACCTATGTAGTCTCAGGGTGGTCTTGAACTCACAGCGATCCTCCTACCTCTGCCTCCCAAGTGCTGGGATTAAAGGCATGCGCCACCACGCCCGGCTTCATAGCTTTTTTTATTTGATACTGTTGAGATAAAATCTTGTGTCTGTAAGTTGTAGTTTTTTTTTTCAAGGTAGGGTCTCACTCTAACCCAGGATGACCTCACTCTGTAGTCTCAGTCTGGCCTCAAACTCATGGCAATCCTCCTACCTCTGCCTTCTAGGTGTTGGGATTAAAAGGCTTGTGTCACCATGACCTGCAAAATATTTGTATTTATTTATTTATTTGTAAGAGATACAGAAGAGAGAAAGACTCTTGCCACAGTAAATAAACTCCAGACACGTGTCACCTTGTGCATCTGGCTTCAAATTAAACCTAGGCCAATAGGCTTTGCATGCAAATGTCTTTAACCACTGAGCCATTGCCTCAGCCTTCAAGTTCTAAAAATGGTCCTTAGGGGCTGGGATGATGTCTTAGTGGTTAAAGATGCTTACTTGCAAAGCCTACCTGCCTGAATCCAATTCCCCACTACCCTCATAAAGCCAGATGCACAGTGTCATATGTGTCTGGAGTTCTTTTGCAGAGGCAAGAGTCCCTAGTGCACCCATTCATTCTTTTTCTGCTTGCAAATAAACAAAAATAGAAATATTTTTAAAAACCAGTTCTTGGGGCTGGAGAAATAGCTTAGCAGTTAAGGCGCCTGCCTGCTAAGCCTAAGAATGCCTGTTCGATATCCAGGTCCCATGTTTAGCCAGACGCAAAAAGTGAGGCAAGGGCGCAATGCTGCACTTGCCTACAAGGGGGCGCATGCGTCTGGAATTCATTCACAGTGGCAGAGAGGCAGCTGGCGCGCCTATTCTCTCTCTCTCTCTCTCTCTCTTGTCTCTCGCAAAAAACAAACAAATGAAAACAACAAAACAAAAAAAAAAAGTTCTTAGTATTAACACTTGAAATGTACTCATTGCTAGGCCGGGGAGATTCCTCAGTTGATAGTGGAGCGTGTATCTGGAGTTTGTAGTGGCAAGAGGTCCTTTCGGTGCCCATTCATATTCTCGTTTTTCTGTTTCTTTGCAAATAAATAAATTAATATTTTAAATACTTATTGCTGAGATAGTTATTTGTATTAGTGTTTGGTTGATTTTTCCCAAGTTTGTGATAAATTAATGTAAATAGGCCAAAAGTAGAAAGAGGAGTCATAATCACTGAAAGAAGGATATAGCAGTTTTATTCTTCCTAAATCTGATTGTGGGTTGTTTTGTTTTGTTTTGTTTTGTTTTGTTTTGTTTTGTTTTGTTTTTTCAAGGTAGGGTCTCACTCTAGCCCAGGCTGACCTGGAATTCACTATGTAGTCTCAGGGTTGCCTCGAATTCACTGTGATCCTCCTACCTGTGCCTGCTAAGTGCTGGGATTAAAGACGTACACCACCACGCCTGGGTTTTTGTTTTGTTTTGTTTTTAATTTTTTTGTTTATTTTTTATTTACTTGAGAGCAACAGAGAAAGAGGGAGAGAGAGACAGAGGGAGAATGAGAGAAAGAGATTGGGTGCACCTGGGCCTCCAGCCACTGCAAACGAACTCCTGGTGCATGCATTTCCTTGGGCATCTGTCTTACGTGTGTACTGGGGAATCCAGCCTTGAACCATAGTACTTAGGCTTCACAGGCAAGCTCTTAACCACTAAGCCATCTCTCCAGCCCTCTGTTTTTGTTTTAAATATTTTATTTTTATTTATTTGAGACTGATAGAAGCAGAGAGAGAGAGGGAGAGAATGGGTGTGCCAGGGCCTCCAGCCATTGCAAACGAACTCCAGATGCATGTGCTACCTTGTGCATTTGGCTTATGTGGGGCCTGGAGAATCGAACCTAGGTCCTTTGGCTTTGCAGGCAAGTGCCTTATCTGCTAAACTGTCTCTCTAGCCCCCCCCCTTTTTAAATTAAATCTTTAATGATGTTCTGATTTCTTAAGGCTTTACATGACTTTGATTCTTAACATTGTAACTTAAGATTAATATGACTATGTTATCATAATTTTTGTTGTTTATTTCTAGACCATGTCTATGGATGTGCAGCTGCGGCATTATGAGATGCAACAGCAACAGTTTCAACATCTTTACCAAGAATGGGAGCGAGAATTTCAGCTGTGGGAGGAACAGCTCCATTCCTATCCTCATAAAGACCAGCTTCAGGAGTATGAGAAGCAGTGGAAGACGTGGCAGGGACATATGAAAGCCACTCAGACTTATCTCCAGGAGAAAGTCAATTCATTTCAGAACATGAAGAACCAGTACATAGGGAACATGTCAATGCCACCTCCATTTATCCCATATTCTCAGATGCCTCCATCTCTACCAACAATGCCCCCTCCAGTGTTGCCTCCTTCATTGCCACCACCAGTGATGCCCCCTGCCCTGCCTTCTACCGTACCACCACCTGGCCTACCCCCACCTGTGATGCCACCTTCTTTACCAACTTCTGTGCCCCCACCAGGGATACCTCCATCTCTGTCTTCAGCAGGGCCGCCACCAGTCCTTCCCCCTCCCTCTGCAGGGCCACCACCAGTCCTTCCCCCACCCTCTCTCTCCTCAGGGGCACCTCCACCTGTCCTGCCCCTCCCACCATTATCTTCAGCCACACCTCCTCCAGGAATACCTCCCCCTGGAGTTCCACAAGGAATGCCTCCTCAGTTAACAACAGCCCCGGTTCCACCAGCCTCCAATTCTCAGAGCTCACAGGCCCCAGAGAAACCTAGACCAGCACTGCTTCCCACACCTGTGTCTTATGGTTCAACTCCACCCTCAACTTACCACCCTCCACCGCAATCAGAACAAATGAATTCCAAACCTCTGAACAAGTCTTCTCTGCCATACAGTTCGTTCTCATCTGAGCAGGGAGTTGGAGAATCATCAGCTGCTCCATCTCAGACTGTCACTACAGCCAAGGATGTGCCAGTGAGGTCAGGTGGACTGCTTCCAGATCCTCCTAGAAGCAATTTCTTGGAAGGCCCAAGAGGTCCAAGGTAGGTCTGCTTTTTTGTTTGTTTTGACTAATGTTTCATAAGCTTTGGAATCAGTTATATGAATTTGTGTTGTCGTTGTACTTTTATATACATTCTTGGCTTACAGTTAATGCTTATTATTTGCAACCTTGGCCCACATAATCAAGAAAAAGTTACATATCTCCATTTCTTTCATGGGACTACTTTTATCTGTAGATATAACAGTCAAAAAAAACTTCTTATTGACTTTTCAGCTTTAGAATTATATATATATATATATATATATGCACACACACACATACACACACACTTTTTTTTTCAAGGTAGTGTCTTACTCTAGTTACCAGGCTGACCTGAAATTCAGTATGTAGTCTCAGGGTGGCCTTGAACTGATGGCGATCCGACCTCTGCCTCTTGAGTACTGGGATTAAATGTGTGTGCCACCAAGCCCCCGGGCTCAGCATTATATTTTTAAAATATTTTATTCTTATTTCTTTGAGAGAGAGACTGGCACATATAGAATAGGTGCACCAGGGTCTCCTGCTACTGCAAATGAATTCCAGATGCATGTGCCACCTTAGTCATCTGGCTTATGTGGGTCCTGGGGAATAGAACCTAGGTCCTTTGGCTTTTAGCAGGCAAATGCCTTAACTGCTAAGCCATCTCTCCAGCCCCAGAATAATATTTTAAATTAGATGTAGCTGCACACTTACATTTTCCCAGCTCTTGGGAAGTGGAGGCAGGAAGGAGGAACGTAAGTTCAAGATCATATTGAGCTACATATTGAGTTCAAAGCTAGTCTGAAGGCCTGTTGTAGTGGCTGGCGCATGCCATTAATCCCAGCACTTGGGGGTGGGGGCAGAGGTAGGAGGATCCCTATGAGTTTGAGGCCAACCTGGGACTACATAGTGAATTCCAGGTCAGCCTGGGCTAGAGTGAGATACTACCTTGAAAAAACAATACAAAAAAAGAAAAACAACAACAAAAGCTAACTTGAGTTACATTAGACTGTATCTCACAAAAAGAAAAAAATATTGGGACTGGGAAGGTGTCTTGCAAAGACTGCCAGCCCAAGTATTTTAGAGAGAGATATATAGGGAGAGAAAGAATTGGCATGCCACAGCCTCTTGCTCCTGCAAACAAACTCTAGATGCCTGACTTAGGGTCTCACTGTAGCTCAGGTTGACCTGGAATTCACTATGTAGTCTCAGGCTGGCCTCAAACTCATGATGATCCTCCTACCTCAGCATCCCCAGCTCTGGGATTAAAGACATGCGCCACTATGCCCAGCTAGGTTTTTTTTTTTTAATGTTTTTTTTTCAGGAAGACATGATGGTGTATTCCCATAATCCTAGCAGACAGTAGGATAAGGTAGAAGGATCTTGAGTTTGAGATGAAACTTGGATAAATATCAAGTCTCTACAAACAACTAAAAAGAAAAATGTTAGATTAATTTTTCCAAATTTGTAAGAATTTATTTTCCTTCCAAGGTTTTTTTTTTCTAATTAGAAATTTTAATAGAAGTGCAAAATTAAATTTGATGGCACACACCTTTAATTCTAGCACTCAGGAGGCAGAGGTAGGAGGATTGCCATGAGTTCGAGGCCACCCTGAAACTGCAAAGTGAATTCCAGGTCAGCCTTGGTTAATGTGAAACCCTACCACAACAAACCAGCAAAAAGAAAAGTAATGCACTCTTGAGCTGGAGAGATGGCTTAGCGGTTAAGGTACTTGCCTGCGAAGCCTTGGTTCGATTCCTCAGTACCCATGTAAACCAGATGAACAAGGTGGCGCATGCATCTGGAGATCGTTTGAAGTGGCTGGAAGCCCTGGCATGCCCATTCTCTCTCTCTCTCTCACTCTACCTCTTTCCTTCTCTCAAATAAATAATAAAAATAAATAAATAGAAAGACCCTGCTTAAATAAATAATTTTAAAAAAGAAATGCACACTTAAAATACAGATATGAAACACTAGCGTCTGAGGATTTATAGTTTATTCCACAAGCATGAGGACCTGAGTTTGGATACCAAATACCCATATAAAAGCCAGCTCATTGCCAGCACTGGGGAGACAGAGCCAGGAAATCCCTGGGCTTAGCTATCTAGCTCATGTAGCCCAATCAAGTAAGCTCCTGGTTGAGTGAGAGACTGTGTCTTAAAAAATAAGGTGAAGAGCCGGGCGTGGTGGCGCACGCCTTTAATCCCAGCACTCGGGAGGCAGAGGTAGGAGGATCGCGGAGAGTTCAAGGCCACCCTGAGACTACATAGTTAATTCCAGGTCAGCTTGGACCAGAGTGAGACCCTACCTCGCGGAGAAAGAGCCAGGCCTGGGCTAGAGTGAGACCCTACCTCAAAACAAAACAACAACAACAAAAAAAAAAAAAAAAAAACCATAAGGTAGAGAGAGTACTTGACTTCAACTTCAGGCCCCCCCCACCACACACACATGTATGCACCTGTATACATGTTCCCCATACATGCAAACATACACATACTCAAATATGCACTCAATAAAAAGCTATAGAAATACTGCTTGTGTATTTGATTTTAGTAATCATCCAGGTTTCTGAAAAATGTCAAAGATAGGGACAAAGAGGGGAAAGACTGTTAAGTAAAATTGTCCCTATAATAATAAAAAAGAAAAACTATAGAAAGTCACTTCTGTCATTGGGAGATTCAGACTATATATTATAATAATACTGAGTATCGTGTAACTTGTTTTTCTTTCTATTTATATGTATATTGCTTCATTTTCCACTTCATTGTCATGGGATTGATACCACCATTTTAAATTTAAGCTTTTTTTTTTTTTTTTTTTTTTTTTTTTTGGTTTAGTTTTTTCGAGATAGGGTCTCTTGAACCCAGCTCAAGCTTTTATTATTTGAAAACAAAAGTATATGGGTTGGCTGGGCTTGGTGGCGCACACCTTTAATCCCAGCACTTGGGAAGCATAGGTAGGAGGATCACAGTGAGTTCGAGGCCACCCTGAGAGTACATAGTAAATTCCAAGTCAGCCTGGGTTAGAGTGAAACCCTAACTCGAAAAACCAAAAAAATTAAAACAGTATATGGGCTGGAATGTTTGCCTAGCATGCATAAAGCCTCATTTTGATCCCTAGTTCTGCATAAACCAGGCATGGTTGTGCATTCCTGTAATCCCAGCACTAGGGAGAGAGGGAGGAGGCCAGAAATCTCAAGGTCATTGTTGACTCCTACTTTCTTATTACTGTGAAAAAATATTCAACCAGAAGCAACCTATAGAAGGAAAGGGTTTAATTTAGCTTGTTGTTCCAGAGGGTGGAGTCAATCATGGCAGGGAAGAAAGCCATAATCACCCCAGCAGACCAGAAGAAGCAAGAAAACAGTATGTGCAGCTGGACTTTAAAACCTCAAGGCCTGCCCCCAGTGATACAGTTTTAGCAAGGCTCCAACTCCTAAAGTTTATACAACTTTCCCAAACATCACTACCAGCTGGGGATTAAGTATTCAAACATGAGCCTATGAAGGGCATTTTACATTGAAGCCACAATAGCTGCATAGTGAGTTTGTGGTCAACTTGGAGTATATGAGATCCTGTCTCCAAAAATGGGGGCAGAGGGAGACAGAAAAAAAATATGTCTTTTATTTGTCCCCCAAGTTTAAAATTATTTTTTAAAATGTATTTTATTTATTTATTTAAGAGAAAGAAAGAGAGACAGAGAGCACAAGAGCAAGAATGGGCACACCAGGGCCTCCAGCCGCTGCAAATGAACTCCAGATGCATGCGCCCTCTTGTGCATCTGACTTATGTGGGTCCTGGGGAATTGAACTGGGATCCTTTGGCTTTGTAGGCAAACACCTTAAGCCATCTCTCCAGTCCCCCAAGTTTAAAATTCTGAAACCACTATGGATTCATACTTCATCCAAACTTGAAGCTGAGAGAGCTGGGTGTAATTAATATGAATTCCTTCATGAACCATGAGGCCTTATTAGAGAATTTATATACATTAGCATCTTGCAAGTCTTCTGAACAACCTGAGAAACTAGGCAGATTATTTCACATTTACCTTTTACAGACCAGCGATAGGAGAATAAATTAACTTGCTCCATTAGGATTGTATAACTGGATGGGTGGAGTCAAGGTCCTACCCAAGTGAAGCTGAGTCTAGAATCGAAAGCACTATTTTAAGCATGGTGTTTAATGCCATGATTAAAATTCATGCTGTCAGTGATTCCAATTACATTTGTAGTCTTGATTTATTTGGTATGTATCTTGACTTGAATTCATGTCTGTCTCCTGGCTTGAGCATTACCTTTTAGCAATTTGCTTTAAGAGAAGTATATTCCTGGACTGGAGAGATGGCTCAACGGTTAAGGTGCTTGCCTGTAAGAGAAGTACTTTTGTTTTTTTGTCCTTTTCTTTTTTTCTTTTTTCTTTTCTTTTTTTAAAAATTTATTTACTAGAGACAGAGGAAGAGAGGGAAAGAGAGAGTGAGGATGCGCACGCTAGGGCCTCCATCCACTGCAAACGAATTCCAGACACATGTGCCACCATGTGCATTTGGCTTATGTGGGACATGGAGGATCAAACCTGGGTCCTTAGGCCTCACAGGCATGAGCCTTAACTACAAAACTATCTCTCCAGCCCCCTTTTTTTTGGGTTTTTGATGTAGGTTCTCGCTCAAGCCCATGTTGACCTGGAATTCACTGTGTAGTCTCAGGGTGACCTTGAACTCATGGAAATCCTGCCACCTCTGCTGAGTGCTAGGATTAAAGGCATGCGCCACCATACCCCATGAGAAGTACATTGTTAACATTTCATCATATTTCTAGCTCCTGTGATTCTTGTCATAATAACTAATGCTTTCTCTTTTTGCCTACCAAATACTGGCTTTGTTCTTGCTATACAAGCAAGAGTACCTGAATTCAGATCCCCAACTCCTTTGTAAAAAAACTAGATGCTGTAGCAGGTGTTTATAATTCCAACCACAAGAAGGGAGGCAGCAACAAGAAGGGGCTACCTACCCTGTCCAAAATAATGGTGAATGAGAGACCCTGCCTCAAAAGGTAGAGCATGAAGACAGGCACCTAGAAACTGTCCTCAGACCTCCACATGTGCACTGTGGCACACATGCCCCTGCAGTCACATGGGCTGGAGAGATGGCTTAGTGGTTAAGGCACTTGCCTGCAAAGCCAAAGGACCCATGTTAGATTACCCAGGACCCACGTAAGCCGGATGCACAAGGTAACCCATGCATCTATAGTTTGTTTGCAATGGCTGGAGGCCCTGGTGTGCCCATTCGAGCACGTGGTCTCTCTCTCAAACAAAACAAATAAAAATTAGAAAAAAATTAGTTTTGTAAATTTAGGACATGCTTTAAGTTTTTTCAGAATCATAATTGATAGTCTTAGTGCTGAAGAATCTTAGCAGTTATCTGTTGGCAACTCCATGGCAGCTCGTATTAGTGTTGCTTTTTAAGTTTGCCATACTGAGTCTCATGTCCATCGCCTTAGGTGTTCCTCTCGAATGATTTCACGAGGCTGAATTTGGGGTGATAAATGAATTGCCACAGCCAAGCTTTTGATCCACTTTAGTTGGATTGTCTCGCTTTTTATTTTTATTTTTTTGTTTATTTATTTGAGAGCAACAGACAGAAAGAGGCAGATAGGTAGAGAGAGAATGGGTGCACCAGGTTCTCCAGCCACTGCAAACGAACTCCAGATGCACATGCCCCCTTGTGCATCTGGCTTATGTGGGTACTGGGGAATTGAGCCTGGAACCGGGGTCCTTAGGCTTCACAGGCAAGTGGTTAACCACTAAGACATTTCTCCAGCCCGGATTATCTCTTTTTAAAAATAATTTTATTTATTTAAGAGAGGGAGAAAGTGAAAGGGCATGCCAGGGCCTCTTGCCACTCACTCCAAAATGAACTCCAGACACAGGTGTCATTTTGTGTGTCTGCCTTGACGTGGGTTCTGAGGAATTGAATCCTGGCCGGTAGGCTTTGCAAGCAAGGCACCTTCAACCACTGAGCTAGTGCCAGCCCTTCATTGTACTGTGTATGGCAAGCATGCCATGTGCTGTCCTTGAATATCTGCTGTCCTTGAATATCTCAACATTTACTCAGATGCAGAGGACCAGAGGCCTATTTCCAACTTCATTATCTCTGTTGAGCTTATGTAGCTTAACAAAATGTGTTGAGGTTAATGCTCAACACTATAGATTTGTGTTGATCTAAACATCAGTTTGGCTTCTTTAGGTCTCATTCGCATTAGCTATTATTGAGCTACATGTGTCTTATCCTGACAATGTGTGCTTGCCTATTTTTTAAAATATTATTTATTTATTTTCAAACAGAGAGAGAGAGAGAATGGGCTTGCCAGGGCCTTCAGCCATGGCAAACAAACTACAGACACATGTAACACTTTGTGCATCTGGGTTTACATAGGTACTAGGGAATTGAACCCCAGTCATTATGCTTTGCAGGCAAGTGCCTTAGCCGCTGAGCCATCTCTCTAGCCCTTATTTTGTTTTTATAAGATGTTACACTTAACTTTGCATTTCATCAAGTTAAACTTGAGCCATCGTGTTAGTTGAAATCCTGATGAGTAGTACTTATGAATTGTTCTTACCTATGTGCATCTTTTTTAGCTGTAACATTTATTTTATTTTATTTTATTTATTTTTTGTTTTGTTTTTTGAGGTAGTGTCTCGCTAGCCTAGGCTGACCTGGAATGTAGTTTCAGGGTGGCCTTGAACTCATGGTGATCCTCCTTTCTCTGCCTCCCAAGTGCTGGGATTAAAGGTGTGTGCCACTACACCTGCCTTTAGCTGTAACTTTTTTTAAAAACGTTTTTTTGTTGTTTTTTTTGTTATATAGCTCAGGTTAATCAGACTCACTGTGTAGCCCTGGGTGATTGAAAACTCTCTTGAGTACTAAAATTATACATGTGAGCCACCATGCCTGTCTCCAGTACAACTTTGATAGGGTTGGATTTTTTAGTCCTTGAATTGAGTTCTGCTTCTGTTACATACTTTGTTTTGAGAATTTTATGCAATGTTGTTAATTTCAGTATCGTCTCCTTCTTTTGCTCTCTGAGTCCTTGACTTTAAGAGTCTGGTTACTGACTATACATCCTTCCTCTCTTGTATGTGTAAGTTAAGAGCAAAATTGGTGAGAATCTGCTTAGTCAGAGACTGAGGTAAGGAGATAATAATTAATCTACACTAGTAAAGGGTTTTTTTTTGTTTGTTTGTTTGGTTGGTTGGTTTTTTTTTTTTTTTTTTTTTTTTTGGTCTTTCAAGGCTTATTCTAGCCCAAGCTGACCTGGAATTCACTCTAGCTTAGGCTGACCTGAGCAGTACTCTGTAGTTTCAGGGTGGCCTTGAACTCATGATGATCCTCCTACCTCTGCCTCCCGAGTGCTGGGATTAAAGGCATGCACAACCACGCCCAGCTCTAGTAAAGGTTTTATTATATTTATTAAAGGTTTTATTATAAACATACATTATATAGTAAGCTGCTCTTACTTATTTTTTGGGTTTTTTTTTTTTTTTTGGTTTTTTGAGGTAGGGTCTCCCTCTAGCTCAGGCTGACCTGGAATTCACTCTGTAGTCTCAGGGTGGCCTTGAACTCATGGCGATCCTCCTACCTCTGCCTCCTGAGTGCTGGGATTAAAGGCGTGCACCATCATACCCGGCTATTTTTTAAGATTAAAAAAAAACTATTTATTTATTTATTTGCAAGTAGAGAGATAGAAGAGAGGCAGACACAGAGAGAATGGGCACGCCAGGGCCTCTAGGCACTGCAAATGAACTCCACATGCATGTGCCCTTTGTGTATCTGCCTTACGTGGGTCCTGGAGAATCGGCTTCACAGGCAAACACCTTAACTTCTAAGCCATTTCTCCAGCCCCTCTTAATTATTTTTAAACAAAACTGGATATAATACAAGAATTGAGAACAGAGCTGAACTGATTTACCAATAACCTATTATAATAAAGTACTATAAATTGTTTTGAAATTTTGCAAAACTCCAGATTTTAGCAGCTCTCTAGAAACTGAAGACTTCCCAGAAGTCAAGTGATAAAACTGCGTCAAGTATAAATAGCATGGTCTTTTGGTAAACATGTAGGATAGTTGTTTTGACACTGAGTAAGTGTCTGGGTAAGTGTGGCAATTCGCTCCTGAATGCTGATTGCCTAGAACTTCTACTTTTCAGTGAGGATACTTTTTTAAGGTAGGGTCTCATTTTAGCCCAGGCTGACCTGGAATTCACTATGTAGTCTCAAGCTGGCCTTGAACTAACAGCTATCCTCCTACCTTTTCCTCCAGAGCTGAAATTAAAGGCGTGCTTCACTATGCTCAGTCTTGTACTTCTTTTTTAAAAAATACTTATTTTATTATTATTATTTTGTTGTTGTTGTTGTTGTTTTTTGTTTTTTTCGAGGTAGGGTTTCACTCTAGCCCAGGCTGACCTGGAATTCACTCTGTATTCTCAGGGTGGTCTTGAACTCATGGCGATCCTCCTACCTCTGCCTCCCAAGTGCTGGGATTAAAGGTGTGCACCACCATGCCCGGCTATTATTTTTGTTTGTTTGTTTTGGTTTTTTGAGATAGGGTCTCACTCTGGCCCAGGCTGACCTGGAATTCACTATTCTCAAGGTGGCCTCAAACTTATGGCGATCCTCTACCTCTGCCTTCTGAGTGCTGGGATTAAAGGCATGTGCCACCACGCCCAGCTCGCTTTATTTATTTATTTATTTACTTACTTACTTACTTACTTACTTACTTACTTACTTACTTACTTGCAAGAGAGTGTGTGTTTATGTGTATGTGGGCACACCAGGACCTTCTGCCACTAAAAACGAACTCTGGATGCATGCACCACTTTATGTATCTGGTTTTACATGGGTACTGGAGAGTTGAACCCAGGCCATCAGGCTTTGTAAGCAAATACTTTAACTGCTGAGCAATCTCTTCAGACAACTGATACTTTTTGTTTTAGTTTAGTTTTGTTTGTTTGTTTTTTGTTTTTCGAGGTAGGGTCTCCCTCTAGCTCAGGCTGACCTGGAATTCACTATGTAGTCTCAGGGTGGCCTTGAACTCACAGCGATCCTCCTACCTCTCTGCCTCCCAAGTGCTGGGATTAAAGGTGTGCGCCACCACGGCCCTCTGATACTTTTTTTTTTAAGCATTAAAAAATTTTTTTAATTATTTTTTATTTATTTTTGGAAAGAGACAGAGAGGGAGAGGGAGACAGAAATGGGCGCACCAGCAGTCTCTCAGCTGCTGTGAACGAAATCCAGATGTGTGCGCCCCCTTGTGGGTAAGTGCGGCATTGCGCCCTTGCCTCACTTTGCATCTGGCTAAACGTGGGACCTGGAGATTGGAACCGCTGGACATTGGAACCAGCATTCTTAGGCTTAGCAGGCAGGCGCCTTAGCCGCTAAGCCATCTCTCCAGCCCTCCACTGATACTTTTTAAAATTTTTTTTAATTTTTGGTTTTTCGAGGTAGGTTATCACTCTGGCCCAGGCTGACCTGGAATTCACTATGTAGTCTCAGGGTGGCCTCAAACTCATGGTAATCTTCCTAGGTCTGCCTCCCAAGTGCTGGGATTAAAGGCACGCACTACCATGCCTGGCTCACTGATACTTTTTTATTTGTTTATTTATGTATGTATTTATTTATTTGAGGGAGGGAAAGAGGCAGAGAGAGAGAGAGAATGGGCACACCAGGGCCTCCAGCCACTGCAAATGAACTCCAGATGCGTGCGTCACCTTGTGCATCTGGCTTATGTGGGTACTAGGGAATCGAACTAAGGTCCTTTGGCTTTGCAGGCAAATGCCTTAACCAGTATGCCATCTCTCCAACCCCTCAGTGATACTTTTTCATGGAAGGATAACTTACAGAGAAGTGCCGAATTTTTTTGTTGTTGTTCTGTTTTGGGGTTTTGTTTGTTTGTTTGTTTGTTTGTTTGTTTGTTTGTTTTTCGAGGTAGGGTCTCACTCTCGCTCAGGCTGACCTGGAATTCACTATGTAGTCTCTGGGTGGCCTCGAACTCAGCAATCCTCCTACCTCTGCTTCCCGAGTGCTGGGATTAAAGGTGTGGGCTACCACAACTGACATGAGAAGTACCCAATCTTAAGCAAACAATTTTGTGAATTTTCTCAAACACACTTATGTTATCATTACTCAGATCAAGAAATAGATGTGACAACTGTTTAAGAAATTGTCCTCATTCCCTTTCTCAGTCATTTTCCCCAAGCCCAAGGTAAACACTGTACTGGCATTCACACTACAGATTGTTGATTTTTGAAATCTTATATTAATGGGAGCATATTGTACATACTTCCGTGAGTGTGGTATCTTCATTTGGCTTCATGAGGTTGTGTTGGGTGTGGCAGTCTTATTCCTAAACTATATTCCCTTGTGTAAATATACCATAATCTGTTTCATCTGTTCTTATAGTGATGTGTTTTGGTTATGATGGAAAATCCTTCAATGTGTCTCTTAGTACTGTATATATCTTGATGTATGTGTCTTTGTTTAAATATATTGTATGTTTGGATCATAAACATACTGTTTGTACATTTGGAATCTGGCATTTTCACTTGACATTGTATTATTGTGAGTGTCGTCCATATTGTGTTGGCAATAGTTTGCTCATTCTCATTTCTGTACAGTATTTCATAGTATGAATATACTACAATCTGTTCAAAGATTGAAGTTGTTTTAATCAAAGGATCGTTACATGCTCTACATTAATAGATAATTTAAAAAATTACAAATGGGCTGGAAGATGGCTTAGTGGTTAAGGCATTTGCCTGCAAAGCCAAAGGACCCCGGTTCAACTCTACTGGACCCATGTAAGCCAGATGCACAAGGGGCGCATGCACAAGGGGCATTTTCAGTGGCTGGAGGCCCTGGAGCACCCATTTTTTCTCTTTCTGTCTCTCATAAACAAACAAACAAACAAACAAACAAATAAATAAATAAAATATTAAAAAAAAATTTTACAAACAAAAAGAAGAGAGAGAGAGAAAATGGGTGCTCCGGGGCTTTTTGCCACTGTAAATGAACTCCAGACACATGCACCACTTTGTGCCTCTGGTTTTACATGGGTACTAGGGAGCTGAATCCCAGGCCATTAGGCATTATTAGCAAGTGCCTTTAACCAGTGAACCATCCCTCCAGCCCAGATACTATTAAATAGTTTTCCAAAGTGATTATTTTGGTTTATACGTTGACCAGCAGTGTTTCAGAGTTTTGTATTGTTTTTGTTTTTGTTTTTATTTTTAAGGCAGGGTCTCATTCTAGCTCAGGCTGACCTGGAATTCACTATGTAGTTCAAGCTGGCAAACTCACAGGAGTCCTACTACACTCAGTTGGAGATTTTTCTGTTGTTTTGCATCCTTATCAACACTTGATATTTTAATAAACATTTTAAATATTATCAATCTTGGTGAATATTTAGTGCTATTATTTTAATTTGCATTTCCTTGATGACTAATAATTTTATACTTAAAATTTTTTTTTTGAGTTATTTGCAAGCAGAGAAATAGGGAGAGGGACAAAGAGAAAGAATGGACATGCCAGGGCCTCTTGCCACTGCAAACAAACTCCAAATGCATACACCACTTGTGCATCTAGCTTTATGTGGGTACTGGGAATTGAACCTGTACAGTCAGGCTTTGCATGCAAGTGCCTTTAACTGCTGAGCCATCTTTCCATCCAAGCTTATACCTTTTTCTATTTGATTATTACTCAACTGGATATCTTCTATAAAATATGATTCATGTCATTATCATTTTTCTGTTGGTTATCTGTTTTGTTTTATTGATGTATAGAACTTAGTTCTTGGTATATTCTAAGTATCATTTCTTTATTCATTATATGGATATGTTGCAAATTTCTCATCCTGTAGCACTTTTTACTTTAACTCCAATTATGCTAAAAAAAAGTACTCGTTATCATTTACCATCTAAGTTCAGTGGATACTTTTTTTTGGTTTGTTTTTCGAGGTAGGGTCTCATTAGCTCAAGCTGACCTGGAATTCATTATGTAGTCTCAGGGTGGCCTTGAACTCTTGGCAATCCTCCTACCTCTGCCTCCTGAGTGCTGGGATTAAAGGCGTGCGCCACTGCACCCAGCTCAGTGGATACTTTTTACATTTATAGAATTTAAAAGAATGTGAAAAATAACTTAGAAAGTTTAATACATATAAATTTTTTTGTTGCTTATTTAAGGGGAGAGAGAGAGAACAGGCATGTCAGGGCCTCTAGCCACTGTAAATGAACTCCAGATGCACATTGTCATCAGGCTTTACATGGGTAGGGAATCAAACCCAAGTTGTTGGTCTGTTCAGGCAAGCACCTTAACCACTGAGCATCTCTCAAACCCAAGTGTTGTTTTTTTGTAAGAGAGAGAGAGAGAGAATTGGTGTGCCAGGGCCTCAACCATTAAAATCGAACTCCAAACACTTGCACCACCTAGTGGGCATGTGCAACTTTGCCCTTACCTCATCACTTTTGTGCATATGGCATATGTGGGATCTGGAGAGTCGAACATGGGTCCTTAGGCTTCACAGGCAAGCCCCTTAACTGCTAAGCCATTTCTCTAGCCCAAGCCCATGTTTTAATATTTATATATTAAATTTATATGTTATAAATTTATTTTGTATCAAATAAAAATTGACACATAAAATCACAAAAGATGAAATAATTCACATATCCTTTCAGGAAAGCAAGATGATCCAAAATTCTTGCCACAGAATATGTCCTAAAGTCCTTACTGTTGAGTGGATGTGGTGACATTATTACATATCTCCTGTCCTTAATCATGTGTTCTTTGCTCATTAGGTCTTGAGATCAAGATTATTCATCTAGGGCTGGAGAGATGGCTTAGTGATTAAGGCACTTGCCTCTGAAGCCTAAGGACCAAGGTTTGATTCCCTACTACCTATGTAAGCCAGATGAACATGGTGGTGCATGTGTCTGGAGTTCGTTTGTGGTTGCTGGAGATCTTGGCACACCCATTCTCTCTTTATCTGCCTCTTTGCCTCTCTCTTCCTCTCTCTCAAATAAATAATAATAAAAGAATTTTCATCTAGAATACTGTCACCTCAGAGTTGGCAAATTCATTTAAATGATAAATTTGGCATAAGTTTTAGAACCTAGAATGCTGTTCTCTCATTGTACTTTACACTTTGTACTTTTTTTTTTTTTTTTTTTTTTTTTTTTTTTGAGGTAGGGTTTTATTCGAGTTCAAGCTAACCTGGAATTCCCTCTGTAGTTTCAGGGTGGCCTCAAACTCACAGCGATCCTCCTGCCTCTGCCTCCCAAATGCTGGGATTAAAGGCGTGTGCCACCATGCTCGGCACATACTTTACACTTTGGTTCAAATAATTTTGAAACAACATTCTCTGTCAGATTTATTATAATCAGGAAGTGAAAATTTTTTAATTTTCTTTTTTTTAAATTTTCATTGTGTTTAATAAAGCTCTAAAATAGACTACTATTTTGGCAATTCAAAGGTGTAATGGCAGCTTATTTTTCCTTTTCCTTTGTTTCTTTTTTTTTTTTTGTTTTGTTTTGTTTTTCCTTGTACAGTCTCATGCTAGCTCAGGCTGACCTGGATGGAATTCACTATATAGTCTCAGGGTGGCCTTGAATTCTCAGCTTTGTTTCATTTTTCTTAGGCAATTTCATCCTTGTTTGTTATTGTCATCTCCTTAAGGAAAATGGACATGCAATGATGAGTAATAATGAATTCTAGGATAAGGCATTTATAGACTGGGTTTTTGTTGTTGTTGTTTTTGTTTTTTCCAAGTAGGGTCTCACTCTAGTCCAGGCTGACCTGGAATTCACTCTGTAGTCTCAGGGTGGCCTTGAACTCACGGTGATCCTCCTATCTCTGCCTCCCGAGTGCTGGGATTAAAGGCGTGCGCCACCATGCCCGGCTTTAGACTGTTTTTTAAGATACATCCATGCATGTTTGGCAAGAGAGTCTTGATTCTAGTTTGTTTTGTTTCGTTTTGTTTTATTTTTTTTTATTTTATTTACTTGGAGGGGGCAGAGAATGAGCTCACCAGGGCTTTCATTCACTGCATACGAACTTCAGATGCATGTGCCACCTTGTGCATCTGACCTATGTGGGTCCTGGGGAATCAAACCTGGGTCCTTTGGCTTTGCAGGTAAAGACCTTAACCGCTGAGCCTTCCCTCAAGCCCTGATTTTAGCTGAGTAATCAGTTTATAAATCTTTTTCTTTAAATTGTTCATGTTTTTTGTATTGTTTTAAAAACTCCAAGGTCATGAATGTGTCATTCTATTTTCTGCTTTTACCTTTTATTTATTTAACATTTTTCTTGAGGGTTTTTTTGTTTTGTTTTGTTTTGTTTTGTTTTTCAAGGTAGGGTCTCACTCTAGTCCAGGCTAACCTGGAGTTCACTACTCAGGGTGGCCATGAACTCAGTGATCCTCCTATCTCTGCCTCTTGAGTTCTGGGATTAAAGGCGTGCACCACTATGCCTGGCTGACATAGACTATTTTAAATACTGTAATTTTATAATAAATCTTTTTTTTATCTGTTAAATGTCCTAATTCTCTATTTGTAAATGAGGTACTAGCAAACCAGATGGTAGAATTTTGTTTTGTTTTGTTTTGTTTTGTTTTGTTTTTGTAGAAAGGGTCTCATGTAGTCTGGGCAGGTCTTTTACATGGTGTGTAGCTGAGGGTGAACTTGAACTCCTGCCTCTACCTCTCAAGTACTGAGATTACAGGTGTACACCTCCATTCCTGGCTCAAAAGCTAAATATATTTATGTTTTGTTGGCCATCTTTTGTCTCTGACAAATGCTTTTCTTTCTTTGCTCTTTCTTGCCTTTTTTCTTTTTCTTTTTAGGCAGGTTCATTTTAGCCCTGGCTGACCTGAAGCACTCTCTGTATAGCCCAGCACACTGGCCTCGAATTCACAGGGATCCTCGTACTTCAGCTTCCTAGTGCTGAGATTACAGGCATGAACTACCACCACCTGCTGTCTCTCCTTTTTAAATTTTTTCATTAAAAAAAATTTTTTTTAAATGTATTTACAGGCAAAGAGACAGAAAGAGAAATTGGATGTGCCAGGGCCTTTTGCCACTGCAAACAAACTGTAGACGCATGGGCATTTTGTGTTTTATGAGGGTACTGGGGACTCAAACCCATGCCATTATGCTTTTGCAAGCAAGCACCTTTCACCATGCAATCATCTTTCTATCCTCTCCTCTTTGCAAGTTTTTAAAAATGATTAAAAATCATTGTGTGTGGGCTTCAGAGATGGCTTAGCAGTTAAGGCACATGCCTGTGAAGCCCAAGGACCCAGGTTTGATTCTCCAGGTCCCA
The DNA here is from genome assembly GCA_036365145.1 of Orientallactaga sibirica. Taxonomy (NCBI): domain Eukaryota; kingdom Metazoa; phylum Chordata; class Mammalia; order Rodentia; family Dipodidae; genus Orientallactaga; species Orientallactaga sibirica. Next base: position 40,254,206 of record JAEOAD010000010.1, read on the forward strand.
TGTAAGCCTGATAAAGTCTTAAAAAATAACTGTGTGTGTGTCTTGTTCCTGGTGTGTGTGCGCATATGTATGCATGTGGAGGCCAGAGGACAACCTTGGATGTAGTTCCTTCTGGTTGACATCCACCCTTTTTTGAGACAGGCTCTCTTACTGGCCTGAAACTCACTAAGTAAGAGCTAGCTAGACTTACTGGCCAGTGAGCTTCAGAGGTCCACCTGTCTCCACATCTCTCGCACTGGGATTACAAATACATACTGCCATGCCTAGCATTTTTACATTGGTTCTGATGATGGAACTTGAATTTTCATGCTTGCAACTTTACTGACTGAGCTATTTTCCTAGCCATAAAATAACTCCTAACTCTATTTGGCCTGTAGAGCATATTTTGTTGATGTTGTTCTAGATTATCTCAATTATTCTCATTAAAATTAGCTTGTCAATGTTTAAAAGCCTACTGAAATTTATTTAAAAATACATATTCGTGTGTGTGTGAGTGAGATCTATTGATGATTTGGAAGGAAATTTGGCACTTACATATTATCAAGGCTTGTGATCAGTCACAGCTACTGTCTTTTTTTTTTTTTTTTTTTTTTTTTTTTTTCGTGTGTTAGGGTCTCACTCTAGCCCAGCCTGACCTAAAATTCACTCTGTAGTTTCAGGATGGCGATTCTCCTACCTCCCCTTCCCCCCGCCCCAGTGCTGGGATTAAAGGCATGTGCCACCACACCCAGACACACAGCCACTTTTGATTGTTTATAGGATTGTAACTCTGAATCTCTTCCTTTCGATAGTTATTTTAGGAGAATTAGAGACTATCAATGCTGTAGCTTTCTGTTATGTTTTCCTTGTTACAGTTTTGAATATAGTGGTTATTTAATCTTGGGAGCTTTAATTCACACTTTGGTCATGCCTATTTGAAACAAACTTTAGGCCAGACATGGTGATACACTTGTGTAATACCAACCTTCAGAAGTAGAAAAATCATTGCACGTTCCAGGTGAGCTGGGTCTACATAGGAGATTCCTGGCTAGCCAGGACTACATAGCAAGACCAATTCATTATTAAGAGAAAAGAAAACAGGCACTAATTTTATATTAAACTAAAAGAAAAGAATTTGATTCTAGAATGTGGTATATTGTAATTACCATGTTCTATTGATTTAGTATTGTATGTAAGTAATGTGATACAGACATATCTTGCTCGAGGGTATTTATATTTCTTTTTTCTTAGTGTGTGTGTGGTGTTTGCATGTGTGTATGCATATGTGCAAGCCCCATGCATGTACTTTCCAAGGTCAATTGAGTGTCTCTTCTATTTTTTTTTTTTTTTTTTTTTTTTTTTTTTTTTGGTTTTTTGAGGTAGGGTTTCCACTCTAGTCCAGGCTGGCCTGGAATTCACTATGTAGTCTCAGGGTGGTCTTAAACTCATGGCATTCCTCCTTCCTCTGCCTCCTGAGTGCTGGGATTAAAGGTGTACACTATCATGCCTGGCATCTGGTGATATTTTGAGGTTTCTCACTGACTCTTATGTTTTGTAAAAGATAGTCTTTTTTTTTAAATATTTTTTTTACTTATTTATTTTTTTACTTAAGAGAGAGAAGCCGGGTGTAGTGGTGCACACCTTTAATCCCAGCACTCAGGAGGCAGAAGTAGGAGGATTGCCGTGAGTTCAAGGCCACCCTGAGACTACATAGTAAATTCCAGGTCAGCCTGGGCTAGAGTGAAACCCTACTTCGAATAAAACAAAGAGAGAGAGAGAGAGAGAGAGAGAGAGAGAGAGAGATTGAGAATGGGTACTCCAGGGCCTCCAGCCATTGCAAACGAACTCCAGACACGTATGCCACCATGTGCATCTGGCTTACGTGGGTTCTGGGGAATTGAACCTGGGTCCTGGAATTAAAGACATGCACCATCACACCCAGCTTCTTTCCCATTTGCCTAAGATATCTGTGCCATCTCTTTACTACTTTGCATATATGGACCATCTATCTACTCTAGTGTTGTTTTCTCAGTCTCAGCAACACTTCATGTTTTTGTTTTTATTTTGTTTTTGTATTTTGAGGTAGAGTCTTGTTCTAGCCCAGGCTGCTTTGGAATTCACTATGTAGTCTCAGGTTGGCCTTGAACTCAACTGTGATCCACCTGCCTCTGCCCTGAGTGCTGGTATTAAAGATATGTACCACCATGCCTGGCTCAGCAGCACTTTAATTTCACTTTATTGTATGTTTAATTTGGCTTCCACCTAACAAAGGAAGCAAGCCTATCAGGCCCAGTAAAAGTTTTCCCTTCCATGTTCATCTTTCTGGCAGTCTCAAAAGGAGAAGCCCTTCAAATAAGGACTTCACCTCTCTCTCTCCCCATTAAAGAGATGTATTTATATTTCATTAGAGTAATATATAGATGGCTTTTTTTTTTTTTTTGAAGTAGGGTCTCACTCTAGTCCAGGTTGACCTGGAATTCACTCTGTATTCTCAGGGTGGCCTCGAACTCACAGTGATCCTACTACCTCTACCTCCCAAGTGCTGGGATTAAAGGCATGCCCCACCATGCCCAGTTTGTAGATGGCTTTTTAAAGGTCCAACAAGGGCTGGAGAGATGGCTTAGCAGTTAAGGCATTTGCTTACAAAGCCAAAGGATCCCAGCTCAATTCTCCAGGACCCATGTAAGCCAGATGCACAAGGGGGCGCATGCGTCTGGAGTTCGTTTACAGTGGCTGGAGGCCCTGGTGTGCCCATTCTCTTTCTCTCTTCTTTCTGCCTCTTTCTCTCCCTCTCAAATAAATAAATAAATAAATAAATAATTTTTTTTTTAAAAAGTCCAACGAAACAGCCATACACTCCTTTATATCACCCTCGATGTAATCCCAAATGGTGGAATATTCTTTTCATTTATTTATTTTTTAATCCTTCATTTATTTTTGTTTATTTATTTATTAGAGACATAGAAAGGGGGAGAGAGAAAGAATGGGCATGCCAGGGCCTCTAGCCACTGCAAATGAACTCCAGATGCATGCGCCACCATGTACATCTGGCTTAAGTGGGTACTAGGGAATCAAGCCTCAAACCAGGGTCCTTAGGCTTCACAAGCGAGTGCTTAACCACTAAGCCATCTCTCCAGCCTGGAATATTCTTTTAATTCTTTAGCTATTTTGATGGGTAGGTATCTTCATGTCACTAAACAATATGCTGCTCCTTCTTGGTTTATACATTTTATTTCAGTTTTTAAAAATATTTTTTTATTTATTTGAGAAAGAGGCAGAGAGAGAAAGGGAGGTGGAGGGGGGAGAGAAAGGGCATGCCAGGATCTCCAGCGACTGCAAATGAACTCCAGATGTGTGCACCCCCTTATGCATCTGGCTTATGTGGGTTCTAGAGAATCGAACCAGGATCCTTTGGCTTTACAGGCAAACACCTTAACTGCTAAGCCATCTCTCCAGCTCTATTTTAAAAAATTTTTTTTTAGAGAGAGACAGAGAGAGACAGAGAGAGAGAGGGAAAAGAAGACAGAGATGGGCACGCCAGCAGTGTCTCAGCTGCTGAGAACGAAATCCAGATGCGTGCACCCCCTTGTGGTCAAGTGCGGCATTGCGCCCTTGCGTCACTTTGCATCTGGCTAAACGTGGGACCTGGAGATTGGAACCGCTGGAGATTGGAACCAGCGTTCTTAGGCTTAGGAGGCAGGTGCCTTAACCCCTAAGCCATCTCTCCAGCCCTCCAGCTCTATTTTTTAAAAATATATTTTATTTCAGTTTCTTTTTGAGGATAGGGTGTTACTCTAACCCAGGCTGACCTGGAACTCTGTAGTCCCAGGATGACCTCAAACTTAGTGATCCTCCTACCTGTACCTCCTCAGTGCTGGGATTAAAGGCATACATCCTGGCAAGCTTACACATTTTAGATACTGTATATTTACTAACTATTCTGATAAAGGTTTGGTTCTTACTGTTCTCTCTATCCCTATATGCCTTATTTATTTACTTACTTATTAATTCATTTATTTAAGAAATGTCTTTTTTAAATTTTATTTATTTATTAGAGACAGAGGGAAAGAGAGAGAGGGAGAGCGAGAATGAGTGCGCCAGGGCCTCTAGCCACTGCAAACGAACTCCAGACGCGTGCACCCCCTTGTGCATCTGGCTTACGTGGGAACTGGAGAATCGAACTGGGGTCCTTAGGCTTCACAGGCAAACACCTTAACTGCTACGCCATCTCTCCAGCCCTCATTCATTTATTTAGAGACAGGGTTTTATGTAGTTCAGGCTGGCCTTGAACTTCCAATCCCCCTGACTTCTTCTTCTGAGTACTGGGATTACAGGTGTGTATCACTATGCATAGTTTATGTTTTGTGTGTGCTAGGCAAACACTGTGCCTACTAAGCTACCTCATACCCAGCCCCTAAACAAAATATTTATAATGTTGCTTACAATTTGTTCTTTAAAATAATCCTCTATGCCTATGCTCCAAAGTACTATCTTTTTTCCTTTGGGTTGAAGGAATTATCTCTTTTCCAAAGTCATGCATTCTTTATCTTGGGTTGTTGGTTATTCTGTAGATTTTCCATACGGCTTCTTGTTAGAGTTTAGTCCCTTTTCCTGGACTGGATGGTCAAGTAACTCCCTGAGGAAGTGTGGGTAGGGCATACATATTTTTAATCTTCATGTGCCTGAAGGTGCTTTTAATCTTGGACTTTCGTTTAAGTATGCTATATCTCATACATGACTTTTTAGAAGCTAAAATTTGCAATTGTATATATTCTTCCTTATGGCTTTAGCATTATTGTTCTCTTCTATCACCAGTGTAAATCTTCTTTTCCTGTTTTGATGACACCCTTCTTCCCCCTCCAGATACTTCTGTCTCATTTTGTTGCTCATTATGAGGTTTTTTAACTTCTTATCATTTTATTGCATGCTTTATTTTGAGAATCTGAAAAGTAAACTTCATAGTTCTTTTGGTTCTGATCCCCTTTTTTTGAAACTAACTTACTTGTTTTTATTGACAACCTGTGTACATATCTTCAATATACAATGATCATTATCCTCTCCTACTACCTTCCTTTTCTCCCTCATGAATCCTCCCTCCACTGAATCCCTTCTTTCCAGCTAGTCTCTCTTCTACTTTGATGTCATTATTTTTTCTCCTCCTATCATGCAGGTCTTGTAGGTAGCATCATCCACTGTGAGGTCATGAATATCACAGCCACTTTGTGACTGGGGGATTGTATTGCCAAGCATTCCTCCCCTTCTTTTGGCTCTTAGATTCTTTCCACCACCTCTTCTGCAATGGACCCTGAGCCTTGGAGGACGTGATAGAGATGTCTTACTTAGTGCTGAACACTGCACTGTCACTTCTTAGCACTTTGGTGAGTTTTCAGTCCCCCCAGTGGTCACCATCATCAGAAAAGAGAAGGTTCTGTAATCAAAAGTGAGAGTAGCAATAATATATGAGCATAAACATAACTGATTAGAGGACAGTGTGGTGGGCATAATATATTCATTTAACCAGAGAACAGTACAAGTTTCACTCTTAGGACTTAGGACCTTGTCAACCATAGGCTTTGAGTAGGTTTTCAATACCAGGCAGGAATTTCTTCCCATGGAGCTGACCTCCAGTCTAGTCAGAATGATTGTTGTTGTTTCCCTCCCTTTCTTCTTTTAGAGGAACAGGTAGAGAGAATGTGTCTTCCAGGGCCTCTGGCCACTGCGAACAAACTCCAGATGCATGTGCCACCTGTGCATCTGGCTTTGTGTGGCTGCTGGGGAATCGAACCTGGGTCCACAGGCTTTTTAGGCAAGTGCCTTAACTGCTTAGCCATCTCTCCAGCCCATCACCTTTTTTTTTTAATTTTTTTTTGGAGAGAGAGGGAGAGGAAGACAGATAGAGAGAATGGGCGCGCCAGCAGTCTCTCAGCTGCTGCAAACGAAATCTAGATGTGTGTGCCCCCTTGTGGTCAAGTGCGGCATTGCGCCCTTGCATCACTTTGCATCTGGCTAAACATGGGACCTGGAGATTGGAACCAGCGTTCTTAGGCTTAGGAGGCAGGTGCCTTAACCGCTAAGCCATCTCTCCAGCCCTATTTAAAAAATTTTTTTTTGGTTTTTCAAGGTAGCGTCTCACTCTGGCCCAGGCTGACCTGGAATTAACTTATGTAGTCTCAGGGTGGCCTTGAACTCATGGCAATCCTCCTACCTCTGCCTCCCGAGTGCTGGGATTAAAGGCATGAACCAGGCTGGTGCACCACCTTTTTTATGTAGGGTCTTGTTCTAGCTCAGGCTGACTTGGAATTCACTCTGTTGTCTCAGGCTGACTACAAACTCATAGTGATCCTTCTATCTCTGCTTCCCAAGTGCTAGCATTAAAGGTATGCACCACCGTGCCAAGCCACAATCCTTAATGCTTTTTTAAATATTTTATTTTTATTATTTATTTGGGGGGGGGAGATTGTGGGTGCACCAGGACTTCTAGCCATGAACTCCAAACACATGCACCACCTTATGCATCTGGCTTAGGTGAGTCCTGGTGAATTGAACCTGAATCCTTAAGATTTGCAGGCAAGTGCCTTAACCTCTAAGCCATCTCTTCAGCCCAATCCATTGTTTTATCTATCTATCTATCTATCTATCTATCTATCTATCTATCTATTCATTTATTTATTTGAGAGAGAGAAAGAAGCAGAGAGAAAGAGAGACAGATAAAGAGAGAATGGACGTGCCAGGGCCTACAGCTGCTGCAAATGAACTCCATACACATGCGCCACCTTGTGCATCTGGCTTATGTAGGTCCTGGGGAATTGAACCTAGGTCCTTTGGCTTTGCAGACAAGTGCCTTAACCACTAAGCCATTTCTCCAACCCCCAGGGTTTTTTTTTTTAATATATTTTATTTATTTATGTGAGAGAGTGAAAGAGGCAGAGAGAGAAACAGAAAGATAGAGGATGGGCATGCCAGGGCATCCAGCCACTGCAAAAGAACTCCAGATGCTTGCTTCCCCTTCTGTATCTGGCTTACGTGGGTCCTGGAGAATCAAACCTGGGTCCTTTGGCTTTGCAGGCAAGTGCCTTAACCATTAAGCCATCTCTCCACCCCAATCCTTTGGTTTTTTTTTTTTTTTTTTTTTTTTTTTGAGGTAGGGTCTCACTCTGGTCCAGGCTGACCTGGAATTAACTATGTAGTCTCAGGGTGGCCTCGAACTCATGGTGATCCTCCTACCTCTGCCTCCCAGGCGCTGGGATTAAGGTGTGCGCCACCACACCTGGCTAATCCTTTGTTTTTAAATTACATCAATCTCTGCTTTTTCTGGGTGCATGCTTGTTTATTTGTCTTTGGTCCTGTTTTGGAGTGTTCTTCAAATACTTAGTGCTCCTTGGCTATTCATTTGTATTGAAAAGGTTAGCTCAGTGATAAATTATTTGGCTATTGTGTATAAGGCCTGAGTTCAATTCCCAGTACAGAAGAAAAAAAAAAATAAAAGTAAATATATAGCCGAGTGTTGTGACACACGCCTTTAATCACAGCACTTGGGAGGCAGAGGTAGGAGGATCACTGTGAGTTCAAGGCCAGCTTGAGACTACATAGTAAATTCCAGGCCAGCTTGGGCTAGAGCAAAATCCTATCTTGAAAAACAAAAACAAAGAAAAAGACCAATTATCCTCAGCCAGTACAGTAGCCCCCTTCCTTGTTGATCCAGAATCTCAAAGTTGTCATCTCATCTTCAATGTAGTAAAATCGTTGTGCTCCCTGGTGGAAGTATTCCTCACTGGGAACCTTAGACTTTTAGACAAGCAAAACCTAAAGTCATAGGGATAAGGGCTAAATATTTGCCTGAAACTGATTTTATTACTCCTCATTGATTTCTCAATGAAATAAAAACCCTTCTTAGTACTCAGTAAAGGCATGAAAGGTGTCAACTGTCTCCTCAGTCACCTAAGTCAGAAACTTTGGAATCAGCATAAATGCTTCCTTTTCCATAATTACTTTATCAGTTCTACCTCTGTCTTATCACTGACTTTATCTTCTCTACATTCTCTCATCCGTCACTGCCTTAGTAGAGTTGTCATCTTTACTTGCCCACAATGTATAGCTACTCTTTTCATTTTCCCTCTACTCATGTACTCTTTTTCTTCCAAAACTAGCCTTTTAGAAGTCAGACTATATTAAGTGACTCATAAATGCTTATGAAGTAGTTCCAAACTCCTTAACTAGTTGGTTGGATTAATTCATTAGTCTAGAGATCCAAAAGTAGATAGCTATAACATGCTAGAATAACATTTATTCTCTTTCAGAATTTATACAATAAGTCAAGTGTGGTGGCTCATGACTTTAAACTCAGCACTGAGGCCTCTCATCTGGACAACATTGACCATTTTCCGCTATGCTGCTCCTTTTGTACTTAGACTTTTGCCATTGCTCCTGATGGCATTTATTTATACTTAGATCATCTTTCTATCTGATTAGAAATTCTCTGATGGCACAGATAATGTAGGTAGTGCCTTAATCTTAATATAGGTAGTGCCTATTGGAGGCAAAAAATGTGCACTAAATAATTCTTTTTTTTTTTTTTTCCTCCAAAGTATCGTCTCACTCTAGACCAGGCTGACCTGGGATTCACTATATAATCCCAGGCTGGCCTTGAACTCATGGGGCTCCTCCTACCCTTGTCTCCCAAATGCTGGGATTAAAGCTGTGTGCCACCACGCCCAGCAGTAATTCTTTAATAAGTGAATGGTCCATAGTAAACACATCTCTGCCAGACTTTTACAGATGTCACAGGATACTTTCAAGATGTGTATGCTGTTTTTTTATACATCTGACAATTGAAATGTTAGTGTTAGCTTCAACAGTATATTTCTTTAGTGTTTCCTATTTAATTTTTAGTTATAATTTAATTCTAAAAGTATTCTCAGAGTTAGTTATTGACTTTGTTAGGTTTTTCCCTTTTGAAATGAGTGGGCTTTTCAGTACCAAGGTATAATGCAAGGTACGATTGCTTTTTAACAGTTCAATAGATGAGTGACTTACTAAAGGAGATGTGTTGAAATGGATTAGATCATGCTGACCTGATTTCCAAAACTGAATTTAAGACCTTCTTAGCACTATTCCTTAACATACTGGTTTCTTAGATACAGGTGACAGCAGGATTTGTTTAATGACTGAAAGAGTCACTGTTACAAACAAATTCTGAGGCAAGAATGCCTTAAATATTCATACATGGAGGATTTTTCTTTTTTTCCTTTACTGTCTTGAGTAATATCTTTTGTTTTACTTGTAGATTTGATGGTCCTCGAAGATTTGAGGATTTAGGGTCAAGGTGTGAAGGACCGAGACCCAAAGGGCCTCGTTTTGAAGGAAATCGCCCTGATGGGCCAAGACCCAGATATGAAAGTCACCCAGCAGAGGGCACTAAAAGCAAATGGGGTGTGATTCCCCGGGGGCCAGCAGCTCAATTTTATATTACATCCTTAAGTCCTCGACAGAGTGGACCACAGTGGAAAGGCCCCAAGCCATCTCTTGGACAGCAGCTCCAGCAGCAACCTAAATCACAAGCAGAACCTCTTTCAGGAAGCAAAGAACCTCTAGCAGACAACAGTAGTAACCAGCAGAAGAATTTTAAAATGCAATCAGCTGCATTTTCAACTGCTGCAGATGTAAAGGATGTCAAGGCGGCTCAGTCAAATGAGAATCTAAGCGACTCTCAACAAGAGCCACCTAAAAGCCAAGTGTCGGAAGGGACCATAGAGCCCTCTGATTGGAACCAGAATTCTCAAAGTATGGAGACTGAAATGGACAAAGCCCAAGGTGTTACTCAGCCTGTATCCCTTGCAAATAAGTCTGTACCTACTCAATCTACTTTTCCATCAAAAGCAGGGGGCATGGAGGGAGGCACAGCAGTAGCAACATCATCATCATTAACTGCAGATAATGATTTGAAACCTTTGGGTATTGGTCTGCCTCATGCAGAAAACAACCAAGAGAAAGGGCTTTCTCAGTCAGAAAACAGAGATAATAGATTAGATGACAGTAGAAGCAGCAGTTCATCTTACAGAGGTCCTGGACAAAACAGACTGGAAGACACACGAGATAAAGGACTAGTAAGTAGAGGTCATGACCAGGCAATTAGTCGAGGCCCAGGGTTGGTCAAGCAAGAAGATTTTCGTGATAAGATGATGGGTAGAAGAGAAGACAGCCGAGACAAGATGAGCAGAGGAGAAGGCAGCCGGGACAGAGGGTTGGTAAGGCCAGGAAGCAGTAGGGAGAAAGTGCCAGGTAGTCTCCAAGGCAGCCAAGATAGGGGTAGGGCTGGCAGCCGAGAAAGGGGACCACCTCGAAGAGCTGGCAGTCAGGAAAGAGGACCCCCTCGCAGGGCTGGAAGTAAGGAGAGAGTACCACCCCGAAGAGCTGGGAGCAGAGAGAGGGTACCACCTCGAGGGCCTGGCAGTCGGGAAAGGGGACTAGGAAGGCCAGAATTTGGTCGCGATAGAGGTCCATTCAGACCAGAACCAGGAGATGATGGGGAGAAAATGTATCCTTATCACCGAGATGAGCCTTCTAGAACTCCGTGGAACCATGGAGAAGAGAGAGGGCATGAAGAGTTTCCACTAGATGGTAGAAATGCTCCAGTGGAACGAGAAAGACTCGATGATTGGGATAGAGAGAGATACTGGAGAGAATGTGAACGTGACTATCAAGGTGATATGCTAGACCCATATGGTAGAGAGGACAGGTTTTCAACGCCACCATCTCGTTCTCATGATGGAGATAGGCGAGGCCCTTGGTGGGATGATTGGGAGAGAGATCAGGATATGAATGAGAACTACAATCGGGAAATGGACAGGGACTTGGACAGGGATGTGGATCGGATTGGAAGACCCATGGATATGTACGATAGAAATATGGATAATGAGTGGGACAGAGATTATGGGAGACCACTGGATGAACAAGAACCACAGTTTCGTGAACGGGATATTCCATCTCTTCCACCTTTACCACCCCTTCCACCTCTTCCACCTTTGGATAGATATCGGGATGATAGATGGAGAGAAGAAAGAAATCGAGACCATGGGTATGATCGAGACTTTCGAGATAGGGGTGAGTTGAGGATTCGTGAGTATCCAGAAAGAGGAGATACGTGGCGGGAAAAGCGAGATTATGTTCCTGACAGAATGGACTGGGAAAGAGAACGGTTGTCAGACAGATGGTACCCATCTGATGTGGATAGACATTCCCCCATGGTGGAACATATGCCCTCCTCACATCATTCCTCTGAAATGATGGGGTCCGATGCAAACTTAGACTCTGACCAAGGCCTTGGAGGGGTAATGGTTCTCAGTCAGAGGCAGCATGAAATCATTTTGAAAGCTGCACAAGAATTGAAAATGCTTCGGTAAGTTCACTCCTTAAGATCATTTCTTTTAGTTGAAACCAGTTTTCAGACTGCTCTTTTTAAAGCGATTTATTTGAATGGAACCAGTTTCACTTCATTTTTTATCACATACTTTCAATTTATATTTTTGGTCTTTCAGTGGATATTTAGGAACTATGTACTAATTTACATGTATGCCCTGGCATATGCAAGTTGATTACTATTCATGACCTTTGTAGATGTGTTGCTGGCATGCTTTGCTTGTGCATGTTTCAAGTATTAAGGTTCAACCTTTTAGGGTTCTTGATTTCACAGGCCTCATATTTATCCTCCTTTTTTTCAGTGGACACTTTGTTCTTTGGTATTAGATCTGATAGGCTTCATAGTCCCTAACTTGCTGTAGCATTAGAAAGTGCTATCTTTTTCTCTGTTGAAGCTAAGAAGGCTTTACCTGGGAGTGTCTGCAGAATTGTCTGACCACTGCTACTTTCTTTTGGGTTATCTTTGATTTTAACTTGAGAATGGAACTTGTTTCTATATAATGAGATGTTTCCTTTGTGAGACTGAGAAAGGCATTTGGATTTATTAACTTACAATTAAATCTGTGTGAGTGTCTACATATGTTATTGTGTAGCCACAGTAATAAAGCTAATGTTTATTGCATGTGTAACTCTGTGCCAGAAACTGTATTGAGGACTCTGTGTATAATAGGTTGTTTAATCTTCAAATCGTCTGTCATTATAATGAGATAGGAATAAGAAGTAAGTAACAGACTGCAAAGGCATTTTTTAAAACAGCTTCTGTAAATTTGGATATGTTGTGTTCATTTCATCCTCTAATTCTGTGTTTGTGGATTATGATGATGGATTTCATAACTAAAAAATGAGTACTAGAAAAGCATGGTGAAGGTAAAGATGCAAGACTAAATGCAATAGGTGGTAAAACGGGCTTCTCTGGCCAATAGAAGACAATCCGAAGGTTTTTTAAAAAATTAATTATTTATTAAGAGAGAGAATGGGGCATATAGAGAGAATGGTCACACCAGGACCTCCAGCTGCTGCAGATGAACTCCAGATGCACGTGCTACCTTGTGCATCTGGCTTTACATGGGTACTGAGGAATTGAACCTGGGTTCTTTGGCTTTGAAGGCAAGTGCCTTAACCACTAAGCCATCTCTCCATCCCAGCTGTTTACTTTTAAAATTATAGGCACCTATTCTTCATACCTGTGCACTGTGCTAATCCTCCATTCTCAAATCGTTGTCTTTCTAAAGGCTTGCAAAGATAAGTAGTACCATCCCCACTTCACAAATGATACCATGACTGCTTCACTTGGCTATTCAATGTAGACCCAGAATGTGAACTCAGTCTGTGTGACTCTTAACAGCTCTGTTTTTATGGAGAACACCAAAATTGATTGGTATTGCTAAAATTGCCATGGTTTCTTTCCTTTCCTTTTTGGGGGCAAGAGGAGGGGAGGGTTTCAGGGTAGGGTCTTGCTCTAGCCCAGGTGACCTGGAATTCATTATGTAGTCTCAGGGTGGCCTCGAACCTATGGCAGTTCTACATCTGTCTCCTAAGCACTGGGATTAAAGGTGTGCCCCACCACGACACATCTGGCATCTTTCCTTTTCTTTTTAAAATTGTCTTTCCATCTATTATTGCTTTGCATAGAAATGCTGGATAAAAGGGGCTGCTTCTTGCCTCTGTTATTTTTCTTGAAGCTCTTTTTTAAGCAACATAAATATATGGAGTGATGGATGATGGTTGTAATTGAATATAAGTAAGCTATATTATGTCTGTAAACTCAAAAAATATCATAAGGAATATTTATTTGAGTCAGGAAAATCTTATGTACTCTGTTTCCATTTGGGTCACTCGCTGTAGTATACAAAACAAGAAAATTGTAAAAGGAGAAATGATGGTTAATGTTACACATGTTTAAGATGGGAATTAGGAGGAAAAGTAAAAGGAATTTAAACAGATTTAAAGAAAAACTTAAAGCATACATAATTAATCCTTAGTAATATGAAGTATTGATTTTCAGAAGCATAGACTAACCATTGCTATCACCATCTACAGTAGGGACTATATACTGAAATGCTCATAAAATAGTCAAACAGGTAACAGAAATGAATCAAAGTGCCCCACATAGAGTGCAGTGAAGTGTGCTGAGGAGTGTGATGAGCTGCTTCTTCTAATATGGACGGCCACTGCACTACACAACTACTTGTTGACTTAGGAGAATGTAGGTCCCCTACTACAAAATCTCTTTAAACTTTGAATTTATTTTCCCTCCCCCCTCCCTCCCTTCTTCCCTCCCTCCCTCCCTTCCTTCTTTCCTTGTTTGTTTGTTTTTTCAAGGTAGGGTCTTGAACTAGCCCAGGCTGACTTGGAATTCACTGTGTAGTCTCTGGGTGGCCTCAAACTCACAGCAATCCTACTGCCTCTGCCTCTCTCCCCAGTGCTGGAATTAAAGGTATGCGCTACCACGCCAGGCTAACTTTTGAATTTGTGAAATATTTCCTTTATAAATAATGGCAGCTGGGCTGGAGAGATGGTTTAGTGGTTAAGGTGCTTGCCTGAGAAGCCTAAGGACCCAGGTTTCATTCCCCAGTACCCATGTAAGCCAGATGTACAAAGTGGCCCATGTGTCTGGAGTTCACTTGCAGTGCTAGAGGCCCTGGCTCACGCATTCTCTCTCTCTCAAATAAATGGCAGCCAGGCATGGTGGCACACACCTTTAATCCCAGCACTTGGGAGGCAGAGATAGGAAGAGCACTGTGAGTTCAAGGCCACCCTGAGACTACATAGTGAATTCCAGGTCAGCCTGGGCCAGAGCAAGACCCGGCCTTGAGAAACCAAAATAAATTAATAAATTAATAAATTAATTAAATTTAATTTTTAAAAATTTTTTTTTCTTTCTAAAACATCTATGGCAACTAATTCAAGTTTTAAAATTTGATGTGAGAGCTAAGGATGATTGATGGTGCACACCTGTAATCCAAGCACTTGGGAGGCAGATAGAGATAGGAGGAGCAGGAGTCTTTGGCTAGTCTGTGCTACATGATACCTGTCTGAAACTCCCCTTCTCCAAAACAAAACAACAACAACAAAAAAAAACTGATATTAAAGCCTTTCTAGACTGCTTCACTTGTGGGCCTCCATTTTGTACCCTCTGGCCTAAATAACATTGAAAAAGTAGCAGGAAAACTGTGGGCTAACTGAACGAAAAGCATGCCAAGTAGATACTGTGTTAGACTGTTGAGGCAGTTCTAAGAACTCGTCCTCAAAGATAGTGGACTTGTGGTTATAGTCTTGATGAGTGGAGAGCTGGCTGTGTAAAAAAGCAAGAGAAGGTCACCACGAGGGTGCTGGGTGATCACTCAGATGTTTTTAGAATAAAATATTAAAGTATTTTTCTTTGAAATTAATTTTAGTCAAATTAATTTATATGCGATGTAAGCATATTTTAAGTACAATGGCAATTTTGTTTGTTTACAGAGAACAGAAAGAACAGCTTCAAAAGATGAAGGACTTTGGGTCTGAGCCACAGATGGCTGACCATCTCCCACCCCAGGACTCAAGATTGCAAAATACATCAAGATCAGGAATGTATCCGGTATGGGAAAATATGTGCTCAGAAAATGAAATGATTGCTACTTTGCATGTTTACAGTTGTTGCATTTTTTATTACAAAAGGTAAAAATTTCCACTGTAAGAATATTTTGGAAAAGTAAAAGCTTTGAACATCTTCCTTCCTCCCTGCCCCTCCCTCAGGTAGGGTCTCACTCTAGCCCAGGCTGATTTAGAACTCACTCTGGGAGGCTGGAGAGATGGCTCAGCTGTTAAAGACACTTGCTTACAAAGCCTGATGCCTGGGTTAGATTCCCTAGGACCCACATAAAGCCAGATGCACAAAGTGGCACATGTGTGAAGTTTGTTTGTAATGGCACAAGGTCCTGACTTACCCATTCTCATTCTCTCTCCCCCCCTTTCCCTTCCCTCCTTGCAAATAAATAGATAAACATTTTTTTTTGTTTAAAATTAAAAAAGAAAAGAAAAGAAAAGCCAGGCATGGTGGTACATGCCTTTAATCCTAGCACTCCGGATGCCAAGGTAGGAGGATCACCATGAGTTCACGGCCACCCTGAGACTACAGTGTGAATTCCAGGTCAGCCTGAGCTAGAGTGAGACTCTACCTTGAAAAGCCGAAACAAAAAAAAAGAAAGAAAGAAAAAAGAAAAGAAAAGAAAAAAGATGGGCTAGAGAGGGCACTTACCTGCGAAGCCTAAAGACTCAGGTTTAATTCCCCACCTAAGCCAGATGTATAAGGTAGCACAGGGTTGGAGGCCCTGTCATGCCTATTCTCTCTCTCTCTCTCTCACTTTCTGTCTTTGCCTGTTCGTCTTTCTCTCTCCCCTCTCTCATTCATAAATAAATAAATAAGAGAAAGAACCCATTCTAGCTCCAGGCTGGCCTTGAACAGCAATCCTACCTGAATGTTAGAATTGAAGATGAGCACCACATGCCCAGCACTTACATGTATTTAAAAGTGTAACAGAATTCTTCCTTCCCCCAGGTTTTTTTTTTTTTTTTTTTTTTTTTGGTTTTTCGAGGTAGGGTTTCACTCTGGTCTAGGCTGACCTGGAATTCCTGGAATTAACTATGTAGTCTCAGGGTGGCCTTGAACTCATGGCGATCCTCCTACCTCTGCCTCCCAAGTGCTGGGATTAAAGGCATGCGCCACCACACCCAGCTCCCTCAGGTTTTATAGTAAATCAAAGCACACCTGAACTACATGGCGTCATGTTCACAGAATTATAAAATCAAAATCCTAATGCTTTTTTAAATTTTATTTATTAGAGAGAGAGAGAATAGGTGTGCCAGGGCATCTAGCCACTGCAAACAAACTCCAGATGCATGCGCCACCATGTGTATCTGGCTTATGTGGGACCTAGAGAATTGAATCGGGGTCCTTAGGCTTCACAGGCATACGCCTTAACCACTAAGCCATCTCTCCAGCTCTCCTAATGCTTTTCAGTGTTCAGATTGTCCCATTTCCCATGGGACTCCCTCTCTGTAGGCTGGAGAAAGGATCTAAGAGTCTATCTCAGGGCATAACCCAGTAGTCTTCAGGCAGAATTGAATGAATAGATTCTTTCATTGCTTTGCTTTCAAGTTTTTAGGGTTGGTTTTTTTTTTTTTTTTTTTAGCTTGTTATTTTATCTTTAACTCAGTAGTGCACTCGGGAGGCAGAGGTAGGAGGATCACCATGAGTTCAAGGCCACCCTGAGACTACATAGTTAATTCCAGGTCAGCCTGGGCCAGAGTGAGACGCTACCTCGAAAAACCAAAAAAAAAAAAAAAATGTTATCAGGGAAGCCAGGTGTAGTGGTGCACACTTTTAATCCTAGCACTCAGGAGGTAGGAGAATCGCCATGAGTTCAAGGCCATTCTGACATTACATAGTGAATTCCAGACCCCACCTCAAAAAACAAAACAAAAAAAAAATCAGGGGCTGGAGAGTTGACTTAGCAGTTAAGGCACTTGCCTACAAAGCCGAAGGACCCAGGTTCAATTTCCCGGTACCCACATAAGCCAGATGCATAACGTGGCACATGCATCTAAAGTTCGTTTGCAACAGCCTAAAGCCCTTATGTACCCATGCTCTCTCTCTCTGTCTCTCTCTCAATTAAGTAAAATATTATAAATAAATAAATACAACAAAAATGTTATCAGGTAGTTAATTTTATAATAGTACAATGAAGGAAGGAAAATCCACCATTGAATCATTTCATCAAAATAACTCTTTTCTCAGTCTACCGTATAACATTCACATGGTTGTTGACATCAGTGAGTATCATGGTATTGTTTACTCCCAGATCATGTTTCCTGGTCTTTGAATGTATTCATCTGCCAATAGAGTTTCTATCTGTGGATATGTCTGCTGTCAAAGTATTCAAATGGCACGTGTGATATTCCTCACTAAATTCTTTCTCCTCACCAGCTTCCAGTCACTTTAACTCAATTTAAAAATCAACCTCTAGGGGCTGGAGAGATGGCTTAGCTGTTAAGGCACATGCCTGCAAATGCAAAGACCCAGGTTTCATTCCACAGTACCCATGTAAGCTAGATGCACAAGGTGGCTCATGCATCTGGAATTTGTTTGCAGTAGCTGGAGGTCCTGGCGTGCCCATTCTGTCCTTCTCTATCTGCCTCCCCTCCCTCAAATAAATTCATTAAAAAAAAATCAACCTCTCTTTTTATTCTCTCCTACATTTCCTCATATAGTCAATTTATTGTCCTTTATTTATTGTTATGGTTGTTGTTGTTGGTGGTGGTGGTTTTCTGAGTTTTAAAAATATTTTTGGTTTTTCGAAGTAGGGTCTCGCTCTAGCCCAGACTGACCTGGAATTCACTATGTAGTCTCAGGGAGGCCTCTAACTCACACCTATCCTTCTACCTCAGCTAGGATTAAAGTCATTTCTCACCACACCTGGCTTCTAATGTGATTATTATTATTATTATTATTATTATTATTATTGTTATTTTTAGTGACTGTCTCATTCTAGCCCACATTGACCTAGAATTCACTCATAGCCCAGTCTGGTATTGAACTCAAAATAATCCTCCTACTTCAGCCTCCTGATTGTTGAGATTACAGGTGTGATCTACCACACCTGGCTTTTTTCCCCCCCTTTTTAACTATTGATCAAATTTTCCTAACATCCACTTCCCCACACCTCATTCTGGCTTTTATCATTCCCCCCCCCATATGTGTGCATACATGTATGTATATGGGCATATGTGCAGGTATACATATGTGTATGTAGAGGTCAGAGGCAGATGTTGGGTGCCTTTGTCAATTAGTTGCCATCCTATGTATTGAGACAAGATCTTTCACTGGACCCAGAGTTCACCGATTTAGCTAGTCTAGCCTAGCCAGCTTGCCTTGGGAATCTGTCTGTTTCCACCTCCCAAGTGCTAGGATTACAAATGCACTCTGTCCATATGGGTGCTGAGGATGAACTCAGGTCCTCAAGCTTGTATGGAAGACAGTTTACTAAGCCTTCTTCCCTGCCCCATCTTTATTCTTTTTCTAAAAAAAATTATATATTGCGGGGGGGGGTGATAGCGCACGCCTTCAATCCCAGCACTTGGGAGGCTGAGGTAGGAGAATCACCTTGAGTTCAAGGCCATCCTGACACTACATAGTGAATTTCAGGTCAGCCTGGATTAAAGTGAAGACCCTACCTCGAAAAAGCGAAAAAAAGAAAGAAAAAAAAAAGGTATATGTTACTTTACTATATGTACATTATACCTCAAAATTTTATTCAAATATAAAATAACTGCTCTAACATCAAAATGGAGAATGATCAGAGAAGAATAAATGGAGAGAGATGAATTAGAATATTTCTAAAATACTGTATGCAAAAACAATAAAGGGTAGAGAGATGGCTCAATGGCTAAAGGCAGTTTTTTGCAAACCCTGGAAGTCTTGGTTCAGATCCCCAGTACCCATGTAAAGCCAGATGCACAAAGTTGCACATGAGCCAGGAGTTCGTTTGCTGTGGCAAGAAACCCTGGCGTACCCATTCCTTCTCATATTCTATCTCACTCTCTTCCTCTCTCCTTGCAAATAAATAGATAGTTTTTTGTTTGTTTGTGTGTTTTTTTCAAGGTAGGGTCTCACTCTAGTCCAGGCTGACCTGATTTACTATGTAGTCTTATGGTGGCCTAAAACTCATTGGCGATCCTCTTAACTCTGCCTCCCAAGTGCTGGGATTAAAGGTATATGCCACCATGCCCAGCTCATATACTCATTTTTAAAAGGTTTGTTTGTTTGTTTTGGAGGGTCTCACTCTAGCCCAGACTGATTTGGAATTTACTATGGTGCCCAGGCTGGCCTTTGGCTCAACTGCTATCCTCCTTCCTTAACTTCTTCCTGAGTGCTGGGATTAAAAGCATGTACTACCACACCTGGCCTAAATGTTTTTTTTCCCTAAATGTTTTTAATTAATTAATTAGTTAATTAATTAATTTGCCACCAGAGAAAGAGAAAATGGGCCTGCCAAGACCTCTAGCTGCTGCAAATGAACTCCAAATGCATGTGCCACTTTGTGCATCTGGCTTTACGTGGGTACCAGGGAATGGAACCCAGGTCATTAGGCTTTGCAGGCAAGTACCTTAACCACTGAGCCATCTCTCCAGCCTTCATTCATATTTTTGCCCTTAATATATATTTTTTAATTAAATATTTTATTTATTTATTTATTTATTTATTTATTTATTTGAGAGAGAATGAGAGAGAGGAAGGAAAAGATGAGCATGCCAGGGCCTCTAATCCCTGCATATGAACTCCAGATGCATGTGCAGGCAAACACCTTAACTGCTGAGCCATCTCTCCAGCCTCTTAATATATTTTTTTTATGTCTTAGTGTACTGAGTTATAAATGCCTTTGTTTTTGTTGTTTTTTTGTTTTTCTTGAGATAGGGTCTTGGAACCTAGGCTCGCCTTAAACTTGCTGTGTAGCCAAGGATTGTCTTGAATTTCTGATCTTCCCACCTCCACCTCCCAAGTGGAATTAGAGGCATGTTCGGCCATGTCTAGCTATAATTATAGAAGTTGTATATTATGAATTCAATTCTATTTCTTTTTGGTTTTTCACTCTAGCCCAGGCTGACCTGGAATTCACTATGTAGTCTCAGGGTGGCCTCAAACTCACAGCAATCCTCCTACCTCTGCCTCCCAAGTGCTGTGATTAAAGGCGTGGACACCGTGCCCGGCGAGAACCAGATTTTAATTTCCACTCATCTGTGACAATATATTGATAAGATCACCTCCTAACCATTTACTCTCTTCTGTAGCCTCCAGGGTCCTATAGACCACCCCCTCCTATGGGTAAACCACCAGGCTCAATTGTAAGACCCTCTGCTCCACCAGCAAGATCATCTGTTCCTATGACTAGGCCACCTGTGCCAATTCCGCCACCTCCACCTCCACCACCTCCACCTCCGCCTCCTCCTCCAGTCATAAAGCCAAAAAAGTCAGCTGCAAAACAAGAACGTTGGGATGAAGATTCTTTCTATGGGCTCTGGGATACAAATGATGAACAAGGACTGAATTCAGAATTTAAGTCAGAAACTACAAAAGGTCCATCTGCTCCAGTGTTACCAGCCCCACCACAGGTTCATTCTTCCATTCCCCCTCCTGGCTCAATGCCTTTGGGTATGCCACCAATGTCCAAGCCACCACCAGTGCAACATACTGTTGATTATGGCCATGGCCGAGGTGAGTGAGGGTGAATTTGTTTGTGAGATTCTATAGGAAATGGGTTTTCATTTTGGAGGGAAGAGTTTGATTTTTGGAGGTAGGGTCTCACTGTAGCCTAGGCTGACCTGCAATTAACTATGTAGTTTCAGGCTGGCCTTGGACTCACAGCAATCCTCCTACCTTGGTTTCCTAAGTGCACATAGAACTTACTCTGTATTCCCAGGCTAGCCTTGAACTCATAGTGATACTCCTACCTATGCTTCCTGAGTGTTGGGATTAAAGGCATGTACCACCATACCCAGCTAAGCTTTGGTTTTCTTTTTTTTTACTTTTAAGTTTTGTGTGTGTGTGCCTGCGTGCATGCGCCAGGGCCTATTGCCACTGACAGTGAACACTTTTTCATCTGGCTTTTGTGGATGGCTTGGAAGCCCAGGCTATTAGGCTTTGCTTGCAAATGCCTTTAACTGCTGAGCCAACTTCCCAGCCCCTGGTTTTCTTCCATTCACTATTAAGACATGCTTTTTTTGTCCAGGTAGGGTCTCACTCTAACTCAGGCTGACCTGGAATTCACTCTGTGGTCTCAGGGTGGCCTCGAACTCACAGCAACCCTCTTACCATTGCCTCCCAAGTGCTGGGATTAAAGGCATGTGCCACCACGCCCGGCTCTCTTATGATATTTTATCCCTGTTTCTCTTTGCTAGATATGTCTACTAATAAAGTTGAACAGATACCCTATGGAGAAAGAATAACTTTACGTCCAGATCCATTACCTGAAAGGTCAACATTTGACACAGGTAGGCTTCCCATAGAGTACAGTATTTTTTTAAATTAATTAATTGTTTGTTTATTTGCAAGCAGAGAGAGAGAGAGATATAGAAGAGAGGCAGACAGAGGGAGAATAGGCATGCCAGGGCCTCCAGCCACTGCAAATGAACTCCAGATGCATGTGCCCCTTGTGCATCTGGCTTATATGGGTCCTGGGGAATCGAACAAGGGTCCTTTGGCTTTGCAGGCAAATGCCTTAACCACTAAGCCATTTCTCCAGCCTGAGTACAATATTTTTAAAAAATATTTAATTTTAATTTATTTATTTGAGAGAGAGGGAGGTAGGTAGAGAGAGAGAGTGGACATTCCAGAGTGTCCACTGCTGCAAACAAACTCCAGACATGTGCTCCACCTTGTGTATTTGTCTTATGTGGGTCCTGGGGAATTGAATCTGGGTCCTTTGGTTCCAGGCAAGCTTCTTAATTGCTAAGCTACCTGTCCAGTCCAAGAACAGTGTTTTGTTTGTTTGTTTGTTTTGTTTTGTTTGTTTTCTGAGGTAGGTTCTCACTCTAGTCCAGGCTGATCTGGAATTAACTATGTAGTCTCAGGGTGGCCTTGAACTCACGGTGATCCTCCTATCTCTGCCTCCCCAGTGCTGGGATTAAAGACGTGCACCACCAAGCCCAGCAAGAACAGTGTTTTTAAACTTAACTTTAGGGTGTAATTAGTACAAGATTTTCCTTTTTCTGAGATTATCTAGGTCTTTTTAAAAATAGAACCAAGTTTCTTAAATTTAGGGCATTAATTTATACTCGTTCTGAAATTAAGCTTGTGCTATTTTTTTTTTGTTGTTTTTTTGTTTTGTTTTGTTTTCGAGGTAGGGTCTCACTCTGGCCCAGGCTGACCTGGAATTAACTATGTAGTCTCAGGGTGGCCTTGAACTCACTGCGATCCTCCTACCTCTGCCTCCTGAGTGCTGGGATTAAAGGCGTGCGCCACCACGCCCAGCCTAAGCTTGTGCTTTTTTGTTTGTTTGTTTTGTTTTTCGGGGTAGGGTCTCACTCTAGCCCAAGCTGACCTGGAATTCACTATGTAGTCTCAGGGTGGCTTCGAACTCATGGCGATCCTCCTGCCTCTGCCTTTCGAGTGCTAAGATTAAAGTCATGTACCACCATGCCCAGCATAAGCTTGTGCGTTTTTGCTTTTACTTGTGTAAGCAAATATAATTCTTATGGGGCTGGAGAGATGGCTTAGCATTTAAGGTGCTTGCCTGAAAAGGCAAAGGACCCAGGTTTGATTCCCCAGGACCCACATAAGCCAGATGCACAAGGGGGCGCATGTATCTGGAGTTTGTTTGCAGTGGCTGGAGGCCCTGGCGCGTCCATTCTCTTCCTCTCTCCCTCTCTGCCTCTTTCTTCTTTCCTTCTTTCTTTCTTTCTTTCTTTCTTTCTTTCTTTCTTTCTTTCTTTCTTTCTTTCTTTCTGTTTGTTTGTTTGTTTGTTTGTTTGTTTGTTTTGGTTTTTCAAGGTAGGGTCTCACTCTGGTCCAGGCTGACCTGGAATTCACTCTGTAGTGTCAGGGTGGCCTTGAACTCATGGTAATCCTCCTACCTCTGCCTCCGAGTGTCTCTGCCTTTTTCTCTCTCTCAAATAAATAAATAAAATATATTTTAAAAATATAATTCTTTGTTTTTATTTTATTTTATTTATTTGAGAGAGACAAAGAGGCAAATAGAGAATGGGTTCACCCAGGGCCTTTAGCCGCTGTAAACAAACTCCAGATACATGCACCACCTTGTACATCTGGCTTATGTGGTCCTGGGGAATCAAACCTAGGTCCTTTGCCTTTTGGGCAAACACCTTAAATGCTAAGCCATCTCTCCAGCCCCAGCCCTATAATTCTTTTTTGTATTCAATATTTTTTTGTAGAGCATGCAGGCCAGCGTGATCGCTATGATAGAGACAGAGACCGTGTGAGCCTTATTTTGATCGCCAAGGTAATATAGTAGATCACCGAGATTTTAAAAGGGACCGAGACACATAGAGATCGAGACCGGGATCGTGTTATTGACTATGAACGTGATCGATTTGACAGAGAGCGCCCGGGCTTAGATGATAGGTATGCTATGAAAAATACTTCCTAGTAGTATTACATTAACACATGTATGTTTAGTTAAAATTATGTATTTAAAAGAAGCTTAGTAAATAACATACTGCGCGTGTGTGTGTGTGTGTGCATGTAAGCTGGAGAAGGAAGAGCAGTTTCTAAGAAAATATGAGCTTGTGTCACATTAACGTGAATTCCAGAGAATTAAATGAGAGATATAGATAGGGAAGCACAGGAAATAGAGATGTGACATTACTTAGTTTTTAGGGAAGCAATTTTGCTATTCATGGAATTTTTAGATATATATTTGCAAAATATATATCTAAATGAGAAAACAAAATTTACAAGTTGTGGATTAACTGCTCATATCAAGAACTGGGCAGGTATTGGTATTATGTTACAAAACAGACCTCCATAAAAATTTTTTTTTTAATCAAAGCACCTCTTGTTACATCTTATAGGACTCAGTCATATCGAGATAAAAAAGACCATTCCTCATCCAGAAGAGGGGGATTTGATAGAACTTCCTATGACCGGAAGTCTGATCGACCACCCTATGAAGGCCCATCCATGTTTGGAGGTAGAGCAATTTCCTATTAAAAATAAGATGTTGAGAATGTGAAAAATGGAAGGTGCTTTCCATTGTAGCTATGGATTTCAGTATTCATAGTAAAATGTACCTAGAAAAATGTCTCAGAGAAGGGAGCATCACTATCAAAATAGCAATGCAATTAATGAAATAAAATGTAAATTGTATTTTATACTAAAGAAATTTTGAAAAGTAGACACAGGGCTGGGGAGATGGCTCAGTGGCTAAAGTTGAATAGTTTGCTGGCCTGGGTTCAATTTTCCAGCCCACACTAAGTTGGACATAATAAGTGGAGCATTTGTTGTTGTTAGAGACCCTGACATGGGTGTACACACACACACACACACGTAAAGAAATAATTTTTTTGTTTGTTTTGATTTTCGAGGTAGGGTCTCGGTCTAGCTCAGGCTGACCCTGGACTTCACTGTGTAGTCTCAGGGTGGCCTTGATCTCTGTGATCCTCCTACCTCTGTTTCCCAGTGCTGGGATTAGCGTGCACCACCACGCCTGGCAAGAAATAATTTTAAAACAATTCTTGGGCTGGAGAGATGGCTTAGCGGTTAAGGCGCCTGCCTCCTAAGCTTAAGAACACTGGTTGCAATCTCCAGCGGTTCCAATCTCCAGGTCCCACGTTTAGCCAGATGCAAAGTGATGCAAGGGCACAATGCCGCACTTGGCCACAAGGGGGGTAAGCAAATATAATTCTTATGGGGCTGGAGAGATGGCTTAGCATTTAAGGTGCTTGCCTGAAAAGGCAAAGGACCCAGGTTTGATTCCCCAGGACCCACATAAGCCAGATGCACAAGGGGGCGCATGTATCTGGAGTTTGTTTGCAGTGGCTGGAGGCCCTGGCGCGTCCATTCTCTTCCTCTCTCCCTCTCTGCCTCTTTCTTCTTTCCTTCTTTCTTTCTTTCTTTCTTTCTTTCTTTCTTTCTTTCTTTCTTTCTTTCTTTCTTTCTTTCTTTGTTTGTTTGTTTGTTTGTTTGTTTGTTTTGGTTTTTCAAGGTAGGGTCTCACTCTGGTCCAGGCTGACCTGGAATTCACTCTGTAGTGTCAGGGTGGCCTTGAACTCATGGTAATCCTCCTACCTCTGCCTCCCGAGTGTCTCTGCCTTTTTCTCTCTCTCAAATAAATAAATAAAATATATTTTAAAAATATAATTCTTTGTTTTTTATTTTATTTTATTTATTTGAGAGAGACAAAGAGGCAAATAGAGAATGGGTTCACCAGGGCCTTTAGCCGCTGTAAACAAACTCCAGATACATGCACCACCTTGTACATCTGGCTTATGTGGTCCTGGGGAATCAAACCTGGGTCCTTTGCCTTTTCGGGCAAACACCTTAAATGCTAAGCCATCTCTCCAGCCCCAGCCCTATAATTCTTTTTTTGTATTCAATATTTTTGTAGAGCATGCAGGCCAGCGTGATCGCTATGATAGAGACAGAGACCGTGAGCCTTATTTTGATCGCCAAGGTAATATAGTAGATCACCGAGATTTTAAAAGGGACCGGGAGACACATAGAGATCGAGACCGGGATCGTGTTATTGACTATGAACGTGATCGATTTGACAGAGAGCGCCGGGCCCGAGATGATAGGTATGCTATGAAAAATACTTCCCTAGTAGTATTACATTAACACATGTATGTTTAGCCAAAATTATGTATTTAAAAGAAGCTTAGTAAATAACATACTGCGCGTGTGTGTGTGTGTGTGCATGTAAGCTGGAGAAGGAAGAGCAGTTTCTAAGAAAATATGAGCTTGTGTCACATTAACGTGAATTCCAGAGAATTAAATGAGAGATATAGATAGGGAAGCACAGGAAATAGAGATGTGACATTACTTAGTTTTTAGGGAAGCAATTTTGCTATTCATGGAATTTTTAGATATATATTTGCAAAATATATATCTAAATGAGAAAACAAAATTTACAAGTTGTGGATTAACTGCTCATATCAAGAACTGGGCAGGTATTGGTATTATGTTACAAAACAGACCTCCATAAAAATTTTTTTTTTAATCAAAGCACCTCTTGTTACATCTTATAGGACTCAGTCATATCGAGATAAAAAAGACCATTCCTCATCCAGAAGAGGGGATTTGATAGAACTTCCTATGACCGGAAGTCTGATCGACCACCCTATGAAGGCCCATCCATGTTTGGAGGTAGAGCAATTTCCTATTAAAAATAAGATGTTGAGAATGTGAAAAATGGAAGGTGCTTTCCATTGTAGCTATGGATTTCAGTATTCATAGTAAAATGTACCTAGAAAAATGTCTCAGAGAAGGGAGCATCACTATCAAAATAGCAATGCAATTAATGAAATAAAATGTAAATTGTATTTTATACTAAAGAAATTTTGAAAAGTAGACACAGGGCTGGGGAGATGGCTCAGTGGCTAAAGTTGAATAGTTTGCTGGCCTGGGTTCAATTTTCCAGCTCCCACACTAAGTTGGACATAATAAGTGGAGCATTTGTTGTTGTTAGAGACCCTGACATGGGTGTACACACACACACACACACACGTAAAGAAATAATTTTTTTTGTTTGTTTTGATTTTCGAGGTAGGGTCTCGGTCTAGCTCAGGCTGACCTGGACTTCACTGTGTAGTCTCAGGGTGGCCTTGATCTCTGTGATCCTCCTACCTCTGTTTCCCGAGTGCTGGGATTAAAGGCGTGCACCACCACGCCTGGCAAGAAATAATTTTTAAAACAATTCTTGGGCTGGAGAGATGGCTTAGCGGTTAAGGCGCCTGCCTCCTAAGCTTAAGAACACTGGTTGCAATCTCCAGCGGTTCCAATCTCCAGGTCCCACGTTTAGCCAGATGCAAAGTGATGCAAGGGCACAATGCCGCACTTGGCCACAAGGGGGCGCACGCATCTAGATTTTGTTCGCAGCAGCTGAGAGGCTGCTGGCTCGCCCATCTCTATCTGTCTTCCTCTCCCTCTCTCTATCTCTCTCTGTGTGTCTCTCCAAACAAAAAAATTCTTTAAATAGTTTAAATAATTCTTAAAACAAGTACAATAAAAAGAAACAAAGGCACTCATAATGTCTCCTCATTCTCTTAACATACATATTTATGAAGTTAGGATCAAAGTATAAATGCAAGGGTGAGGTTGTCATTTGTAGTGGTAAGGGATCAAACTCAGGGCCTTGTGCATGCTAGGCGAGTGCTCTAATGCTGAGTTACATCCCTATCCCTAAATGCAGTGCTTGTATTGTACTACTTCTACTTGATAACAGTATCATCCCATTTTTCCATATGCAAACCTACTAGTGGCTCTGTGGCATTCCATTGGATAGGAAAAATACAAGACCCTTGTTAGTTTGCTTTTGGCTTTTCACTGCAACACATTGCACTTAACTAGAAACTCGTACCTATTTTTAGGAATAAGCTTTCCCTAACCTGATAACTCTTGTTTTGAAAACAAGAGGCAGAGGTTAAAAAACTGAATATCAGTCATGCTTAGGCTAATCCAGTGAAGTATTTATTCTTCTGTGTCTTGTTGCCCTCCTCCCTCCCTCCCTTCATTCTTTCTCTCTCTCTTTCTTTATTTTTCTCACTCTCTCTCTCTTTGTTTCTTTTTGTTTGTTTGTTTTTTATTTGATAGAGAGAGGGAGAGAGTGGGTGCGCCAGCAGCCTCTCAGCTGCTGTGAATGACCTCCAGACGTGTGCGCCCCCTTGTGGACAAGTGTGGCATTGTGCCCTTGCGCCACTTTCTGAGTCTGGCTAAATATGGAATCTGGAGATTGGAACCAGTGTTCTTAGGCTTGGCAGGCAGGCACCATAACTGCTGAGCCATCTCTCTAGCCCTTTTTTAGTTTTTTGAGGTAGGGTCTTGCTCTAGCTCAGGCTGACCTGGAATTCACTATGTAATCTCAGAGTGGCCTCGAACTCACAGCGATCCTCCTACCTCCCAAGTGCTAGGATCAAAGGTGTGAAGGCCATGCCTGGCCTTCATTTTCTTTATTTCAATAGATTTATATTACTTTAAATTTCAATTAATTAAAAAGTTAAGTTTTCCTCAAATCATTAAACTTGGTCTGAATTATGATTAGACTGAGAACAGAAACCAACTTTCAAAATAATTACTGTGTTAAGTAATAATTTTATTCAATTGCTGGAACTCTAGGAGAGCGAAGAACTTACCCAGATGAGCGAATGCCCCTGCCAGCTCCTTCACTGAGTCACCAGCCACCTCCAGCCCCACGGGTTGAAAAGAAGCCTGAATCAAAGAATGTGGATGACATTTTGAAACCACCAGGACGGGAGAGCAGACCTGAGAGAGTGAGTTCTGCGATGTTCACTACTTTATTTGTGAATCCAAAGATGATAAAAGGTTTTTTTTGTTTTTGTTTTTGATATCCTAAGTAGAATTTGTCTCCTTTTCTGTGATATAGAAACAATTGTTTCAAGGCATTATAGGATCTAAATCACCATGTACGAACTATATGTACCACTATAGAATCTTAAAGAAGTTACAGTTAAAGTTTAGGTAAAAAAAGACTGGAGGGCTAGAGAGATGGCTTAGCTTTTAAAGCGCTTGCCTAAGAAGCCTAAGTACTCATGTTTGAATCTCCAGGTCCCATATAACCAGATGCACAGTGACACAAGCTTGTAATGTTGCACATATGCATAAAGGGGCACACGCATCTGGAGTTTATTCACAGCAGCTGAAAAGCCCTGGCATGCCCATTCTGTCTGTCTCTCTCTCACTCTCAAAATAAATAATAAAGACTGGAGATATTAAAACACAGTTCATGAGTAGCTCAATTAGTTGAATTTTGAAGAGAAGAAAAGTAGATTTGGTTTCACAATATGTGAAATAAAAAGAGAATTCCACATATCATTAGGAGAATTAAGTGACTTGATTTGCTTGTGTTTAATTTCCTAGTAAATGCTAAATATATATATTCTTTTAAATTTAAATTTGCCTTATATTGCAGAATAAGAGTATTTGAATAAATCAACACTGAAGATTTCATCCAGATATTTGGATTCAGTATATAAAATTAATAGGTGATTGTTTTTAGTCTACCCCCCGCCCCCCATTACTAACACATAGCTACTCCATCTTTCCTGTGGTTGCTGTTTGAATGGTAAAGGAGTCTGCCATCTTAACTGCAATTTGGCTTTCTGATGTTTCAGTAACCTGGAGTCAGCAGTGATCCCAAAATATTAAGTGGAAATTTTCAGAAATAAGTAACTATAAGTTTTAAAACTGTGTGTTTTTCTGAGTGGCAAGATGAAATTTAATTGTTTAGGAAGTGGAGGTAGTAAATCATGCTTTAGCATGTCCACATGATACACACTGCCCACCTGTTGTTCATTTAGTAGCTTTCTTTGTTATCAGATTGTTTATCATAGTGTAGTATCATAGTATTGTGGGCTGAAGATCACATCAGTCCTCTTATCTCTGCCTCCCTCGCCCTGGGATTAAAGGCATGCATCACCATGCCCAGCTCCTTCTTAAAAAAAAAAAAATTAACTAAGAACATCCAAGCAGCCAGTTTTAGGGGCATTGCATTATAAATACTAATTCTCACCAATATTTTGCAGAAAGCATTATAAATATATTTTATAGGATATTTTTAGTTTCTAAACTAGTATAATTATATCAAAAGACATTTACAAAGTATCAATATAATTACTGTTTAGATGCTCTCATGTAAGTTTCTGCCCACCCCCCTTTTTGAGGCAAGTCCAACAGACTGGCCTTTAAAAAAAATTATTTATTTGAGATAAAGAGAAAGAGAGGCAAAGAGAGAGACAGACAGATAGAGCGGGAGAGAGAATGGGCACACCAGGACCTCTAGCAGATGAACTCCAGATGCATGCACCAACTTGTGCATCTGGCTTACTTGGGTACTGGGGAATTGAACCCAGGTCCTCAGGCTTTGCAGGCAAGTGCCTTAACCTCTGAGCCATCTCTTTATCCCTAGCCCAACAGACTGGCCTTTTTTTTTTTTTTTTTTTAATGCAAGAGAGGAAGAGAACTGGCGTGCCAGGGCCTCCAGCCATTATAGTCAAACTCCAGACCCGTATGCACCTAGTATGCATGTGCAACCTTTTGCACTTGTGTCATCTTACATATTGCATCTGCCTTATGTGGGGGACATGGAGAGTTGAACATGGATCCTTAGGCTTCATAGTCAAATGCCTTAACTACTAAGCTATCTCTCCAGCCCAAGTTTCTGCCTTTTGATTGAATGGTTTAATTCATTCATTTTTATTGCTATTTTGATAAAAATTTTATTTATTTATTTGTAAGCCAAGAAAGACAGAAGAGAGCCAGACAAAGAATAGGTGTGCCAGGATCTCCACTGGTATAATCAGACTCCAGATGCATGCACCACTTTGTGCATCTGGCTCTGTGTGGGTACTGGGAAATAGAACTCGGGTTATTAGGCTCCACAGGCAAGTGTCTTAACCACTGATCCATCTCTCCAGCTCTGTTATTACTTTTTTTTGGTTTTTCAAGGTAGGGTTTCACTCTAACTCAGGCTGACTTGGAATTCACTATGTAGTCTCGGGGTGGCCTTGAACTCAGAGTGATACTCCTACCTCTGCATCCCAAGTTCTGAGATTAAAGGCATGTGTCACCACACCGGGCCTATTGTTACTTTTTTTTTTTTTTTTTTTTTGGTTTTTTGAGGTAGGGTCTCACTCTGACTCAGGCTAACCTGGAATTCACTATGTAGTCTCAGGGTGGCCTTGAACTCACGGTGATCCTCCTATCTCTGCCTCCCAAGTGCTGGGATTAAAGGCATGCACCACCACACCCGGCTTTTTTTTTTTTTTTTTGGTTCCTATTGTTACTTTTTATTGTAATTGGATTTGTTTTTGTTTTGGTTCATTCATTGAAAGTATATAGGAATGCAGTTCATTTTTGTCTTCATCTTCTTTTCAATAACATTGTTGAGCTTACTGTATTTCTAAAGCTTTCTATCAGATTCTTAGATTTTCTGTGTATTTCTGTTAAATGATTTTACATTTCTTCTGGCCTGATTACTCCAGCTGAAATCTGCAGCATATTATGGAGTAGCACTGTTAAGTGGCTAAAATGGATATCCTCACCTTGCTCTTGATCTTAGAGAGAAAGCATGTAGCCTTTTGCCATTAAGTATGATGTTAGTTGGGATAGCTATGAATGGTATGTAAACGAAATAGACAAATACCTACAAAGACCTACTCAAGAAGAAATAGACAAAAGAAAGAAAAGAAAAAGGGAAGGAGAAGAAAAGCAATTAACTGGTTATGGTAACAAACACCTATAAATCTAGTTCTTGAGAGGTAAAGGCACCACACCTGGCTTATATAGTTCTGGGGTTCAAACCCAGGACTTAATGAATTTTAGGAAAGTATTCTACCAACTGAGCTATAGTTCCTGTCCCCCCTTTTTTTGAGAAGGGGGGGGGGAATCATGTACTCCAGGCTAACTGGTATTTGCTATATAGCCAAGGATGACCTTGAACTCCTGATCTGCCTGTAGTTACCTCTTCCTTGTGCTAGGATTACAAGTGTGAACCACTGGGCCCAGTATACCTCATTTTTTCCCTGAAATCATCCTGATTTCTGAGTTCATCTATTCTGGTCAGATAATATACTTAGTATTTTTTCAAGTATATTATTGTTTATTTCGTGTCTTTTCATATTATCTCATCTGAAAGATGATAGGTCATTGTTCCCTAATATTTCATTGTAAAAAAAAAATCTGTCAGGTGTGGTAGCAAACACCTTAAATCCCAATACTCGGGAGGCAGAGGTAGGAAGATCACTGTAAGTTCAAGGGCAGCCTGAGACTACATAGTGAATTCTAGATCAGCCTGGGCTAGGGCAAGACCCTACCTTGAAACCTCCCCTGCTCCCCCCAACCCCTGCCAAAAAAAAAAACAACTCTTTCCTCCATTGTGTTTCAGATTGTTGTTATAATGAGAGGATTACCTGGCAGTGGAAAAACACATGTTGCAAAACTTATTCGTGTGAGTATGGGAAAGCAGAAGAAATTAGTTTCTTGCATTAGTAAACAGCATGTTACCTTTTTTAAAAAAAATCTTTTTTGACTATTTGATTCTTAGGACAAGGAGGTAGAATTTGGAGGACCTGCACCCAGAGTTTTAAGCCTTGATGATTACTTCATCACTGAAGTAGAAAAGGAAGAAAAAGATCCAGATTCTGGAAAGAAAGTAAAAAAGAAGGTATGGAATATTTCTCTTAGATCACATTCTGAATCTGACTGATTAATAGTATTTAAAGGAGAATGTGTTCAGAGAGACGTGGGTTTTTTTTTGTTTGTTTTTGGAGACTAAGACTTCCTATTTTCTGACCACAAATCTTTTTGTTGTTGTTGTTTTGTT
Source organism: Orientallactaga sibirica (assembly GCA_036365145.1). Lineage (NCBI taxonomy): Eukaryota > Metazoa > Chordata > Mammalia > Rodentia > Dipodidae > Orientallactaga > Orientallactaga sibirica. The sequence goes on from JAEOAD010000010.1 coordinate 40,286,653, forward strand.
TGTTTGTTTGTTTGTTTGTTTTTGTTTGTTTGTTTGTTTGTTTTTCGAGGTAGGGTCTAACTCTAGCTCAGGCTAATCTGGAATTCACTCTGTAGTCTCAGAGTGGCCTCGAACTCACGGCAGTCTTCCTACCTCTGCCTCCCAAGTGCTGGGATTAAAGGCGTGAGCCACCACGCCCGGCCTGACAACAAATCTTGGTACTGAAGTGTGAAAGAACTAGTACACAGCCATCATCTATTCATATGCTAACTGGGGGAAAGGCTTACAATGGATCTTTACTTTTCCTGACTCTGGTCTGTTGGTGTGCATCGTAGGTAATGGAATATGAATATGAAGCTGAAATGGAGGAGACTTACCGTACCAGCATGTTCAAAACTTTCAAAAAAACCCTAGATGATGGCTTCTTCCCTTTCATCATTCTGGATGCTATCAATGACAGAGTTAGACATTTTGACCAGTTTTGGAGTGCAGCAAAAACCAAGGGATTTGAGGTAGAGTCCTAAAAAACTTTTAAAAACATTTTGTTTTCATGTAAGTTTTACAGTTTCTTTGCCTAATCATTACTCATTGTTGCTTAGGTATATTTGGCTGAAATGAGTGCTGATAACCAGACTTGTGGCAAAAGAAATATTCACGGAAGAAAGCTTAAAGAAATAAATAAGGTGATTTTTCAGAAACATAAGGTCGTAGAGTACCCTGAACTTCATTCTTTCAGCATTAGCACTGGTTCTGGAAGCTCTTTCTCCTATTTTCTTTCAGAATTTTATATTTTTTAACCTGCTTTAGTAAATGTTTCTTTTTGTATAAGCAAAAGGGTGGACTAACTTCTTGGAACTGACTAACTGATTAACACACAATAATACTAGTTAAAGTTATCTTGGATGCCCACTTGGTCTTTTCTTGTTTTGTTTTGTTTTGTTTTGTTGAGGTAGAGTCTCACTCCAGGCTGACCTGGACTTCATTATGTAGTCTCAGGGTGGCCTCGAACTCATGGCGATCCTCCTACCTCTGCCTTCCCAGTGCTGAGATTAAAAGTGTGCATTACCACGCCTGGCTCTACTTGGCCTTTATTTGACTATTTTTCTGAGATAACTTCATGCCTGCATTTCTCAATAGATGGCTGATCACTGGGAAACTGCACCTCGTCATATGATGCGTCTAGACATTCGCTCATTACTGCAAGATGCTGCTATTGAAGAAGTAAGTTTGTACCTTGTGCTCTCATAATGCAGTTTATTTTTTGAGAAAGGGGGATCATGTACTCCAGGCTAACTGGTATTTGCTGTATGGCCAAGGATGACCTTGAACTCCTGATCTGCCTGTAGTTACTTGAAAACTTTAAATCTTCAGAAAAGTAATATGAACATTATAAGAGCACCTACATACCTTTCAGCGATATTCACCACTTAGTATTCTTCCACATTTCTTTTTTTTTTTTGGTTTTTCGAGGTAGGGTCTCACTCTGGCCCAGGCTGACCTGGAATTAACTATGTAGTCTCAGGGTGGCCTTGAACTCATGGCGATCCTCCTACCTCTGCCTCCCGAGTGCTGGGATTAAAGGCGATTAAAGGCGTGAGCCACCACGCCCAGCTTTCTTCCACATTTCTCTCCATGAAATCATACTTAATATTATTATACCATTATTGTTTACATATTAACCATATATATGAGTTAAATTGAAGACTTTGTATCCCATCAGCCCTAAATACTTCAATGGGTATCTCATAAGAATATGGACATTTTCTCACAAAAATCAGTTAATTATAAAATTTAAGAAATTTAACAGTGCCAAGTGTAGTGGTGCATACCTTTTAATCCCAGCAAAAGTAGGAGGATTGATTTGATATCAAGGCCACGCTGAAAGAAAAAGTAGTGGGGGGTAAAAAAAGAGCCAGGTGTGGTGACACATGCCTTTAATCCCAGCACTCAGGAGGCAGAGGTAAGAGGATCACCATGAGTTCGAGGCCACCCTGTGAATTGCAGGTCAGCCTGAGCTAAAGTGAGACCCTACCTTGAAAAACTAAAAAAAAAAAAAAAGAAAGAAAGAGTTTTTCAAATTAATTGCAAATTAAATTAGATGCAGTTCATATTTAAATTTCATTAGCTCTCCCTTTATTATACTTTTGTATAACACCATACAAATCCAGGATCTAGCCTATTAATAGAAAAAGTAATTTAGCCTCTCCTTACCATGAAAGACTGAAGTATTTTTTATGCACATAATAGGCTAGTTGTTTGGTTGAATGTTCCTCAGTTTGAGTCTGTCTTCACATGCTTAGACTGCAACTAAACATCCACAGAAATACTACACGAGTGGGATTGTGTCCTTAATGAAGTGCATTAGTTTGATATCATGTAAGATGTCAGTTTATTTCATTGTGATTTAAACACATATAGAGTAATATCTAGTAAGGCTTTATTGATTTTTTTTTTTGTTTTACTTTTTTTCTTGGAGTAAGTGATCTATAAGGATAAGTGTAGGCTTTATCAGGATCTAATAGTTTCTTGCTCCCCAGTACATTTTCTTCTTCTTTTTCTTTTTTTTTTTTTTTTTTTTTTTGGTTGGTTTTTCGAAGTAGGGTTTCACTCTGGTCCAGGCTAAACTGGAATTAACTATGTAGTCTCAGGGTGGCCTCGACCTCACGGCGATCCTTCTACCTCTGCCTCCCCAGTGCTGGGATTAAAGGCGTGCACCACCACGCCCGGCTTCCAGTACATTTTCACTCACTGGTAATTCTTGGTTGAACTAATTATTACTTTGGTGGAAGAAAATCTTTTTCATGGAAAGATTTTCTTCATCATTTGTCTACTTTTTTGTTTTACCTCTTTCTGTGAATGAGAGGTATCTATACTGAATGTGGTTTCTATGGCAGTGGATGCTTCCTGTTGTTTTATTTTGACACAGTTGATCATGCCCACCTTCCTGAAAGCATTATTTTCTCTTGGCTTTAGCTTTCTGTTTCTCTCTGACTATCTCAGTGTAGTCTCCTTTGCTGACTTCCAAGACCTTAAAAAATAATTTAGGCCGGGCGTGGCGGCACATGCCTTTAATCCCAGCACTCGGGAGGCAGAGGTAGGAGGATCGCCATGAGTTTGAGGCCACCTGAGACTACATAGTGAATTCCACATCAGCCTGAGCTAGAGTGAGACCCTACCTTAGAAAACCAAAATAAATAAAATAATAATAATAATTTAGGACTCTATCCTTAACTCTGTTTTTATTTTATACAAGTAAATTATGTATTACTGATAAAATGGATTTGCTATTTATGTCCTCCCCTGGTAACCTGGATTGTCACTTAGGTGCCTTCAAGAATAAAGCCTGCCAGGCGTGGTGGCGCATGCCTTTAATCCCAGCACTCGGGAGGCAGAGGTAGGAGGATCGCTGAGAGTTCGAGGCCACCCTGAGACTACATAGTTAATTCCAGGTCAGCCTGGACCAGAGTGAAACCCTACCTCGAAAAACCAAATAAATAAATAAATAAATAAATAAAGCCTGTAATAAATTATATTACTGCTGGGCGTGGTGGCACATGCCTTTACTCCCAGCACTCGGGAGGCAGAGGTAGGAGGATCACCGAAAGTTCAAAGCCATCCTGAGACTACATAGTTAATTCCAGGTCAGCCTGCACCAGAGTGAGACCCTACCTCAAAAAACCAAAAAATATATATATATGCTATCTTAACAGTAACAATTTTGACTTGTATAATTTTCCTTTCCAAGTTTCTAAAAAAAAATCATCTTAGTACACCTCAAATTCAAAATGCAAAATTCATCTAAACCTGTGGCTGTTATAGTAAACTCTGTTTAAGTTAGAACACCCATTACCTAATTTGTGCAACCATTAATCTCTCCCTTATTTGACCATTTCCCTCCACTGTACCATTTGCTGTGTATTGATATTTTACCTTATAAATACTACTCTATCCAGGTGTGGTGGCACATGCCTGTAATCCCAGCACTCGGGAGGTAGTGGTAGGATGATCGCCGTGAGTTCGAGGCCACCCTGAGACTCCATAGTGAATTCCAGGTCAGCCTGGGCTAGAGTGAAACACTACCTCAAGAAACAAAAAAACAAACAAACAAAAACAAACAAACAAACAAAAAAACCTCTCTAATCCACATACTCTTTTTTTTTATATTTTATTTTTACTTATTTATGTATTTGACAGAGAGAGAGGATGGGCGCTCGAGGGCCTCCAGCCATTGCATACGAACTCTAGATGTGTGCGCCCCCTTGTGCATTTGGCTAATGTGGGTCCTGGGGAATTGAACCTGGGTCCTTTGGCTTTGTAAGCAAATACCTTAACCGCCAAGCCATCCCTCCAGCCCCACGTATTGTTTTTTTTTTTAATATTTTATTTATATTTATATGAGAGAGGGAAAGAGAGAATGAGTACACTAGGGAAAGGCAAAGCCAAAGGACCCAGGTTCAGTTCCTCAGGACCTACGTAAGCCAGATGTACAAGGTAACACATGTATCTGGAATTGGTTTGCAGTGGCTGAATACCCTGGTGTGCCTATTCTCCTCCTCTTCCCCTTTCTCTACCTTTTTTTTTCTCAAATAGATAAAGTGAAATTTTTTTTTAAATGGCATTTAACAGTCTGTGTTGTCATGTGTTCATTTTAGATCTTAGTGATTCAACATTTTTCTAAGTGTTAATTCAGTCTGTTGTTTTTTTAATGATTATTGGCATGTTGTAGGTAGAGATGGAGGATTTTGATGCAAATATTGAAGAACAAAAGGAAGAAAAGAAAGATGCAGAGGAAGAGGAAAGCGAACTGGTAGGAGACAGACCAACCACTTTGAGCAAAGTGTCTATTATTCTTAAGCAGTATTTTTATTCAGATCTGTGATCAGATGACTACTGATGAATACTTTTTAGTGGTAAAACTTTGCGTAATCATATGTAAGGAGACTTGAATTCTTTCTATTTTTCTTTAGACAAAAAGAGCCCTGTGATGTTAAAAGAAAATTTAACAGAGTGCTAAGGATATTACCTTTGTACTCACACATCTATTTATGGGTTTTAAGAGAGTATACTTTTACATTTGAAAGGGCAATTTTTTTTTTTTTTTTTTGAGGCAGGGTCTCACTGTAGCCCAGGCTGCCCTGGAATTGACCATATAGTCCCAGGTTGACCTCAAACTCACAGTGATCCTCCTACCTTTGCCTGCCACCCAAGTGCTGGGATTAAAGGCAAGCTAAAAGGGGGGCACTTTTATAGTCCAGCAGATACATGGTATCACCTACCCAACACATATGCATATTTGTCTCTTCTTTGCTACTAGATTTCAAAATTCAGTTCTGTCATCTGAGGCAGAAGAACTAATTAAATGAGGAGGCAGAGGACTGCTGGATTTGTTCTGTGCTTATTCTGTTAAGTGGTGGGGAAAATGACTGTAGACAATGGATTTTATTCAGGCTGATGAGAAACATACAAAATGTAAGCTGTGTACCTCCTATAAATACTTCTGATTATACCTCTGGCGGTTTGTCTTACCCTGTCATTCAAAACAATGCAACCTAAAGGGTTATATTGATTTTTCAGTGTTTGCTAATGAGGTACAGAGATTAGCAATGCTTTGGTTTTTTTAAATCTATGATATTACTCGGTTTAGCTGCTACGTCAACTCTTACTGACGTTGTTTCTTATATTTCACTGAAAATGTACAAAACTTGATCCCTACTCCCTAAGATATAGAGTCATGAAACTCATGTGTATGATAGAAAATTCTTGATAGAAATTGTGTTTATATGGAGTTGGTGTCGACCTCTACATTCTTAGATTTTAACTGTGGATTAAAAAATAAGCTTTAACAATAATGACAGTTGAGTCTCAGTATTTTTTAATAATCTATTTTTCTTAATCAAGATACATTTTTGACACACGCACTCTAAAATGTAGTCAAGGAATTCACTTACAGGTCCATGATATTCTGGAAGTGGTTAATGACTTCAGTAGCTACTTGGAGCTTATCTGCTAAAAATAAGTGATGAGTCTGCAGTGTTGTTAGTTTCTCTCCTTTTTTAATATGGTTAGCCTGCTGAAACTTCATCTTCTGTGAAGATTTCAGTTGGGATTTGGTTCATTACGTCTCACTTGCTTAGAGATAGTCAAACTTGGAACTTTTAAGTGAATGTACGATTACTTTTTGTGTGTGTGTGTGCTTTTTTGAGGTAGGTTTCTCTCTAGCCCAGGCTGACCTGAAATTCACTATGTAATCTCAGGGTGGCTTCAAACTCAAGGCGATCCTCCTACCTCTGCCTCCCAAGTGCTGGGATTAAAGGTGTGTACCACCATGCCCAGTTTACAATTACTTTTTAAGGAAAGCACATTGTAATACTTTTTTTTTTTTTAAGGTAGGGTTTCACTCTAGCCCAGGCTGACCTGGAACTAACTCTGTAGTCCCAGGCTGGCCTCAAACTCACAGCTGTGCTTCTATCTCTGCCTCCTCAGTGCTAGGATTCAAATTTTGCACCACCACACGTGGCCCTGTAATTTTATATTAGAAAATTGGCAAGGGTGCCTAAGAATTCTACCCTGTTGGCCTTGATTTTTATTTCCAAGTGACCTACCACTCTAAGACATGAAAAGATTGTGCAGTTTGTAGGATGAGCAGGATGGTTCCAGCAGGAGAAAATTTACATACTTATTTATTTAACTTTATGTTCCAAACCTTCTGTAACCCATTCACAAGAGCAGAATCCAGATCTTCTACTTTTGGAGTCTATTCCAAGAGTAAAAGATTCCTGGAAAGTATTAACCAAGGAGTTATGAGCAAGATCCATAAACTTTGCAATTTTCTGTTCTGATGAATATAGCTGTATAAAACACAAGCTTGCTTTAATCCTTCTTTAGGGAAGCATTGTTTGCCTTCTTTGGTGCTTCTATGAGCCTAGGAGATAGGATTCATACTTTATAAATATATACATATCCAGTGATGCTTAAGGTTTTCACATGATTTTGAGATAACATTTGTAAAATTTCCTTAGTGTTTAACTTTCAGCACCATTACTCCAGCATACCTTTGTCTTGGTCTGTTCTAAAAATGTATTTGGAAAAGATGGTATAATTTATAATCTGAAATACTATCTAATAAGTTGAAATGTAATTGCTAGTTCTAGCTTAAAGAATGGAAATGTATAAATCGCAAAAGTTTCCTGGAATCTGGTGACGTTCAAGTAACTCCTCCATAGGAATGTTCTGATGTCTTCAGCATGCCTTTCCGCTGAGCTGGGCACCATCTGTTCTGTGAATGCAAACATACCCAGCAGTAGAAAGATAATTGCTCATGGAAGAAGATGCTGACACCATCAGTGAATCTTTCCTATTGACTAGGTTCTAATATTAAAGTTTCTGTGTGCTAGTCTTTAATAGAAAACACAGTCCAATAAAGGAAAAGGATAATGATCATAAATCAATACACTTGCTAGGTAGGCACTCTGGGAAATTGGAAAGCACTGCCTATAGTGATTTTCAAAGATATAAGAAGTACTCTAATTTTCAAATGGTAAAAGAAAAGTGCTCTGAAATTAAGTAAAGTTAGATTTTGTAAGCTGTAACTAGTACATGGATTGAGTCATTTTACAATGAGTTGGAACTTCATAGTTGGATAGTTGGGTTTAGATACCAGTCTTCCTTCCTTTTAAGTACTTAAAATGACATTAGAATATCAAGTGGTTGTCTTGAAGAACACTTTTGCACTTCATGGCTGCAATCACTTGAGATTAGCAGTTGTATTGAGAAAATAACCTGGCTGATATTTTAAATTCTCCGATCTCTGAATGCTATTGATTCTGGCACAGTAACTATCTGTATACATCCTTATCATAAATGCTGTACATCTGTTCAGACTACAGTTATGAGTCTTGAACTGTAGCTGCCTCAAAAGCGCCATCATGACACTATTCTGATCACTACTCTGAAATCTGTGCAGTGAAGTTTGGACAATTTTGTCATTTAATTTCTTCAAAGATAATGAGATTATGTTTTCTCTAAGGATATGTTTATAACTAGTGAGTGGAAACTGAATCCATTCCCAGTTTTAATGCTTTTCCATTTCAAACGTGTTATGCATGTATGTGTCTCTTTCTAACCCTTCGAGCTTCTCTCTGTGTACGATTTAGGGTTACATTCCGAAAAGCAAATGGGAGATGGACACATCTGAGGCAAAGCTAGGTGGGTATTTTCTTTTTCCTGTTTTTATATGTGATGCCTGGTGGTCATGGTATTAGAGCTGTCCACTGTAAGAAGATTAAATTTTCAGAAACTTCTACTGAAAGCAAGATTTTGGCCTACTTCAGTCACATCCTTCCATCTGTTTTACTAGCTTCTGACTTAACTAACTATATCTTGTGACAGAGTGAAAAGAAAAATTTTTTAGAAGAAATGTTTTCAAAACCATTCACATTTTTAAATATAAATATTTGATAAATTTAGTAAAAAATACTGTCACTTTTAACATTCATTTTAATATTAATTACAAATGTACTTGCAGCATTTCTTTTTTAAAAGAATATTGAGCTAGAGTCTAAAGTCGAGCCTGCTTATGAATACTTTAGATAATAATTATAGTAAATGTTAAGGTTTAAATTTTTAAGACAGATATATTTCTTATATAATAAGTGTGATTTTCTGTATAGAGGGAAGTAGATATATAATTCAGGTATTTAAGGAGCCTTCTTTATGAGATTCCATTTCAATTTTTCTTCAAACTGATTTTAGTGCCAAGTTACAAGGTAAACCACTTAAAAGAATGTCTAAATCAAGCTTTGAAATTGCTTAATGTGAAGATTTCTTGTCAAGTGAAAAAAAAAAAAAAAAAGACATGTATTAGAAGGATTCCTTCAGTGATACTGTAAAATTTTTTTAAATTTTTTACTGCACTTAAAGAGAACAATTTAACTTGTCAGTTAATATGTATCAATAAAAATTGAAGAAACGCACTAGGGACTTCTTTATTCTGAAAGGTTTGCTCATTATGAGGTGTGACTGTCGGTCCTTGCATTTCTTTTCCTGGTGTTATGTTATGGCTCCAGAATGTAAGCAGCCATTGAAACATCCTCACTTCATAGAGTTAGCCTGCTCATCTAGCTGCTTCGCTGCTCAGGACGTATGTGATAGTGAAGGGGGGGGGGGAGTACATTGTAAACAGAACTGCATGGGGCTTGTCTTCTGTCATGCCTAACCACTTGGGCTAGCAATTGTTGTTGATCACATTCCCTCTTGAAAGATAGGTTCAAGAATTGTAGTATTACTATATTATTGGGATAAGTGCTTTGCTGTAATGTCTAAAAAATTTTTTTTAGCATATGTCAAATGAAAATTACATGTGCTTTACTGACATATTCTTCCACAAATATTCCCTTTGTGAGAAATTTTAATAATAAGCAAATGTCTTCTTCCCTATACTGTAGCACTTATGTGTTTAAATGCAGTTAAATATATAGGAGAATAGTAACTACAAATTACTTTTAAAAACAATGGTGCTTTCTGCTCATTTCAGTATTACATAAACTCCATTAAAAGGCTATACTTTTGAAATAACTTGTAAGATTATAAAGTCATTTCTTGTTCTACTTCTCTAGTGATTATCTGTTGGGACAAAAAGAGATTATAAATAAAAATAAACTAGGAAATGGGGAAAGTGGTAACTATTTTACCTAAGCAAATACTCTTCAGAAGCATGATATATGATCTAAGATAATGGTGTTTTTTTAAAAACTGAAGCCAGTCTATTTTCTACTTTCCTTTCCAGTTTCTAAGGAGAAGAGAAAATGAAATTTAGTTATGACCACTCAAGAAAATATTATAGAGACTTTATTGATTTTAAAGACAGTATTAGACAGTGAACTGCAGAAGTAGATTTCACATAAATCCTTTTAGTTAATGATACCAAAGATCAAGAAAATGAATTCTGACATGTTTGCAGTTGAATTTTTGCTTGACTTTAATAGGAGTGACAATGATGCCTTTTTGTTTAAGGACTTACCTCTTGCGCCACTCACTGTATTATCTTTAGAGCTAATCCTATCATGGAGGAAGGCAAATTGAGTGTGGGCTTTCTTACACGTGTTTGATACTTTGAGATTGGTCCATTGAGCCAATTGAGAAGTTTCTCCTCTTACCTCACAAGGATCTTTATCTGAGAATTAGCCTATTTATGTTGCCTTTTGTTTGACTGCCTGGTACAGTTTACTTCCCTGAGTACTCTACCCACATCCTTAAATTACTTTTGGCAACATGATTATGCTAAGGTGGAAACATACTAAGCTTTAGCAAGCAATGTTACAAATTGAATGAAAAGATCTGAAACTAAGGAAATTTGATTCACTGATGAGCCTACCTGTAAGAAAATAAGCTTCCCTATAATCTTTCAAGTAACTGATCAGAACTCATTACAGAATCTTGAACTATGCTCAGTATACAGTTCAGCCTGTGTCTGTTGAATTGGAAGCAACATAATTTTAAAACAGATCCAAACAGGCCTGAGCTGTATTGGTTGAAGGTTGCCTGTCCAGTGTTAGTCACACCTGACTGCTCTTTCCCGGTTGAGGCACAGACATGATAATGTAAGAGTTGGGCATTACTTGCCCCATCAGATGCTGGGATTCACGAGTGAAACTACATCAATTCCAGTGACATTATAGTTTCTCAAGCTTGTAAGAACTTCTTTGAGACTGCTGTCATCCTAACAGGTTTCTCTCCTATAAAATACTTTTGCTTTTGTCATTTCATTGTCACTTGTTTACTTGTGAGTTGTATATTGACCTACATGTTAGACAGACTCATCCCTTCACAGTTGGAATGTAATTGTTATTTGTATAGATACACAATCCTTGTATGTTCACCTTGGATAGATTTTCAAATACTACTTATATTTAGAAAATACTTAGATGTGCCAGGCATGGTGGCGCACGCCTTTAATCCCAGTACTCGGGAGGCAAAGGTAGGGGGATTGCCATGAGTTTGAGGCCTCCCTGAGATTACATAGTGAATTCCAGGTCAGCCTGGGCTACATGAGACCCTGCCTCAAAAGGAAAAAAAAAAAACTTAGATGTATCTAAAGAATTTTTCTGTTGTGCTGTAATAACATATACTTTTAAACATGTGGTAAAACTTTGTAATGTACCAAGTTGGATTATAAACTTCATCTTCATCTTAAAACTTCATCTTTTGAAACTTAGCCCTCTGAAAATCATTAGTATGAGTATATTTGATACCAGTTTTTCTTCTGTAATTAACATACCAGATTCTTCTTCCCTCTTTGCCATCCATCTGTATGTTTGGGTTTCCATAATGCCATGTGGATGAGATGTGAGCCTTTCTTCAGTACTCAAAAGGAAACTTCAAACATACTTGCATGATAAATTTTCAAATTAAAAGGGCATACTAATTTGACATGCAGGTTCTTTTGGGCTTCATGTTGCAAATATAGAACACTTGTTCGGTAATTCCTGCCACGTGCTCAGTGCGTCAGGAAGTGCTTGTGTAAGTTTCCACACTGCCTTTCTGCACTGCCACTTGGCTGTGCTCTACTCTTAGAAGTGAAATGTGAAGTTTGTTAATATCAAAGTTGATTGTATTAAGTTTGGAAATCTTTGAGGTGTGTTTAATGAGTATGATGGAGCTTCTACTTTTTTATCATACTGTACATTGTTGAACTAGGATCAGTTTTATTGCTTATGCAACCTCATTAATTTTCTGATGCCATATTCTGTCCTTATATAGTCAAGGGATCATGTATTATGTGGCCTGTAGTTCAAACCATTGTGGTACAGCATAGGATTTACAGAGATAGAAGACTGGTTTTATGTAATCATCCATGTGAAAATTTTGCCAAAACATGATCATAAAATTTTCTTGAGTTTTGTAACATAGTATTAAATTGCCTTACTGATTTTTCAATAATAATTGCTTTTGTAGGGGAAGGGTTTGGGAACTAAAAGCTTTGCTAGTTATGCAAAATCTGGTTTTTAAAAATGTATACAGTTAGTTGTATGTGAAACTTGTATATATGAAAACATAAACTCACCCTCCTTCCATTGCACTTTTCATATCAAGTTCTCTCTGACTTAGTGCCTTAAAAGATTTTTATTGTACACACACTACATCCTTTATGGAGGTCAAAGAAGTGCGGTTATTATGTATTTCTGAAAATTTTAGGCTTTCCTTTGTTGCCTTTTTAAATAATAGTGTGATTATATAGCTTCAGGTAATTCAAGTGCTTCATTGTAGCTAAACATGTATATATGCATACAATATCACATCTGTATTCAAAATCATTCTTGATAACCAATAAAAAAGACAACACATTTTCATTGTGTATCCTTCTTTAAGACACCTAACTTCATACCTCATAACTTATGAATTCCTGTCCATTTATTTGATTATAGTTGTAAGCTCCTGGGAGGTTAACTCCTCAAATTCTGATTTTCTAAAGAAATCCCAGATGTGGTCACTTTGGCTGACTAGCTCTTAGCCTCAAAGTGATGAACAGTATATCTAATGAAAGTGATGATCACATATGGACATCTTATTCATAAACAGTAACTCACGATGAATACTCTGAGCCAAAATCCTAAGAAACATAAATCTAAATACTTTCTTAAACATTAGCTTTCTTCTTTAAGTTCTTGCTACTATTTGCTTTCCCTATGATGTAGTATCTGTCACGTATGCTTGCAGATGAAATGTATGATATTAATATGTAAAAGTATGAAAGTAATCTTTAGAAAAACCCAAGTTTTCCTTCAGAACATTAGAGTTGAAGTTTGATTTTTCTGAGGGTAGGTGGCCAAGAAACAAGGAACCATTATCATAATGTTTAATGGCCACCATTACAAACATCCAGTCAGACAATGGAAATTGCACGAAATTTGATATTGTCTTAGCCAAGAAGATGTTGCACTCAAAAATGTGGATATACCTTCTGAAAATACCCCAGCCTTCCTTTTCCTTTGTTATATGCTGTGTACAAATTCACACTTTTAATGCTGTGGCTCTGTGTTTGTCCCTCAGACAAGTTGGATGGCTTGAGGACTGGTACTAAAAGGAAACGGGACTGGGAGGCGATTGCCAGCAGAATGGAAGATTTTCTTCAGCTTCCTGATGATTATGAAACTCGTGCATCTGAGCCTGGGAAGAAGAGGGTAAGAGACTTTTGTCAGTAACTCAACAAATGAATGGTCCATTTCAGTGGCATTTGCTTTTTGAAAGGTATATGTGGGTGATCATAAGAATGCTAATTTGTAGAGCAATTTAAGGTATATTCTATGCTTATAAAAGAAATGAAGACTGGAGAGATAGCTCAGTGGTAAAGGTGTTTGCTTGAAAATCCTAACAGCCTAGGTTTGATTCCCCAGTACCCATGTAAAGCCAGATGCACAAGGTGTCACCTGCACCTGGAGTTCATTTAGAGTGGCAGAAGGCTATGGAGCACCTATTCTCTATTCTTTGCCTCTTTCCCTCCCTCCCAAATAAATAAATAAATAAATTTTAAAATGTTGAAAAAACACCCAAAGTCCTGTTTGCCAAGCATGGTGGCACACACACCTTTAATCCCAGCACTCTAGAAGCAGAGATAGGTGGGTTTGAGGCCACCCTGAAACTACATAGTGTATTCCAGGTCAGTCTGGGCTACAATGAGACCCTACCATGAAAAACCAAAAAAAAAAAAAAAAAGAAAAGAAAGGAAAACGAAAAGAAATATGAGACCAAATGGTCTTGCCCAAGGCAAAAATATAAAGAAACCCAGGCGTGGTGGTACACACCTTTAATTCCAGCCCTTGGGAGGCAAAGGTAGGAGGATCACCATGAGTTCAAGGCCACCCTGAGACTACATAGTGAATTCCAGGTCAGCCTGGGCTAGAATGAAACCCTACCTCGAAAAACAAAAATCAAACAAAACAAATATATATGTATATACACGCACGCATGTGCGCACACACACACACATACATATACACGTATATATGTATATATATGGAAAAAATATATATGGAAAGAAAATAAAGATGTTGCAAGAAGAAAATCAATTTTCTTGTTGTTGCTTTTTTTTTGTTGTTGTTGTTGCTTTTTAAGACAGTCTCACTTATATAGCTCAAGCTGACCTCAAACTTGTAATTCTCCTACTTCCACTTTGTGAGTACTGGGATTTAGAGGCATGCACCACCCTGCCCAGCATTGAGTAGTCAGCTTTAAAATGATACAGAGAAGGCAAGTAAATTAGGGACAGAGAAGTGGCCATTAGATATGGCAACATGGAAGTAGTTTTATTTATAGTTTTTTAAAATTTATTTATTTTATTTATTTGAGAGAGGCAGACAGAGAAAGAGAGAATGGGTGTACCAGGGCCTTCAGCCACTGCAGATGAACTCCAGACACATACACCATCTTGTGAATCTGGCTTACGTGGGTCTTGGGAAATTGAACTTGGGTCCTTTGGCTCTGCAGACAAGCAATTCAACTGCTAAGCCATCCCTCTAGCCCTATTTATAGTTTCTTATAGATGAAAGACAGAAGCCAGTTTGGGGAAGATTGGAGTTCAGAGGGGAGAACAGTACAGAAAAATGTAAACAACTTTTTAAAAGAACCTTTTATGAGCTTAGAAAAGAGAGCTGAAGAAATGGCTCAGTGGATAAATTGCTTGTTGAGCAGGCCTGACAACTTAAGTTCAAATTCACAGAACCCATGTAAAGCCAGGCACATAGGGCACACCTATGGTGAGAAGGGAAGCAGAGACAGAAGAATCCAGAAGCTCATGGGTCAGCTATCTTGGCATATACAGCAGCAAATAACAAGAGAAACCCTGCTTGAAAAGCCAGGTATAATGGCTCATGCCTTTAATCCCAGCACTCAGGAGGCTGAGGTAGGAGGATCACCATGAATTTGAAGCCAGCCTGGGCTACAGAGTAAGTTCTAAGTCAGCCTGGGCCCTGCCTCCAAACAAGGGCTGGGGAGATGGCTAAGCAGTTAAAGGCACTTGCTTGCAATGGCAAGAGACCCCTGGTATACCCATATTCCACCCCCCCATGTAATTTTTTAAATTTATTTTTAATATATTTCATTTATTTATTTGAGAGAAGGAAAGAGGCAGAGAGAGAGAGAATGGGCATGCCAGGGCCTCCAGCCTCTGCAAAGAACTCCAGATGAATGCACCCCCTTGTGCATCTGGCTTACATGGGTCCTGGAGAATTGAACTGGGATCCTTTGGCTTTGCAGGCAAACACCTTAACCACTAAGCCATCTCTCCAGCCCCGTAATTTTTTTTAATTTAAATTAATTAATTAATTTATTTATTTATTTATTTATTTATTTAAGAGAGAGAAGGAGAAAGAATGGGTACACCAGGACCTGCAGCCACTGCAAACTGCTAAGCCATCTCTCCAGCCCTCATTAATATTTTTTAAAAATAAACAAACATTGGGCTGGAGAGATGGCTTAGCTGTTAAGGCACTTGCCTGCAAAGCCAAAGAACCCACGTTCAACTCCCCAGGACCCATGTAAGCCAGATGCACAAGGGGGCGCACGCATCTGAAGTTTGTTTGCAATGGCTGGAGGCCCTGGAGCACCCATTCTCTCTCTTTCTCTCCCTCTCTATCTGCCTAGTAAAAATAACTTAAAAATAAATAAATATTTTAACAACAATAAAAAAATAGATATTGCATCCAGGCGTGATGGCACAAACCTTTAATCCCAGCACTCGGGAGGCAAAGGTAGGAGAATTGCTATGAGTTCAAGGCCACCCTGAGATTACATAGTGAATTTCCGGTCAGCCTGGGCTAGAGTGAGTCTCTACCTGGAAAAACTATAAAAAAGGTAGACGTTGAGAAATAACACAAGATTGTCCTTTGACCTCCACATTAATGCTGTGGTACCCATGTGTACACATATACAGAACAAAAGTAAGAGCATGCACAAATCTAGCCAGGACATAGGGTGGGTCTTCCACATTGAAAGTAGTAGATAAAAACAGTGTAACAAAGCAAAGGTATGAGGCTGGGGAAATGGCTTAGTGGTTAAAGGTGCTTGCTTGCAAAACCTACTGGCCTGGGTTCATTTCCCACATTGCATGATGTGGCACATGTGTCTGAGTTCATTTGCAGTGGTAAGAGGCCTGGCATACACCCCTCCCCCGATAAATAATTTAAAATATTTAAATAGAGCCAGGCGTGGTTGGCACATGCCTTTAATCCCAGCACTCGGGAGGCAGAGGTAGGAGGATCGCAGTGAGTTCAAGGCCACCCTGGGACTACATAGTGAATTCCAGGTCAGCCTGAGCTAGAGTGAGACCCTACCTCGAAAAATTAAAATAAATAAAAGGAAATAGGGCTGGAGAGATGGCTTAACGGTTAAGGTGCATGCCTGTGAAGCCTAAGGACCCTGGTTTGATTCTCCAGGTCCCACATAAGCCCAGATGTACATGGTGGTACATGCATTTGGAGTTTGTTTGTAGCGGCTGGAGGCCCTGGCACACCCATATTCTCTTTCTCTCTCTCTCTCTCTCTTTCTCTCACCCCTTTCTCTGTCAAATAAATAAATAAAAATAAATTTTTTTTTTTTCAAAAAAGCCGGGCATGGTGGTGCAGACCTTTAATCGCAGTACTCAGGAGGCAGAGGTAGGAGGATTGCCAGGAGTTCAAGGCCACCATGCAACTACATAGTGAATTCCAGGTCAGCCTGAGCTAGAGAGAGAGAGACCCTACCTCAAAAAAAAAAAAAAAAAAAAAAAAAAAGCAAAGATGTTATTATACTGTTGGGAACAGGGTCTGTTATTTATTTTGGTTTTTCGAGGTAGGGTCTCACTCTAGCCTAGGCTGACCTGGAATTCATTGTGTAGTCTCAGGATGGACTCAAATTCATGGCAATCCTCCTAGCTCTGCCTCCCAAGTGCTGGGATTAAAGGCATGCGCCACCACACCTGGCTTATTTTATTTTTAGTGAATCTTTCTGGATCCTTTTTATTTATTTATGTATTTATTTATTTATTCTTTTTTTTTTTTTTTTAATGGATTTTCGAGGTAGGGTCTCACTCTAGCTCAGGCTGACCTGGAAATCACTATGTAGTCTCAGGGTGGCCTCAAACTCACGGCGATCCTCCTACCTCTGCCTCCAGAGTGCCACCACACCTGGCTTTTTGTATCTGGGGCGGTGGGGGGGGGTTCCTCCCCTTATTTTTTCTTCCCTTTCCTCTCTCAGCAGAGCTCCTCTTATAGCAAATACTGGCCTGAACTCAAAATACTCCTGCCTCCTCTTCCTAAAATTATTTTATTTTATTTATTTGAGAGAGATAGAGAAAGAGGCAGATAGAGAGAGAATGGGCCTCCAGCCCCTGCAAACGAACTCCAGATGCATGCATCATTTTGTGCATCTGGCTTACGTGGGTCCTGGGGAATCAAGCCTTGAACCAGTGTCCTTAGGCTTCACAGGCTTCAAGTGCTTAACTGCTAAGCCATCTCTCCAGCACCTGCCTCCTCCTCTTCTTCCTCCTAGAGTGCTGGGACTAAGCACACAGTACCACACCTAGTTTTTGTCTTACCAGCTTTGCATAAATGTCTCCCTAAGGCAAATTTTACTCAACTTGAAAGATGATAGTAAGTGATTTATCATTCAGACACATAATAAGATTATTTTCCAGAAAGGTCACATCTATTTACCCATATCTTAAGTAAATGCTTGTTTATTTGTAGTACTGGGGATTGAACTAGCGCCTTATACATGCTGTCCAAGCAGTCTTCCACTGAGCTACATCTCTGGCCTTTTTGTAATTTTCACTTGAGAACAAGGTCTCACTAAGTTACCTAGGCTAGTCTTGATGAAAGTCTTCAACCCAGTCAATCCTTAAACGTGTGATCCTCCTGTCTCAGCAGCAGTAGCTGAGATTACAGGTCTGTACCACTAGGCCTTACTTCTTTTTTGTTTGTTTGGTGTTTTCAAAGTAGAGCCTCACTGTTGTCCCAGACTGGCCTTGAACTGGGGTTGAAAGCATGAACCAACCACTCTTGGCTTTTTGTTGATTTGAGTCAGGCTCTCATTCTAGCCTTGGCTGACCTGGAACCAACTCTGTAGCCCAGGCTGGCCTTGAACTCCCAGCGTCCTCCTTCCTTAGCCTCACGAGTGCTGGGACTAAAGGTATGAGCATTCCTGGCTTTTTTCACTTTT
Source organism: Orientallactaga sibirica (assembly GCA_036365145.1). NCBI lineage: Eukaryota > Metazoa > Chordata > Mammalia > Rodentia > Dipodidae > Orientallactaga > Orientallactaga sibirica. The sequence continues at coordinate 40,304,821 of JAEOAD010000010.1, forward strand.
TATTTATTTATTGTTGGAAGGCAGCTATGCTCACCACTATACCACCAATACCGCATTATTTATTTTATATATGACAAGTTATACCCTTTTATTCCCCTCACCCCTATTCCTGTTACCCTGGGGGCCCTCCTCAGTGGGGTTATGGGATGATGGGTATTGACTGTGGGGTCATGAAGGCCTCAGTCAGTCCCTGTGAAGTATTGGGGGACTGTGCTTCAGGAAATTCCTACCCACTCTATGGCTCTTACAATCTTTCCACCCCCTCTTCCATAATGTTCCCTGAGCCATGGCAGGCCTGTTGGCAATCTGACTTAGTGTTAAGTTCTCTCTGTAGCCTCTGAATTTCTCATGCCTAACTTTTGCTTAAGTGTCATTATTTATTTATTTGGAGGGGGAGAGGGAGTGTGTGTCTGTGTAGGCACACCAGAACCTCTTGTCACTGCAAAATGAGCTCCAGATGCATGTGCCATTTTATACATCTGGCTTTATGTGGATACTGGGAAACCCTAACCAGCAGACTTTGCTGGCAGCAAGTAAGCACCTTTAAACACTGGGCAAATCCCCCAGCTCGAACTTTTAACCTTTGACAGCCTGATAGGCCCGAAGCTTTTTTTTTTAATTTATTGATTTTTTTTATTGTATTAAAAGGTTTTTTTTTTGTTTTGTTTTGTTTTATTTTGTTTTTGGAGGTAGGGTCTCACTCTGGCTCAGGCTGACCTGGAATTCACTATGTAGTCTCAGGGTGGCCTTGAACTCATGGCAGTCCTCCTACCTCTGCCTCCCACGGGCTGGGATTAAAGGCGTGCACCACCACGCCTGGCTTTAGGTTGAGGTTTTATGTCTCTTTTATTTATTTAGTTTTGGTTTTTCAAGATAGGGTCTTGCTCTAGTCCAGACTGACCTGGACTTCACTATGTAGTCTCAGGATGGCTTCAAACTCACAGGGATCTTCTACTTCTGCCTCCCGAGTGTTGGGATTCTTAATGCTTTTTTAAAAATATATTTTTTATTTTTATTTATTTACTTGAGAGAGAAAGAGAGGAAGGGAGGGGGAGAGAGAGAAAATGGGCACACAAATGAACTCCAGATGAATATGCCACCATGTGCATCTGGCTTACGTGGGTCCTGGAGAATCAAACTGGATCCTTTGGCTTTGCAAGCAGGCGCCTTAACTGCTAAGCCATCTCTCCAGCCCAGTGATTTTTTAAATATTTTATTTTTATTTATCTATTTGAGATAGAGGCAGAGAGAGAGAGAGAGTATGAATATGGACACGCCAGGGCTTCCAGCCGCTGCAAATGAACTCCAGATGTATGTGTTTGTTTTGTTTTGATTTTTCAAGGTAGAGTCTCACTGTAGCTCAGGCTGACCTGGAGTTCACTGTGTAGTCTCAAGGTGGCCTCAAACTCTTAGAGATCCTCCCACCTTGGCCTCCCGAGTGCTGGGAGTAAAGGCATGCGCCATCACATCCAGCTTGATTTTTTTTTTTAAGCCTCAACACAGGATTCTTTATTATGTCCACATAGCACAGCAAAAACATCCCCAACAATACATAAACCTACATATAAAACATAGAGTATCTTCAGTATTTTTCTCTTATATGGGAGCACAGTAGTATATGCAAGAGAAAGTACTGTTGATGGGACAAGGAGAAACTGATTTGGCCAATGACCTAGCCAGCCATTAGTAACATTCAAAGACCAAGTAAACATTAATTTTAGTAAGCAAAACAGTATTAAAAGAGATCCTATAAAGCTGGGATGTCCATACCTCATTCTGCATTCCTGGCAATTTCATTCACAGCCTGACTCCTCTCCATCATGCTTCCTTGCCTTTGGAACAGTACTATAAAGGTACAGGAAATGTCTGCCCAATATCATTTTTACCACAGAAAAATTGTAAGAGCTTAAGAAAAGAACATGCTGGATTCCACAAGTATTTACCTTAATTTTTAAGAAAGCTTACCATAAATAGTTCCAAAACAATAGGGTTTACAACACCCTGAAATAGGAGTAAATATCTACTCAGATCATTTTCATATTGTTTAGTAATTTTCTCATGTACCCTTTCATATCCAGAAGGTCCAAAACCATGTGATTTCTTCTTTATCTAAGGATTGGTTGTTAGCCCACTTTTAACAATGGAAGGAAGAACTGGCATATGTTAAATCAACTTGTTCTCAAAAGTCTCATCGTTTTTGTTCTGCTTCAATATTATGTTATAATATACAGAGCCGGGTGTGGTGGCGCACGCCTTTGATCCCAGCACTCGAGAGGCAGAGGTAGGAGGATCGCTGTGAGTTTGAGGCCACCCTGAGACTACATAGTGAATTCCCGGTCAGCCTGAGCTAGAGTGAGACCCTACCTTGGAAAACAAAAAAGAAAAAGAAAAAAGAAAAAAAAAGAATATAATACACATACAGAAGCAATGTCTCACGAAAAATTTAAAAAAGTCAGTTTCTGGGCTTACAAAGTGAAAAAGGAAAGTCTTTTCCAAACCTTTTTTTTTTTGGTGTTTAAAAAATTACATTTAGGGCTGAAGAGATGGCTTAGCAGTTAAGGCACATGCCTGCGAAGCCTAAGGACCCCGGTTCAGTTCCCCAGGTCCCACGTAAGCACGAGGAGGCACACGCATCTGGAGTTAGTTTGCAGTGGCTGGAGGCCCTGGCGGGCCCATACTCAGTCTCCCTCTCTGTCTTTCCTTCTCTCTGTCTCTAATAAATAAATAAATAAAATCTTTTTTTTTTTTAAATATCCCTTCCCAAGTAAAAACAAAAATGAAGGCAAATCACAAAATTACTCAATAGTTATAGACAACAGCTCTGATTTGGGGGGCTCATCTCTGGTGGCCTCAGCATAGGTATTGGTCTTAGGCTATTCTTTTTTTTTAATTTTTTGTTTATTTATTTATTTGAGAACGACAGAGAGAGAAGGAGAAAGAATGGGCGCACTAGAGCCTCCAGCCACTGCACACGAACTCCAGACACATGCGCCACCTTGTGCATCTAGCTTACGCGGTCCTGGGGAATCAAGCCTCAAACCGGAGTCCTTAGGCTTCACAGGCATGCACTTAACCGCTAAGCCATCTCTCCAGCCTTTAGACTGTTCTTGAACAACTTCTTCCTTTTCTGCAAGACCATCAAGAGACCAAGAGAGGAGAAAATACTTTCACAATACTGGGTTGAGGACACCTGTGATATTACAGGCATTTGAACAGAAGAGTTGCTTTCAAAACCATGTTCTCCAAGATCATACTGAACAAGGGTCTCATCTTGCTCCTGGTCTAAGTAGTCCGGTACTAAGAAATCACTTCATGATTTAGGCAATGCGTCTTTAGCGAGTAAGCCCTGGTGAACTTTTTCCCACAGTGGTCACACTGAAATGGTTTAATTCCTAAGTGGATAAGCATGTGCTGTTTTAGGTTCTGAATACGGGCGAATTGCACCCCACAGGTTGGACACTGAAAAGGCTTGTCTGGACATTTTGGACTTGGTTCCTCTGTACTGCTGGTAGAAGGAGCAATGTAGAGTTGGTAAGGGTATTGAACATTTTCCAATCGATCATCATCGTCTGCATGAGCATTAGTGCTAGACGTGCTTTGAAGAGTAGGCAACCCCTCTGTAACACCTTCATCTGCTGAACCTGTAGAGGAAGACTGTGGACTAATCAGAAGGTCCTCTTGGACTTGCTCACTTCCTACACTGTCTGCTGATCACTCACTGAGCTCTGAAATGCACAGACAGACTGGGACACTTCATGCACCTCCTCGTCACTTAATCTCTACTTTGACGTGGATATCTTCTTCAGTACCCAGAGGCAGGGTAGTTTTTGTGCTCTCACGAGTCACATAATATGCCGTCCATCTACCTGCCTCAGATGGCCCAAGTAATTCTAAAGTCCGCGCATTTTCTGCTGCTTAGATTTCCTCAGGCTGAATCCTTCGATCAATTCCGAAAGGGAAAGCCCAGGGAAAAGCTAAAGAAGAATCAACTGGCTGGTTTCTATATTCTGCATAGGAAGTTGAAGAATTCAACACCTGGGGAGAACTTGTTTGTGTACTGCACTTTACTGGTCTTTCAGGAGACATAATGATGTAGTTTTTGCGTTTTCTCTGGGATTCTCGGCAGACAGGAATGATTCTTTCTACCACACTGCACTCAGAAGACACTGGAGAAATGCTTCCATCTCGAGAAGTAAAATTGCACTTAGGATTATTTTCTTGTCCAGCATCTAGACCCTTTTCTGGTTGACTATTGGGTGTATTCTATAAAATACTTGGTTTCATGAACTCTGAACAGGTACTAGCAACACTAAATATTTGCATATAGCTGGCTACAGCTAGAACATCGATAATATTTTCTATGTTAATTGACAGAGTGGCTATGTAGGCATATTCTAAAAGAGGTAGAAAGCCAGTCACTGTAACATGATGCAGATCCAACACATTTGTGTTCTCATCCTCTGCTTGGCCTACAAGTTTGGTGCAAAAGAAATCACTGCAAGCTGCTAGTACCACCTTGTGTGCCCTGAAGATTTTGTCCTAGACATGGAAAATGTCCATCATTTCTCAACATATTTAGTTTTCCAAGCATTTCCTGGCTGAAAGGAGGAGCTATGAGTAAATGTTGGGGCAGCGAGGCAGTGACACGGGGAAGGGGCAGGGTGGAGTGCGTGGATGCTGCCTCTCCTCCCCTGAGAGGCTCAGGGACCCTGGGTGTGCCTAGGCCTGTGAGCAGCCAGGGACTGGGGCATGGTGGTCCAGGGTGCAGAGAGGGGAGGGGAGGGGAGCCCCAGGCGGAGCAGAGGAGGGGAAGGGGAGTGAGGTAGAGGAGCCAGGAGTCAGCTTGATGTTTTTAAATAAGATTGTCCTCTTATATCCTATCTCCCCACCTCATCCTACTGAGGGTCCTCCTGAGTGGAGTTATTGGTATTCATTGTGGGGTCCTACAGGCCACAGTCAGTTTCTGTTGGGGGGGGTAGTACCTCATAACCCCACCCAGCCTGGGGTTGTTAAAATCTTTTTTATTTTTATTTTTTGGAGAGAGAGACACAGAGAGAGACAGAGAGAGGCGGGGTGGGGGGGGGAGGAAGACAGAGATGGGCGCGGCAGCAGTGTCTCAGCTGCTGCGAACGGAATCCAGATGTGTGCTCCCCCTTGTGGTCAAGTGTGGCATTGTGCCCTTGCGTCACTTTGCATCTGGCTAAACGTGGGACCTGGAGATTGGAACCGCAGGAGATTGGAACCAGTGTTCTTAGGCTTAGGAGGCAGGCGCCTTAACCGCTAAGCCATCTCTCCAGCCCTGTTACAATCTTTTTGTTCCTTCTTTCTCAGTGTTCCCTGAGCCGTGGTGGGTGTGTTAGAGATCTAATTTAGTGTTGAATTCTCTGTAGACTCTAGATATCTGTTTTAATGAAGTTTGAGTGACCAGCTTGTCCGTCACCATCTCCCTGGCACTGGTTTTCAGGCTAGCAGTGAGAGCATTCCTGTCACCACTTCCTCTCAATGACCTGGGCACAGGCAGATGTGGTGGAGGTGACCTGTCTTGTGGTTGACAATCAGCTATCTATTTTTGGTGCATTGATGTATACCGGATCTCCACAGTATTCTCCACCACCTGTAAGATATAACATCCCCAACCAGGAGTGAGAGCAGCTTGGATAAACATAGTTATTACAAAGGCTTATTGATGTATGCCCACTCTTCTTAGCCAAAGAGCAGTGGTTTATAACATCTTTTTATATTTTTAAAATTATTTTATTTATTTATTTGAGAGAGAGAAAGAGAGAGAGAGAAAATACAGGCACACCAGAGCCTCCAGCCACTGAAAATGAACTCCAGAGACGTGTGCCACCTTGTGCATCTGGCTTACATGGGTACTGAGGAATCAAACTTGCATCCTTAGCCTTTACAGACAAGCACCTTAACCATTAAGCCAGTCCCATCTTTGTATATTTTAAAATGAATTTTCTTAGTTCTTGAATATTAAACTTTTGTATAAGAGAATAAAAATGTCCGTAAAATACCATTACAATGGATATCATTTCAAAGCATCCAGGTTTCAAAACTCTTTCCAATACTGTAGACACTTCATTGCCCGCTACCCTTGTCTCTGTAGCTTGAAGGGATGGCCTGCCATCTATGCCCAACCCCACCCAAGGAATTCAAGATTAAGGCAACAAAAGTAGGAGTGGCTCAAGATGAGTGTAGTACATGCTTGTTCTCCCAGCATTTGAGAGATGGAGGGAGGAGGATCAGAAGTCCATGGTAAGTTGGACTACTCAGCTCCTATCTCCAAACAACAAAAACAAACTAAAACAAAACAAAAAGAATCCAGATGGTAGTTCATGCCTGTAAACCCAGGTCTTGGAAATTGAGCCATGAAGATTGTCCATGAGTTCAAGGCCAGATTGGACTACAGAGTAAGATCCTATTTCAAACAACACATTAAAAAAAAAAAAAATTGGAGAAGTGACTCTACTTGGGAAATGGCTTGAGCATTGTCGTGCTGGTGACAATAATTTGAAATAAATATTTTCCTCTGTTTGTATTCAAGTAACTATCACTGTCTTCCAAAAAAAGGGATTCTGGACTGGAGAAATGGCTTAGTGATTAAGGTGCTTGCCTGCAAAGTCAAGGGATCTAGGTTCAGTTCCTCAGTACTCACATAAAGCCAGATGCACAAGGTAGCACATGCATCTGGAGTTCATTTACAGTGGCTAGAGGTCTTGGCATGCCCAATCTCTCTCCTCCTCCTTATCACATATATCACTTACCGTGTGTGTGTCTCTTTCCCTCTCTTAAATAAATAAATTAATTTTTTTTGAAAAGGTGATTCTGAGCCAGGCATGGTGGCGCACGCCTTTAATCCCAGCACTTGGAAGGCAGAGGTAGGAGGATCCCGTGAGTTCAAGGCCACCCTGAGACTACATAGGTAATTCCAGGTCAGCCTGGGCCAGAGTGAGACCCTGCCTCGAAAAAACCAAAAAAAAAAAAAAGGTGATTCTATAGAGTTGGTCATATCGAAAATTTATCTAAATGGATAAGCTTTTATGACAGTGGATAAAATGTATGTACCTCAAACCATTGAGTTAATAAAGATTTTTGTGGGGCTGGAGAGATGGCTTAGCAGTTACAACACTTGCCTAAGGACCTAGGTCCAACTCTCCAGAACCCATGTAAGCCATATGCATATGGTACTACATGCATCTGGAGTTCGTTTCCAATGGCAAGAGGTCCTAGTGTGCCCATTCTCTCTCCCCTTCCCTCTTATAAATTAAAAAAAAATTAAGGTTTTTGTGTATCATAACAATTTTGGGGGGGGTCCTCAAGGTAGGGTCTCACTCTAGCTTAGGCTGACTGGAATTCACTATGTAGTCTCAGGCTGGCTTCATACTCATGGCAATCCTCCTACCTCTGCCTCCTGAGTGCTGGGATTAAAGGCATGCGCCATGCCTGGTCTATGTATCATAATAGTTTTAATCCTAGCACTCCGGAGGCAAAGGTAGGAGGATCACTGTGAGTTCAAGGCCAGTGTGGGTCTACAGAGTGAGTTCCAGGTAAACCTAGGCTAGAGTGAGACCCTCCCTCAAAAAACAACAACAAAATAAACCAAGTTGGAGAAATAGTTTAGCAGTTAAGGTACTTGCCTGTAAAGCCAGTGGACCCAGGATTGATTCCCTACTACCCACGTAAGCCAGATGCACAAGGTGACACATGCATCTGGAGTTCATTTACACTGGCTAGAGGCCCTGGCATGCCCATTTCTCTCTCTCTCTCTCTCTCTCTCTTTGCTTACAAATAAATGAAAATAAAGTCAGGCATGGTGGTGCATGCCTTTAATCACATCACTCGGGAAGCAGAGGTAAGAGGATCGCCATGAAGTTCAAGGCCATCCTGAGACTACATAGTGAATTCCAGGTTGGCCTGGGCTAGATAGAACAAAACCCTACCTCAAAAACTAAAACAATAAAATTAAAACAAATAAAAATAAAAACAAGGTGGAGAGCAATGAGGAAATTCACCTGGAGTTGACCTCAGGTCTTCACATGTACATAAACCCACATACATACACATATGCACCTGCATGCACACTACATGTACATATACAAATAGTAATTACATTTTCTTTTTTTCTTTTCTTTTTTTTTTTTTTTTTTTTTTTTTTTGTTTTGTTTTTCGAGGTAGGGTCTCACTCCAGCTCAGGCTGACCTGGAATTAGTCTCAGGGTGGCCTCGAACTCACGGCAATCCTCCTACCTCTGCCTCCCAAGTGCTGGGATTAAAGGCGTGTGCCACCACGGCTACATTTTCTTTTTAAAAAATAGTTTTGGCCGGGCATGGTGGCACATCCCTTTAATCCCAGCACTCGGGAGGCAGAGGTAGGATCGCCGTGAGTTTGAGGCCACCCTGAGACTATATAGTGAATTCCAGGTCAGCCTGGGCTAGAGCGAGACCCTACCTCGAAAAACCAAAAATAAAAAAAGTTTTAATTATTTGCAAACAGAGAAAGAATGGGTGTGCCAGGGCCTCCAGCCACTGAAATGAACTCCAGATATGCGCTACTATGCATCTGGCTTTATGTGGGTATTGGGGAATTGAACTGTGGTGGTTAGGGTTTGCTGGCAAGTGCCTTAACCTCTGAGCTATCTATCTAGCCACATTTTCCTTTAAACATATACATTTATTTATTTATTTATTTATTTATTTATTTATTCATTTATTTTGGTTTTTCAAGGGAATATCTAACTCTAGCCCAGGCTGACCTGGAATTCACTATGTAGTCTCAAGGCGACCTCAAACTCATGGCGATCCACCTACCTCTGCCTCCGAAGTGCTGGGATTAAAGGTTTGCACCACCACATCTGGCATAAACATATACTTTTAATATATCTAAATTTTTTTAAGTATGTATTTAAGAGTTGGAGAGATGGCTTAGCAGTTAAGGTGCTTTTCTATGAAGCCCAAAGACCCAGGTTCAATTCCCCAGGACCCACATAAGCCAGATATACAAGGTGGCACATGCATCTGGAATTCATTTGCAGTGGCTAGAGGCCCTGGCACACCCATTCTCTTTCTATCTGCAGTTGGAAGAGGCCCAGGCTCACTAGACTGCGCATGCACACACGCTCGCTCTCTTTCTCTCTTCCTGTCCTTGCAAATAAATACATTTTCCCAAAGGTAGCAGCATGTTTTTGCTTGGTGTACTTGATTGTTTGAGGATGCCTTTGGGTGTGGACTTAAATTTACTGTGAGCAGGGCTGGAGGCTCTTGCCTGCAGAACCAAAGGACCCAGGTTTGACTCCCCAGGATCCACGTAAGCCAGATGCACAAGGGGGTGCACACATCTGGAGGTTGTTTGCAGTGGCTGGAGGCCCTGGAACACCCATTCTCTCTCTGTCTTCCTGCTTATTTCTGTATCTATCTATCTATCTATTCTCTCTCTCTCTCTCTCTCTCTCTCTCAAATAAATAAATAAATAAATAAAAATTTACTGTGAGCAGATTACTTTTTCTTTGTTCAGTCGTCAGTGTGGTTCTGTTTGTCCTTCATTCCTCTTTGCACATTATAATTTTTTAAAATAAAATTATATTCTTAATCCCAAGCGGAACTAAGAGTTTATATGAGAGTTGTGCTCCGCACTGAATCATCTCTATCACACCTTCCAAGGCTCAGGATCCTTCACGAAAGAGGTGGTGCAAAGAATGTATGGGCTGGAAAGATGGCTTAGCAGTTAAGGTGCCTTGCCTGCTAAGCCTAAGAACGCCCTTTTGATCTCCAGGTCCCACATTTAGCCAGACACAAAAAGTGATGCAAAGCCGGGCGTGGTGGCACACGCCTTTAATCCCAGCACTTGGGAGGCAGAGGTAGAAGGATCACCGTGAGTTCGAGGCTACCCTGAGACTACATAGTTAATTCCAGGTCAGCCTGGACCAGAGTGAAACCCTACCTCAAAAAACCAAAAAAAAAAGTGATGCAAGGGTGCAATGCCACACTTGCACACAAAGGGGCACACATATCTGGAGTTCATTCATGGCAGCTGAGAGGCCCTGGCGTGCCTATTCTCTCTCTCTTTCTGTCTGTCTCAAAAAAAAAAAAAAAAAAAAGTAAGAGCCAAAGGAAGGGTAGGACTGCTTACAATGCACACACAGTTCCAGACACAACATGGCGTGGATATCCGTGACCTCACAGTGCCTGACACTACCTACATAAGACCATCATAACAAGAGGAAAAGATGACATCAAAATAAAAGAGAGGCTGATTGAGAGAGCAGGGGATATGATGGAGAGTGGATCTGTGAAGGGAAAAGTGAGGAGGGGGAGGAATTATGATGGTTTATTGTCTATAATTACTGGAAGTTGTCAATAATAAAAAAAATTTTTTGGGGTTTCTGCTAGCCTTTATTTGAGAAAATTTACACAGAAATCTCCATTTCAGCATAAGTGAATCTGTATAAATTCCACATGCCTTTTTCCATTGGCCAGACAGATAAAGGGCTTTGATGGGGGTTCATGACAATAGGTATAAATAAAGTTTACTGAACTGTATTATTCTCATTTAAATTACACAAATTAGTTTGACTAGTAGGCTGCAAATAGAGGTAAACAGATAATGTCCCTTGTTTTTAAAGCTGATTTGCTCATATTAACCTGTTGTCAAAGGCAAATACTCTCTTGAATTTTAAATCATAGTATAATATCAATTAATTTCTAAACCAAAAACATGGGTTTCCAAAGTTGGTATTTTTGGCATGAGTCAAAGAAAGGGACATGAATTTCAGTCCTACAAAGCTTAAGTTTAGCATTGCATTTTGGATAAAATATTCTCTTTTAACCTTCCTTCTTTGACAATTTTCAGAATAGAAGAGCAGTTTTCATTCTTCTTTTAAAGGGCAAGGCACAGTTCAGAAATTTGAAAGTCTGTTAGTTAACAGCATCAATTAGGATTTCTCATTCAAAAGTCTAATGATGGATCTCGGACCACAGATTTGCTTATTCTGTTCCCTACTTGAATGCTCCTTTATCATTTAATATGTAATGCTTTACAGACTTTTTCAACATCTACTGTTTCTTTGACAAGGCCTCTACCACCAAGTTCTCCAAAAAAAAATTTTTTTAAGAGTTTGTATGAATTCACCAAAAGTGAATAATTTTTATTTATGTATTTGCAAGCAGAGAGAGAGAATGGGCATGCCAGGGCCTCTAGCTACTGCAAATGCACTCCAGATCCATGTGCCCTTTATGCATCTGGCTTACATGGGTCCTGGAGAATCGAACCGGGATCCTTATATTTCGCAGGCAAACACCTTAACCACGAAGCCATTTCTCCAGCCCCCAATTTTTTTTTTTTTTTTTTTGAGGTAGGGTCTCAGACTCTAGGTCAGGCTTACCTGGAATTCACTGTGTAGTCTCAGGGTGGCCTTGAACTCACAGCATCCTCCTACTTCTGCCTCCCAAGCACTGGGATTAAAGGAGTGTGCAACCACAACTGGCTCAAAAGTGAATAATTTTTTATGATAGCTCAGTAGTAGACACTTGCCTACCATGCACAAGACCCTTTTTTCAATCTCCAGTACAGCAACGAAAAAGCTGCCTTGATGGGTATTTGAAGAAGCGTTTCCAGAAAATAAGAGGTCCACACCATCTAGGCATGGTAGCTCATGCCTTTAGAATCCCAGTACTCAGGAGGCTGAGGTAGGAGGATCACTGTGAGGCCAGCCTGGGCTAAAGTGAGACTTTGCTTCAATACCCTGTCCCCCTCCCCAAAAGTCACACCCATGTTAATGATTGTATAAAGCTGAGTGATAATTAGAACACTGTAATTAGTAATTAGTTGCAGGTTTAGAGCCAAATTTTCTTGGGCTATCTTTAGTCCCCTTAATATCCATTCATTGCCCACAACTGTGGCAGTAATTAAATCCTTTTGACAGGAAATTTTTTTTTTAATTTATTTGCAAACAAAAAAAGAGAAGAGAGACAGACAGAGAATGGGCATGCCAGGGCCTCTAGCCACTGCAAACAAACTCTAGACACATGTGCCCCTTGTGTGTCTGGCTTATGTGGGTCCTGGGGAATCAAACCTGGGTCACTTGGCTTCACAGGCAAACGCCTTAACCGCTAAGCCATCTCTCCAGCCCAGGAAATATTTTTTGAATGTATTAAGATAGCACACTACTAGTTTTCTCCAACCCAAAAGCTAAAAATGTCATTAGCGTCTGTGATCTATGACAGAAATGTCCTTGCTTTGCTATAACCTGCTTACGTAATGTTCCAACACCATATTTGGAAGAAAAAAGAAAAGAAAAAAAAAACCTTGACTATGACTTTGTTTTTGTTCTGTGACTATAAAAATTTCATGAGACCACATGTCACATTGCAACATGCTATTCAGGACAACCAGAACCTGTTTCCAAGCCATATCACTCATTCATTATTCAGTTCATGAATAAACTCTTACTTCCTTTGAGGTGAGATATACCCCAAAGATTGGTATATCGTTGTATAACCAATGTCCTTGTTATTTATTGGGCTTGTTACAAATAGAAGTCATAAGTATTCCTTTGTTTGTTTCCAGTGAGTCTCTCTAGCCCAGGCTGACTTGGAATTCACTATGTAGTTTCAGGCTGGCCTTGAGCTCACAGCAATCCTACCTCTGCCTTCAAGTGCTGGGATTAAAGGCGTGGTGGCACACACCTTTAATCCCAGCACTCAGGAGGCAGAGGTAGGAGGATTGCCGTGAGTTTGAGGTCCCCCTGAGACTACATAGTGAATTCCAGGTCAGCCTGGGCTAGAGTGAGACCCTACCTTGAAAACCAAAAAAAAAAAAAGAGGGGGGAGGGAGGGAGGGAGGGAGGGAGGAGGCTGGACTGATGGCTTAGCAATTGAGATACTTGCCTGAAAAGCCAAAGGACCCCAGTTCGAATCCCAGGATCCATGTAAGCCAGATACACAAGGTGATGCATGCGCTTGGAGTTCATAAGAAAAACCAAAAAACAAACAAACAACAACAACAACAAAAAAAAAACAGCTGGACGTGGTGTGACACACCTTTGATCCCAGCACTTGGGAGGTGAAGGTAGGAGGGTCACTGAGAGTTCAAGACTGAGGCTACAGAGTGAATTCCTGGTCATCCTGCACTAGAGCAAGACCCTACCTTGGGGGAGAAAAAAGAGAATTAAATTTATGTTGTATGATACATTTGCACATACAGTTTTGCGTGTGTGTGTGTGTGTGTGTGTGTGTAGTTTGCATATGTATAGTGCATGCACGAACGTGCAGACACACCTGCCCCTGTCCTCACACATGCAGAGGCCAGAGGAGAGCATCAGGAGACCTCCTTTTATTGTTTCCTTGAGATGAAGTTTCACTGAACCAGGAATTGCTGTTCTTTTCCATTCAAATTGGCTGACCAGCAAGCTCCAGAGATTCTCTGTCTCCACTCCTCACAAGAGTAGAATTACAGGAGGCCATGCCTAGCCTTTTACGTTGGTGCTGGGGATTTAACTCAGACCCTTGATACTTGACCAGCAAGGGCTGTTAACTGCTGAGCCATCTCCCCATCCCCATCTGCATATATTTTTAAAACTTACTAGTACATTTTTATATATATATATATGTATCCATCTTTTTTAAAAAAATCAGTACCAATAGGAAATGTTCCTGAAACACATATTTGCCATTATAATTTTGTCATGAATAATGATATAAGTTAAGTTAGTGGGTCTCTCTAGTTCATGAATGAAAATAATAATAGAGTAGAAAGAAAGAGAAAAAGTGTGTGAATGGGCATGCCAGGGTCTCTCGATCTACAAATAAACTTCAGATATATGTGTCAAAAGAAAAAAAAAAATACTAGCTCCTTGTTTTCTCTCTGATTAAAATTTAAGAATACTGTGTTGAGATGAATAAAACCCACTCCTTGATCTAAGGTGTTTATATTCCACACATATAGTATGTGTATGTATAAATTGGTAATTACGGTATAATGTGGAAATTCAAAGTTAAACATGTCAATATGCTGGACGTGGTGGCGCACACCTTTAATCCCAGAACTCTGGAGGCAGAGGTAGGATCACCATGAGTTCTGGGCCACCCTGAGAATACATAATGAATTCCAGGTCAGCCTGGGCTAGAGTAAAACCCTACCTCAAAAAACCAAAATAAAGCCGGGCATGGTGGCGCACTCCTTTAATCCCAGCACTTGGAGGCAGAGGTAGGAGGATCACCGTGAGTTCGAGGCCACCCTGAGACTACATAGTGAATTCCAGATCAGCCTGAACTAGGGTGAGACCCTACCTCGAAAAACCAAAAATAATTAATAAATAAATAAACAAATAAATAAAAAACATGTCAATAGCCGGGCGTTGTGGCGCATGCCTTTAATCCCAGCACTCGGGAGGCAGAGGTAGGAGGATCGCCGAGAGTTTGAGGCCACCCTGAGACTACATAGTGAATTCCAGGTCAGCCTGGGCCCAGAGTGAGACCCTACCCCGAAAAAACGAAAAGAAAAAAAAAAGTCAATATCCAGTCGTTTGGCAAAGGAAAAATGGATAAAGCAGTGAAAGATGACTAGGTTCATGCCAAGTGGACAAGGTTAAGGCAAAGATGTTTCCAGAAGAAAAATTAGTATCTGCAAAGTTACAGAGATATTCTTTGAGTGCTAGAAGAACATATGTGCTGCTCTATGTAAATGTCACAGGCACTTACTTGCCAAAGATGCCACAGAATAGATAAGCTGCATCAAGTGGGGCCCAAGTGGTTATCTTGTAGGTAGGGGGAAAATCTGAAGCAGGTAACAGTTATACCTGTATTTTAGGAAGATCAGTAGGGCAGAATTAATTGGCAGTGAACAAACCCAGGAAGACAGGTAAAGACTTAAGATATATGGCTTTTTCCAGTTTCCTTGGGTTAATTTTTAGGGCTTTTTTTAATAGATCACTTTTAAGTAGTGATCAGTAGTGTTTTTTTTTAATTGTTGTTAAATTTTTATTTATTTGTGAAGGAGAGAGTATGGGTGCACCAGGGCCTCTTACCACTGAAAATAAACTCCAGATCCATGCACCACTTTGTGCATCTGACATTATGTTGGGTACTGGGAAACCGAACCCTGAGCTGGCAGGCATTGCAAGCAAGCACCTTTAGCTGCCAAACTTCTCTTCAGCCCCTTTTATTTGTAGTTTTAGGTGTGTTATTCTACCCACTAAATTATCCAGAAAGAAGGGGACTTTTATGTCTCCCACCCCTCAAAGAGCCCATTCTAATGCTTTGTTCTCTTTAGGTGAGATGGGCAGACCTGGAAGAAAAGAAGGACGCAGATAGGAAAAGGGCCATAGGTTTTGTGGTCGGACAGACTGATTGGGAGAAGATCACAGATGAAAGTGGTCACCTGGCTGAAAAAGCCCTCAATCGAACCAAATATATATGAGCCTTAGTTTTTGAATGGAATCATTATTCCTCTAAGGTAAGGGTACCCAGCCATATAAATAGCCTACTGTGTGGTTGCTTCAAAGGGTTTAAGAAGACAGCATGCTTTGCTAAAAATGCTCTTTTTTTAGTTCTGAACAAGTAAGTATGTACTAGTTGCTAACAGACTATTTAAAAAAAGAAAACAATTCTTTTATTACCAGCCCACTTACAAAAATAACTGACCTAAGAAAAGCTTGGATTCTGTGGTCTTGGGCATGGTGGAGTGATGTTAGGATACTGAGGTCTGCTAAGCCTTCTGCCTATTCTTTCCTGGAGTGACCATGTTTTCTTTTCTTTCCAGGTGGTTCGCTTTGAGGTGATCAGAAGCCAAGGCCTCAAGAAGCATCTTTGTATCACCTTGCTTCTACATTTTAGTTTTTGTTTTGTTTCTACTGCCTTCAGTTTTTAAAGTTCTCCAGTATCCCCAAGAGGTTTTTAGAATCTTGCTGTACACAAGCAAGACATTAATTTTTCTTTATAACTGTTTTGGGGAGGGGGGTTAGCTTAAACTGCTGAAGCCAGGTGGGGTCCACTGGAGGGTTCCAACAGAATTTTTCCTCCACTGTACAATACCATAGACTTTCTCTATCCTCATTGCTTTGTGGCTGTTTTGTTTTTTACTGTATGTAACTGGTAGCTGATTGTATTAGGATTAAAAACAATAAACTTTCACGATAAAGCCAATGAAATTCATGGGCTGTTCAGCATGGGCCCTTTTCTCTTACTTTCTTAGTTCAGTTTTATTGCTTTTTAAATACAGTGTGTCCTAACACACTAGCTGAACATCCTCAAACCTCTTTTCACATTGAATAGCTCAATAGTTTACTAGCACATTGTAAAACACAAGGTTCAGTAATGTTTAATATCCTCATCTTTGTTTTATAGTTGATTTCTTTTTCTATCTTTATGTCTTACAGACTAAAATAGAGACCAAGTTGAAATATTCGTCAGTTCCCTGGGACATGTCTCTTCTATAACATTTTCTTTTGGTTGGATGGAAGGGTTCTCTCTCTGTTCTCTTCATCTCTATGCTATATTATCTTTTGATTGTTTTTTTCTTACCTGGCTTTGAATCTTGATAAACAGAATTGTTGTGCTTCATGGAACTCAAGCTATTGCCTTACTTTGAATTTAAGTTGTTGGTGTTTAATTGGGAACACAGGGAAGGATATGGAAACAGAGAGCCCTCTGGCATGCAGCCTTTAAGCCTGTCAGATTTCCAGGTTCTTGCCAGATGGCTCGGTGTTAAAAAGCATGGTCTTCTGCATAGAATGTCCTCTCTTGTGGATAATCCCAGGTGGAGCCCAGAAACTTACCAAGCTGAAGCCCAAATACCATTCTTCTTTAAAAACAGAAAGAAAGCACTTTGCCCTTTTTCATTCTACAAAGAAAAAAGTCATCATCTAGAATGAAAGAAGATAAGAACCTTCCTCAAAACCATTTCCACTTGGTAAGCCAGCTCAGCAATTGGTAAATGTGTTCACCAAGGATCTCAACATTTTGAAGTGTTTTCTTTCGGGCCACGGATGAAAAGTTTTTGACCTACATTAAATATTGTCAATAGAGCTGATATTTACTATTTACTAACAATTCAACAGTATCACTTTGGGTTCAGCAACTTGATATAACATACTGAAGACTACTAGAAATTACAACTTTTGGCACTTTTATCTTCCCTGAGATTCTGAATGTTAAAGTCTAAGAGACTAAGTTCATAAACAAGTCAATGCTGAATGTATAATTCTGCTTATTTAAAACTATTTTGATTGCTTATTAAGGCCTATAGTACATTTCACTATACTGATCTTTCTCGGCTACTTTTATTATGTTCAATGAAGATTCATTGCAAGATAATCAAATAGAGTTATTATTAGTACAGAGATTTATTAATTAAAGCTATTCAGTGTCTTCTCTCACGAAACAAAACTTGCAGAAATTTTTTTTTTTTTTTAGTTCAGAAGAAATGGAAGTCTCTCTTCTTCCAGCAGATAACACTTTAATTCAATTGTTTTTAACCTTTTCATAGCATTCAGAATGTCAGTAGGGTGACCAGGGTCACCCATGAACATGGCCTTGCAGCCAAGGTTTTGCATCTGTGCTGTCAGGCCAAGAGAGGAGAGGAATAATCAACAGAGTCAGAAATGGCCTCTGCCATTTTTCTACTCATTGCAAATTTCACCAGTACCTTTCAGAAGGCTAACATGACTATAGGAAATGAACGTAGCGTTGCCTGCTTTAGGAAATTGACACAAGTAACTTAAACACAAACAGATGAATGAAAAAAAATCAGGTACCAAAAAGAAGTAACAATCATTTGATTTTGCTAGGCTAATGTGAAGCTGTTAAAAAATTTTCGAAACTTAGCACCAGAAACACAACAGAATGGGTAGTCCAAGGATATCATGGGAAAATTTGGTATGAGTGGAAAAATGCTTTCATAAGGTAAATCTTATGTTAAGTATGTTAAGAGATGACATAGCCATACAGAGGACTAAATCTGGATTCCATTTATTTGCTAGTTTTTTACTTCAGTTTTATAACATTTTTTACACTGTTTTCTTTTTCAGAAAGCTATTTGGATATATATTTGGTTTTTCAAGGTAGGGTCTTGCTCTAGTTCAGGCTGACCTGGAATTCACAATGTAGTCTCAGGGTGGCCTTGAACTCACGGCGATCCTCCTACCTCTGCCTCCTGAGTGAAGGAGTGTGCCACCACACCCAGCTTGTTTTATATTTTTATTTTAGTCATATTAGTTTTATTTTAATTCTGTAGGGTTTCTTGTGTCTTAATACAAAGTAGCCTGATATTGTAGAATGTTCAAATATTTTAAACTAAGTGTATAATTTTTTGATGTTATCATTTTTATTAACTTTTCTCTTTTTGAAAATAAGAGTGAACATACACTATAGATTCTCTCTATATATATTAGATATAGTTACTTCAGGGGTCAGACAACATCCCACTCTTACGGAGTTTTTAATTCTGATTTTTGGGGAGGGAAAGAAGTGTCTGTGACTACCAAAAGCAGAATCTCTTATTATCAAACAGCAGTGACAGGAAAACCTACCACACTGTCAGACTAATTTTTTTTTTTTTTTTTTTTTTTTTTTTTTGCGTGCACATGTGTGGAGGTGGATGTGTGGGCGCAACAGGGTTTTTTGCCCTTGCAAACAAATACTAGATACATGTGCCACTTTTTGTGTCTGGCTTTATATGAGTAATGGGGAATCAAACCAGGACTGGCAGGTTTTACAAGTGTGTTTAAGCAGTCTCCCCAAAATGTGTAATTTTCACTTCAGTCATTGAGCTCTACTTCTAAATTTCCTATACAAGTAACTTGAATGAGCTACAGAAAGTTTTCTGTTTGAGAATCTTCTTATCTTTAAGGATTAGCAATGACTCACAGAAATTAGAAGGCACAAATAGTACAAAGTAGCCTGTTTTGTTTTTTATCAAGACGATACTTGAAGGCTGGAGAGATGGAGAAGCAGTTAAGGCGCTTGCCTGCAAAGCCAAAGGACCCTGGTTTGATTCCCCAGGACCCACGTAAGCCAGATGCACAAGATGGCACATGCGTCTAGAGTTCGTTTGCAATGGCTGGAAGCCCTGGCATGCCCTTCTCTCTCTCTCTTTCTCGTTCCCTCTTTCTCTCAAATAAATAAAATAAAATTTAAATCTTTTTTTTTTTTTTTTTTTTTTGGTTTTTCGAGATAGGGTCTCACTTTATCTCAGGCTGACCTGGAATTCACTATGTAGTCTCAGGCTGGCCTCGAACTCACAGCGATCCTCCTACCTCTGCCTCCCGAGTGCTGGGATTAAAGGCGTGCGCCACCACGCCCGGCTTTAAAATTTAAATCTTAAAAAAAAAAAGAATATACTTTGCATGGACACATCATGTGTTGGTACCATTGTTTCCCTCCTCTCTGATGCCATAACACTGAGGCCCACCTCAGTGGGATTGCTGGAATTTCCCATGGGGTTGTGGGTTATGCATAGTGAGAACAACAGTCAGTCACTGGGGATCCTCTGGTAAGAAGCGCTCTGGAGATGGGGGATGAAGCCTAAACTTAAAACATTGGGCTCTTGCCTTTGTTTATTGACAGTTGATTTTGTTTTTCTCCTTTTCTCCTTCAATGCTGTGGATCAACCCAGAGCATAAAGTAGATAGGCAAACACTCAACCAATGGAACTAATCGCAGCTCTGGATGATTACATTGGACCCAGATAATTATTCATACAATTCTAGAAGTTTGAGTTTGGTTTCAGGTATCAATAAGTTCTTACATTTTCTGGCTAGATTTATTTCTGTCTTGGAAGAATTTTGATAATTGATTGGGTAAACCAAAGTAGATGCCATCTCTTTTGGAGAACAATAATTAAATTTCAAATTGGATGGACTAGCAATTTCAGGTTAGGTGTCTAGCTTTGGAGGCTCTCAATGTTTGTGTTGTTTTATCCTGGTAAGATGAAGATATTTTGTTATTAGGCATCTAGAACCTGAGCTAATTATCAGGTTAACAAGTTCTCATCTACAAAGAGACTGCACAGCTATTTCAGACATATTTATTTATTTATTCATTCATTTTTATTTTTGGGTTTTCAAGGTAGGGTTTCACTCTAGCACAGACTGATCTGGGATTCACTATGTATTCTCAGGGTGGCCTCAACTTCACAGTGATCCTCCTATCTCTGCCTCCCAAGTGCTGGGATTAAAGGTGTGCGCCACCACACCCAGCCGTGAGTTTTAAATTTTGAGCCTGGTGTGGTGGCGCACGCCTTTAATCCCAGCGCTTGGGAGGCAGAAGTAGGAGGATCGCCGTGAGTTCAAGGCCACCCTGAGACTACATAGTGAATTCCAGGTCAGTCTGGACCAGAGTGAGACCCTACCTCAAAAAAAAAAATTGATTATGAGGGCTGGAGAGATGGCTTAGTGGTTAAGGCACTTGCCTGTGAAAACTACAAACTTATACATGATAAAATTGCATCATATCATATGTCCCATGCCATGAAAAGAATAGGAATATAGGGGCTGGAGAGATGGCTTAGCCGTTAAACGCTTGCCCATGAAGCCTAAGGACCCTGGTTCGAGGCTCGATTCTCCAGGACCCACGTAAGCCAGATGCACAAGGGGGTGCATGCATCTGGAGTTCGTTTGCAGTGGCTGGAGGCCCTGGCGCACCCATTCTCTCTTTCTCTCTGCCTGCCTATTTCTGCATCTCTCTCTCTCTCTCAAACAAATAAATAAATAATAAAATATATTAAAAAAAAAAAAAAAGAATAGGAATATAGCTAAAACCACTTCTAAAAGCTTTTAGTAAATCTCCATATAATAAGATGGTAGCTTTGGAGCATTAGATGTATTTTATATATGATCTGAATGATCACTAAGACATACTGCTAAAGAAATACAAAGTAGTGAATATACAAAAAATGGATACAAATGTTAATACTGAATGCTAACCCAAGAATTTTTCTCAAGGAGCACAAAAGAAACTTTAAATGCTAGGTTGGGTAGTGGGAGCCTGAAGTAGGGGATAGAACTGAATTTAACATATGCACTCTTGAACCTTCTTAACTTTATATCATATAAATGTAACACATATTCATAAACATCACAATTTTGTTTGTGTTCCTTTGTGTTCCTACTCCCTTTCCCACATTTCTCATTCTAGAATGACAGCCACTACTATTATTCACTTGTATAATTTTGTCATTTAAAGAGTATTACACATAAGAAATACGTTATAACTTTTTGAGGTTGTTGTTTTAGCTTTTTTCACTTGACCTGATTACTCTGAAATTCATTCAAGTTATTATGTACATCAGTAGTGTGTGTGTGTGTGTGTGTGTGTGTGTGTTTATTGCTAACATTGGATCCCATTATCTTGTAGCTGTATGATATATTCTGTCTTTACCAAAATTTAAGATACCAGGTCACTATTACTGGGTACCCATGCTATATTTTGCTGTTATAAATTTGAATTTCCTATATACTCAATCACCCTGCCTTCCTATACCTGCCTGATTTCTAGCAATGAAGGAATAATACTGATGGTGTTCTTTACATAGACATCCACAAAGTGTGACAAAGCTCTTGAGCCAGCACAGCACAGCGTTGAACATAAAAAGAGCATGACCTTAGTGAAATTAACAAAGGCAGACCTTGTTTCCTAGAAAATCTGTGATGATCGGATTGTGACAAGTAATGAACCATGACATACCATAGAAGATCAGAGTGGCCAGAGACTCTAATGGCTTCCTGAGGCATACGTGACTGAGAGTTAAGAGTGCACCTGAACCTCAAGGACTGATGGATCTCAGTTCTCTGGTCCATTGCTTTCACACCCTGTCAGAAGTAAAGAGCATCCTCTTGATGGGCTGAGTGGCTACAGTATCACTCCTCTGCCTGCCAGCAGGACTTTGCACTGGGGATCCCACCTGGACCTGGGGATTTAATGATTTACAATGTAGGTAAAGTTTAACTTTGAGTCTTAACACTTAAGAAGCTTGAACTTCCTGCCAAATGTTTGCACTCTGTCTTTAACAGTAAGTTATAGATCAGTAATCAGAAAGTCTTACCATATCTGAAGAATAGAAATACTCTCTTCCATTGTAATTTAAAATGCCACTCATCTATTATTTCTTTTTATTTATTATTTTTAAAATATTTAATTTATTTATTTATTTGAGAGAGAGGGAGAGAATGGGCGCACACCAGGGCCTCCAGCCACTGCAAACAAACTCCAGACGCATGCGCCCCTTGTGCATCTGGCTTACATGGGTTCTGGAGAATCGAACCGGGATCTTTTGGCTTTGCAAGCAGACGCCTTAACTGTTAAGCCATCTCTCCAGCCCTCATTTATTATTTCTGACAGTTTTTTTTTTTTTTTTTCTTGTTGTTTGTTTTGTTTTGGTTTGGTTTGGTTTATCAAGATAGGATCTTGCTGTTGCCCAGGCCGACCTGGAATTCACTTTGCAGTCTCAGGCTGGTCCCAAACTCACAGTGATTGTCCTACCTCTGCCTCTGAAGTGCTGGGATTAAAGGCGTACACCACCATGCCTGGCGAGCTTCTGTTTATTTAAAAAAATATTTTATATATTTGTTTGTTTGTTTGAAAGAGAGAAATAGAAAGAATATGGATGCGCCAGGGCCTGTAGCCACTGCAAATGAACTTCAGATGCATGTGTCACCTTGTGCATCTGGCTTACATGGGTTCTGGGGAATAGAACCTGGGTCCTTTGCCTTTGCAGGTAAGCACCTCAACTGCTAAGTCCTCTTCCCAGTCCCAAGCTTCTATTTTTTGACTTAGATGTTTTCTCTCTCCCCTTCTTTCTTCCTTTCTCCTTTTCTTCTTTGTGCTTTGTTCTTAGAACCCTCATGGCTCTGTGAGGAAGACAAGGGACCTCAAAAA
This sequence comes from Orientallactaga sibirica, assembly GCA_036365145.1. Classification (NCBI taxonomy): domain Eukaryota; kingdom Metazoa; phylum Chordata; class Mammalia; order Rodentia; family Dipodidae; genus Orientallactaga; species Orientallactaga sibirica. The sequence goes on from JAEOAD010000010.1 coordinate 40,327,695, forward strand.
GATTGACATTACCTTTCTGCCTCCCTCAAGTGGTTGAGAGAATTGGCAGAGTACTTTGGGTTCCTTTATGTTGTCACAGAACTGCTAAAAGATTGTACAAATTTAAAGATCTTTTTTTATTTTTTCTTTATTTATTAGAGAGAGAATGGGTGTACCAGGGCCTCCCAACCACTGCAAATGAACTCCAGACGCATGTACCACCTTGTGCATCTGATTTAAGTGAGTCAGGGGGAGTTGAACCTGGGTCCTTTGGCCTTGCAGACAAATGCCTTAGCTGCTAAGCCATCTCTCCAGCCCTTAAAGATTTTTTTTTTTTTTTTGTATTTATTATTTCTGAGGTAAGGTCTCACTCTAGCCTAGGCTGACCTGGAATTCACTATCCCAGGCTGGCCTCAAGCTCACAGTGATCCTACTACCTCTGTCTCCCAAGGGCTGGGATTAAAAGATCGTTATTTGCAACTCTAGAGTTGGGCAATACTTCACTCCATAAAACAAAATGAGTGTTTCTCATGCTTATTTCTTTTACAACATCTAGCTCAATGCATGCCTTAGATATCTGTAGGGTAAATGCAGATGTTTCTTGTGTGTGCTGGCAGGAGTCACAACCTCATTTAGCGTTGACAGGAGGTGAACAGGGCACACTGGGTATGGAGGTATGTAGATAGAGAGCAGCACTGGTCCAGCCAGTGTGATGGTGGCCATGGGGGGTGAGAGTCTGGTTTGCCAGATTTTCTAGGTGTTTTTCAAGAAAACTAGTCAAACATGTTGGTACATGCTTATAATTTCAGTGCTTGAGAGGTGGAGGTAGGAAGATTAGGAACTCGAGGCCAGCCCAGTCTTGGTTACATTAGAGCCCCTGTCTCAAATCACCAAGGAAAAAAAAAGAATTTTGATGTTTGGGGTTTTTTTGTGGGGGAAGGGGAGCATGTTTTCTTTAGTAGAAGAACTTCCAGCGTTTTAGAAGCTGGGCGTGGCAGCGCACACCTTCAATCCCAGCACGTAGGAGGCAGAGGTAAGAGGATTGCTGTGAGTTTGAGGCTACCCTGAGACTACACAGTGAATTCCAAGTCAGCCTGAACTAGAGTGAGACCCTACCTCAAAAAACAAAACAAACAAAAAAAATCTTCCAACATTTCAGCACCAGGAACTTTTTGTTTGGGGATGGTAAGCTTGTAAGTGCTTTAAATTAGCAATTTTGAATTCAACTATTGTACAATAACAGTGGAGTTTTTATTGTTGTGTAAATAGTTTATAGGTTTATTTTCTTGGTAATTTCATATGTGACCTATTTTCTTTAGCTTGACTAATGATCACTTCCCTACTCCTTATTGAGGACAAGCTCATCTACTTGGCATGGAAGTCTGTTATTAACTTGATACCAAGCACTTCTCTAGCTACCTCTGTGCACTCTACCTGCAGGCATACTGGGACTTACCCTTCTGAATACTCCCTACTGTTCTCAGTGCTTTTGTCTCCTCATCTTTACAAAGTATAATTATCTGAAAGCCTATTTCACTTGTTACCTCCTCCCTGGAAGCTGATCCTCATCTTGCTCCTGCCTCCCAGCTCTTATGGGGCAGTGCCTGTACTTGGCCTATCATCTTCCTTAATTTGTTTTGCTGGTAGAATAACTTGAGTACCTGTATGTGTGTTGTCTTTCAAGTTCTAAGTCCTAAATACAAGCTCCTGGGAGGTAAGACCTATTTTACTCTTCTTCCTTGTAATACCCCAATATCCAGTATCTATTATTTATAGTTAATGCTCAACAAGCATTTTAAAAATTGGTTTCTGGTGAATTTTAAATAATAAAATTAATTGATGTAGGTCAATATATATGTGATTTACAAAACTAAAATTTTTAAATATTTTATTTATTTGAGAAAGGGCGCACCAGGGCCTCTAGGCACTGTAAACAAATTCCAGGTGCATGTGCCACCTTGTGCATCTAGCTTATGTGGGTCATGGGGAATTGAACTTGGGTCCTTAGGCTTCACAGGCAAACACCTTAACTATTAAGCCATCTCTCCAGCCCCAGCTGTGTGTTTGCTTTTTCACTGCCTCTCTGCATTGCCACTGCTGGTGAATTCATTCATCTACATAAAACAGGTGTTGCGAATTCAAATGTTTGCAGCAGATAGGACTTACAAATGAGGAAACTGGCCAATAGTGTTGTGATAGCAAGTCACCTTCTTGAAACAGAAACATGTTTTGTGTACAAGTAAGATATGTAGAAACATTCCCTCTCATATTAAAATGCCCTCCCTTTATATATATATATATATATATATATATTATTTACATATATATACATGCCCCCCCACCAGGTAGTGTCTCACTTTAGCCCAGCCTGACCTGGCACTTGCTCTGTAGGCCCAGGCTGACCTCAAACTCATAGCAATCCTCCTGCCTCTGCCTTCTGAGTGCTGGGATTAAAGGCATGCACCACCTCGCCTGCCAGGCTCTCTGGGCTTTTCCAGCTGATTTTCCTGTCTCTGCCTACCCATTTGCATGCAGGATACCAGATGTCTGCTTTCCACATGGCTCTGGGGCTCAGAGCGTGGGAACTCATATTTGCACTCTGAGCACTTTGTCCACTAAGTCATCTCCCTAGCCGTCCCCGCAAAAAAAAAAATTTTTTGAGAGAGAGTCTCACTGGGCGTGGTGGTTCACACACCTTTAATCCCAGCACTCAGGAGGCAGAAGTAGAAGAATCACCTTGAGTTCAAGGCTACCCTGAGACTACATAGTAAATTCCAGGTCAGCCTGGACTAGAGTGAAACCTCACTTCAAAAAACCAAAAAAAAAAGAGTCTCATAGTCCTGGTTGGCCTGGAACCTTGTTCTGTAGTTCAGAATGACCTTGAACTTCTGATTCTCTTGCCTCTACCTCCCACATACTGAGAGCTACACCCCCAATGCTAAAATAAAATCTTTGTGGTGGTAAGGCGAGAGAACGGGGGGTTGAACTCATAGCTTTGTACATGCTAGGTAGATACTCTACCATTTAGCTACATCCTTACGCCCCAGTGTTAAGCTTTTTCTTTCCAGGATTTATTGATAAATCTATAGCCTTGTCCTAGAAAAATGGTTTCTATTTACACTGTGGGTTTTTGGGGAGGGGGCTTGTTTTTAGTTTTTCAAGGTAGGGTTTCACTCTAGACCAGGCTGACATGGAATTCACTAGGTAGTCTCAGGGTGCTCAGAGTGGCCTCCTCGAACTCACAGCGATCCTCCTACCTCTGCCTCCCAACTGCTGGGATTAAAGGCGTGTACTACCACCACACCTGGTTGGTTTTATTTTATTTATTTTATATTATTTTTTATTTTATTTTATTTTAGAGAGAGAGAGAGAATGAGGCAGATAGAATGGGCATGCCAGGGCCTTCAGCCACTACAAACTCCAGGCACATGTGCCACCTTATGCAGCTGGCTTACTTGGGTCCTGGAGAATCAAACCTGGATCCTTTGGCTTTGTAGGCAAATGCCTTAACAACTAAGCCATCCCTCCAGCCCTGCCTTCTGTTTTGATACTTGCACTCTTCCTTAGAGACTTGTTTTGGAACCATTTTTGACAAGTACCACAGAAGAGTTTGTGGAGTTCTGGTTGGCTCAATCGGTCATTTAACTCTGATGAAATGGGACATATAATGAGCAAAAGAACCTTCAGGGTATTTGTAGAGAATTCATTTTGCCAGATGCAAATATGGAGGTTTTTCGAGGTAGGTCTCACTCTAGCCCAGGCTGTCCTGGAACTCACTATGTAGTCCTAGGCTGCCCTCAACTCCCTGTGATCATCCTACCTCTACCTCACTAGTGCTGGGATTACAGGTGTGTATGCCCACCCTCAGCCAGTATGAAGTTTTGTTAGTAAATTTAATTAATGAGAATTCAGAGAACATCATATTGATAATACCTTTCACATCAAGCTTGAAGTCTAGAAGCAGAATAGTCCCACAATATTGAATTTTGAATTTTCTGGAAAAGGCAGTCACCAAACACTCACTCATGATAGACCAACAGAGACTAAAACCAATATTAAGTGAATGAGAAAGGAAGCTGGGTTATTTTTAATTACAAAATAAACTACGGGGCTGGAGAGATGGCTCAGGGCTAAAGTCTTGCTTGTAAAACCTGATGGCCTTGCTTTGATTCCCCAGTACTCATGTAGAGCCAGATGCACAAAATGGTGCATTGCATCTGCTGTTCTTTTGCAGTGACAACAGACCCTGGTGCACCCATATTCATTCTTTCACTCATTCTCTCAGAAATAAATATTTTTTTAAAAAAGTAAACTAGGGGCTGGAGAGATAGCTTAGTAGTTAAGTCACTTTCCTGCAAAACCAAAGGACCATGGTCTGATTCCCCAGGACCCATGTAAGCCAGATGCACAAGGTGGTGCGTGCATCTGGAGTTCGTTTGCAGTGGCAGGAAGCCCTGGCACACCCATTTTTTTCTCTCTCTCTAATAAATAAATAAAAATAAAAATATTTTTTTAAAAAGTAAACTAGGCCTGGGCGTGGTGGTGCACACCTTCAATCCGAGCACTAGGGAGGCAGAGATAGGACTGCCTTGAGTTCGAGGCCACCCTGAGACTACATAGTGAATTCCGGGTCAGCCTGAGCTAAAGTGAGACCTTACCTTAAAAGACTTTAAAAAAAAAAAAAAGTAAACTAGGGATTGGGAGATGGGTCAGCCATTAAAAGTGTTTGCTTGCAAAGCCTGATGGCCTGGGTTCAATTCCCCAATACCCATATAAAGCCAGATGCACCAAGTAGTGCATGTTTCTGCAGTTCATTTGCAGTGGCAGGAGGCCCTGGCACACCTATTCTGTTTCTCAAATAATTTTTTTAAGTAAACTAATCTTACGGAAAAGTAATCTTAAACATAGCTTTTAGGCCAGGCATGGTAGTGCACACCTTTAATCCCAGCACTCGGAAGGCAGAGGTAGAGGATCCCCATGAATTCGAGGCCACCCTGAGAATACATAGCGAATTCCAGGTCATCCTGGACTAGAGTGAAACCCTACCTTGGGGGGAGGGGGGGAAAAACATAGGTTTTAAATGAAGGAAGAGGAAAAGCAGGATTATATCAGTTATAGGCTCTGTACCCCACCTCTCTCACCCAATCAAGAAAGAATCAGCCTCTTCACACCTGAAGGTGCAAAAGTGATTGCAATAACTACAGAAGTTAGTCAAGAAAATATTCAGAGATGGCCCAGCAGTTAAAGGTGCTTTCTTGCAAAGCTTGATGGCCTAGGTGATTCCCCAATACCCAATGTAAAGCCAGATGCACTAAATGCATGCATCTAGAGTTCAGTGCAGCAGCAGGTAGCCCTGGCATGCCCATACTTACTTTTTCTCTTTCCCTCTCTCTCTCCCCCCCCACCCCTGCAAATAAATATTTTCACAAAAGAAAACATTCAGGTTAAAATAGTCTATTCAGTACTCATAGTAAACATAGCAAGTTGTATTAATTTTATAAATACCACACCAGGGCTGAAGAGATGGCTTAGCAGTTAAGGTACTTGCCTGTGAAGCCTAAGAACTCATGTTCAAATCTCTAGGTCCCATGTAGATGCAGTGACACAGTGTGCAGTGCTGCACATGTGCCACAAGGAGGCACACATCTGGAGCTCATTTGAGCAGGCTGAAGGTCCTGGTGCACCCATGCATTCTTTCTGCCTCTTTCTTAAAAAAATACCATATCAGTCACTAAGCTTATAATTAAAAGGATGCCAAAACTGCAGTGGATTATATTGTCCTATAAGAGACAAACTCAGGTCAAGTCTTAACAACAGAATAGCAATCAGCAATAACAGTTACATGTAAACCATGAGGGTTGTAATAAGAAGTAAGTGATGTCATGAATATATAATTTACAGCACAAGGCTTTGGCTGGGTTTCTTTACCCTTGCAATGTATTAACATTAGTTTAAAGCCCAGTTTCAGGCTGCCATACTAGGCATTAGTACATGTTACTGTATGGTTATGGTAAAAAATTTCAAAATGTTATGTGGGCTAGAGAGGTTGCTCAGAGGGTAAAGATGCTTCCTTGCAAAGTCTGTCATTCCCCAGAACCCTTGTAAAGCCAGATGCACAAGATTGTGCATGCTCTGTGTTTCATTTGCAGTGGTAAGAGGCCCTGGCATACACATTCCTAATTTCTTCCCTCCCATAAATAGATTTTTAAAAATATGGATTGTATCATTAAGTAGCCACACATTCTTAAATAATTTGTTTTCACTAAAGTAGGAATGTGTGACTTAGCTAACATTTTCTGACAGCTCAGTCAGAAGTGTAGCTAACATTTACTCGGAACAGCATGTGCGTTCAGAGTGTGCTGAGCATTTCACATGAATTATTTTACCTCTAGAACTTCAAGACAGTACTACAAGATGGGTACCGATGGGAAAGCTGAGGCCCAGAGAGTAACTTCAGGGTCTATAGCTGCCAAGTGTCTGAGCACATGCAGCACTTCCCATAGGAAAGATATTGGTTGAGAAAGCAAAAGGAGTGGGGCGCAGCATCAGATCAGATCCCTGAGGCATGGAGACGAGGGCTCCTGCAGGAAAGGGAGAAAGAACATTTGTGCCTGATGCTAAATTTTCAGGCTAAAAACAGTTATATAGAGAGTCAGAAACCAGTAAACAGAAGAAAGCAAGTTATTCAAGAAAAGAAAACTTGACATTTGAAAGTTACTGAAGAATCTGGAGATGGCAAAGCAAGAAAGAGCTTGTGGACATAAAGTGGTAAGAGTATGAGGGGGTTTGGGGAAGACCTCAAAGACTTGGTGTGCAAGTAGATGATCCAGTAAACCCACCAGGTTGTAAGACCTGGGTTCCTTTTGCCTGCTCCCTACCTTCCTCAGACACAGCCTTCTGCAGGCTATTAGCATGTGCTTGAGGGCTGTTTGTGGGGTTTTGTTTTTGGTTTTTTAAGGCAGGGTCTTGCTCTAATCCACGTATTCTCAGGCTGGCCTTGAGCTCACAGCTATCCTCCTACCTCAGCCTCCAGAGTGCTGGGATTAAAGCATGAATTACCATGCCTGGCTATTTGCTTGTAATGAGTCCTGGGCACTTGGTTATACTGTTCAAGTTTGCATAGTCTGAAAGAGCTTTTTTCTTGGTCTGTAGGAATTGTCTAACCTTAAAAATACTTGACATGAGTCATCCTTCATAGATGAGCACTGGATAAATGTGAGTGCAGGTACCGTGCTCTACCTCAGGGATGGAGTATGCATTACCATGCTCTCAAGCTGGCCATGGGAGTTTGTTCTTTCTCTCTCTCTCTCTCTCTCTCTCTCTCTCTCTCTCTCTTTCTTTCTCTCTCTCTCTCTATCTATCTATCTCTTTCATTTATTTGTTTATTTATTTATTTTGGTTTTTCAAGGTAGGGTCTCACTCTAGCGCAGGCTGACCTGGAATTCACTCTACAGTCCCAGGCTGGCCTTGAACTCACAGCCGTCCTCCTACCTCTGCCTCCCTAGTGCTGGAATTACAGGTATGTACCACCATGCCCAGCTGATGAGAGTTTATTCTTTACAGATATGGGTCTGGCTGGTATTAAATCTGGCCAAGAATATTTTTAGGGCTGGAGAGATAATTTAGCGGTTAAGGCACTTGCCTACAAACCAACGGGCCCAGGTTTGATTCCTTAGGACCCACTTAAGACAGATGCACAAGGTGGCATATATATCTGGAGTTTACTTGCAGCAGCTAAAGGCCCTGGTGCACCCATTTTCTCTATCTGCATCTTTCTCTCAAATAAAATATATTTTATATATATGTTTTTCGAAATAGGGTCTCACTCTAGTCCAGGCTGACCTGGAATTCACTATGTAGTCTCAGGGTAAAAGTAGCTCAGTGGTAGAACATGTGTGCTTAGCATATGTTAATATCCTAGTATTAACACCCAACACCAAGAAAAAGAGGGAGGAAGAGGAAGGGGGCAAAAATACTGTATAGCACTGTAGAGTACTTTTCAAATTTAAATGTACATTATTTATTCATCAGCCAATAGAGCTATGAGTTATTGCTATCCAGTACCCATCATTATATTTATCTTTTTTTCCTTCCTTAATACTGAGAAAATAATGTTGCATGGTGTGAAATCTATGTTGAAGAAATAGTTTGTAAGAAACATCAAAGAAGCTGGGTGCACTGAATCCATCCTGGGCTACTGAGCGAGTTTCAAGTAGCCTGGGCTATAGTGCAACCATGCCTTTTGTTTTGAATGCATATGTCTTATTGTTGGGTTTCTTTACAGAACAAAGGATCAAAACTGTAAAGACTAGGCGATACAGGACTTTATGCAGGAGATTATCAAAACTTTAGCTTTTATTTCTTCGTTTGGTTTTGCAAGGTAGGGTTTCACTCTAGCCCATGCTGACCTGGAATCTCAGGGTGGCCTCAAACTCACAGCAATCTCCTCCCTTTGCCTCCCAAGTGCTAGGATTAAAGTTGTATGCCACCACGCTTGGCTTAGCTAATTTTTTTTTAAATATTTTTTTAAAAATTTATTTGACAGAGAAAGGGAGAGAGAGAGAGAATGGGCATGCCAGGGCCTTCAGCCACTGCAAACGAACTCCAGATGTGTGCGCCCCCTGTGCATCTGACTAACATGTGTCCTGGGGAATTGAACCTGGGTCCTTTGGCTTCGCAGGCAAGTGCCTTAACTGCTAAGCCATGTCTTCAGCCCAACTTTAGCTAATTTAATAAGGAGTTCTTAAAAGAAATATTTTCTAAGGGTGTGTAAAATTGGTATACTTTCCTTGAAGATTGTATGGCTTGTCATTGAAGACAAAGACAACTTTATTTTGTTATTTTTATTTTTTAATATTTTTTGTTGGTTTTTTTGTTTGTTTTGTTTTGGTTTTGGTTTTTCGAGGTAGGGTCTCACTCTAGCTCAGGCTGACCTGGAATTCACTATGTCATCTCAGGGTGGCCTCGAACTCATGGCAATCATCCTACCTCTGCCTCCCAAGTGCTGGTATTAAAGGCGTGCACCACCACACCTGGCTATTTTATTTTTATTGACAACTTCTTTAATTGTAGACAATATCCCATGGCACTTCCCTCCCTCCCCCACTTTCCCCTTTGAAACTTCACTCTCCATCATATCCCCTCCCCCTCTCGATCAGTCTCTCTTTTCAGTTTGATGTCATGATCTTTTCCTCCTGTTATGATGGTCTTATGTAGGTAGTGTCAGGCACTGTGAGGTCATGGATATCCAGGCCATTTTGTGTCTGGAGGAGCACGTTGTAAGGAGTCCTACTCTTCCTTTGCCTCTTACACAGCTATTTTTTAATATTTTATTTATTTGAGAGAAAGATGCATAGAGGGAGATTTTGTGGGCATGCCAGGGCCTCCAGCCACTGCAAATGAACTCCGATGCATGCGCCCCCTTGTGCATCAGGCTTACATGGGTCCTGGAGAATCAAACTGGGATCCTTTGGCTTTGCAGGCAAACACCTTAACTGCTAAGCCATTTCTCCAGCCTTATTTTTACTTTTGAGGTAGGGTCTCATATAGCCCAGGCTAGCCTCCAACTCACTATATATAGCAGAGTATGACCTTGAACTTCTAATCCTACTTTCTTCATTTCCAGAGTGCTTGACAGGCATGTGCCAGTTTATGCCATGTTGAGGATGGAACCTAGGATTTCATGAATGCTAAGCAAGCACTCTACCAGCTGAGCCACATCCGTAGCCCCAAGACAATGACTTTTAAAAAATTTTTTGTCTATTTTTATTCATTAGCAGCAGACAGAGAGAGAAAGAGAGAGAGAGAATGGGCACACCAGGGCCTCCAGCTACTGCAAACAAACTCCAGATGCATGCGCCACCTTGTGTATCTGGCTTATGTGGGTACTGGGTAATTGAGCCTTGAACTGGGGTCCTTAGGCTTCACAGGCAAACACTTAACTACTAGGCCATCTCTCCAGCCCATGATTTTTTTTTTTTTTTTTTTTTTGAGGTAGGCTCTCGCTCTATCTCAGGCTGACCTGGAATTCACTATATAGTCTCAGGGTAGCCTGGAACTCACAGCACAATCCTCCTACCTCTCTGCCTCCCAAGTGCTGGGGTTAAAGGCATGTGCCACCATGCCCTGCTCCAAGACAATGATCTTTTCTTTCTTTTCTTTTTTTTTTTTTTTTGTTTTTTCAAGGTAGGCTCTCACTCTAGCCCAGGTTGACCTGGAATCCACTATGTAGTTTCAGGGTGGCCTCAAACTCACAGCAATTCTCCTACCTCAGACAATGATTTTTAAATGAACTTCCATAATGTAGCTGAAATGCTGGCCTTATTAAAGAGTGTTGTGTATCTTTGCCATTTATGCCCGGTGTGGTGCACACACCTTTAATCCCAGCACTCAGGAGACAGAGGTAGGAGGATCGCCATGAGTTCGAGGCCACCCTGAGACTACATAGTGAATTCAAGGTCAGCCTGAGACAGAGTGACACCCTACCTCGAAAAAAAAAAAAAAAAAAAAAAAAAAAAGGCTGGAGAGATGGCTTAGCGGATAAGGACTTGCCTGCAAAGCCTAAGGACCCATGTTCGACTCTGCAGATCCCACATAAGCCAGATGTACAAAGTTGAGGCATGCAAGGTCGCACATGCCCACTCGGTGGCACAAGCGTCTGGAATTCAATTGCAGTGGCTGAGGCCCTGGTGTGCCACTTCTATCTAGCTAAAAAAAAAAAAAAGAAAAAAAAAGAAAAAGAGACACTTCTTAAATGTCCAGAAGGTGCCTTTTGCCTTCCGCTGTTTTACTCTGGTTTGGAGTTGTGCATAGTGAAACCCTGTCTCAGGGGTCAATAAATGTTCTGGGACTGGAGGGATGGCTTAGTGGTTAAGGCACTTGCCTGAGAAGCCTAAGGACCCAGGTTCAATTCCCCAGTACCCACATAAGCCAGATGCACAAGATGCTGCATGTGTCTGGAGTTTGTTTGTAGTGGCCGAAGGCTCTGGCACACCCACTGTCTCTATCTGACTCTTAAATAAAAATAAAATATTTTTTAATTACCAGAAAGGTTCCTAGCCAGGTGTGGTGTCACCCGCCTTTAATCCCAGCACTTGGGAGGCAGAGGTAGGAGGATCATCGTGAGTTCAGGCCACCCTGTGACTACATAGTGAGGTCAGCCTGAGCTAGAGTGAGACCCTACCTCGAAGAAATAAAACAAAACAAAACAAAAAAAGGTTCCTAGTGGGCCTTTTCCCACATGGAATGTCAGTTAACTGCCTGCTTTAAAAAAAAAAAAAAAAACAAGTGTGAGTGTGTAGATGCATCAGGGTCTCTTGCTGCTACAGATGCATGCAACACATTGTGCATCTGGCTTTACATGGGTACTGAAGAATTTAACCTGGGCTGGCAGGCTTTGCAAGGAAGTGCCTTTAACTGCTGAGCCATCTCTCCAGCTCTGCCTGCTTTTAATTGGTAACTGAGCACTTCTCAGGGGCTCTGTCATCATTCCACAGTCCAGGCCCACTAGTGGTCCACCATTGAAAGGCTAGACTGTTAGGCAGTACTTGACTGGACCATGAACATAGCCAATTGGAGAAAGAACAACACAGACATATACATTAGTGGAAAGAATGACAAGACCTTTGGCAGTGTTATGACTGCTGAAAGAACATAATAACCAGCTCGGCTTACACTCAGAATGTGTTCCCAACACTGAGAAAGATGTACTTGATAGAAACAGAAAACTGTAATAAAATAGAATTCTGCTGGCAGAGCTTACATATTTATACATTCTTCTGTGTCTAGCTCAGTGGTTAGAGAACACTTCCTGGAAAGGCTGCAGTACACAAATGTTTTCAATTTTAGCTTGCACGGTTCATCTAATTGGTGCTTGGGACAAAGTTCGCTGCCCCAGAGGTGGCTTGGCTAAGTCTTTAAAACATAGCACTAATGAATTTCAGGTTTGGAATAGAGGAGAGCTGCTCCATATTGGACAAGTATGTGAACTTGGAGATGTTTCCTGTGAATGTCTTCAATAGCTATGTAATGTCACTCTGGAGAGTGGTTCTGTCTCCAAATAGAACTGATACCCTTGCCCAAGCTATTCCGTGCTTACTAATGTTTAAGTCTTGGGTTTGGCAGCAGGTTCCTTCATTTTGATGAAGGGAACTTTGTGAAAGCTGGGATAAAAGAGAGCACTGGTTAATGTAACTGGGTGTATTGAAGGACAATTAAAAATAACATGGAGACGCCGGGCGTGGTGGTGCACGCCTTTAATCCCAGCCCTCGGGAGGCAGAGGTAGGAGGATTGCTGAGAGTTCGAGGCCACCCTGAGACTACATAGTTAATTCCAGGTCAGCCTGGACCAGAGTGAGACCCTACCTCGCAAAAACAAAAAATAAAATAAAATAAAAAAATAACATGGAGAAGCCGGGCATGGTGGCGCACGCCTTTAATCCCAGCACTCGGGAGGCAGAGGTAGGAGGATCGCCTTGAGTTCAAGGCCACCCTGAGACTACATAGTTAATTCCAGGTCAGCCTGGGCCAGAGTGAGACCCTACCTTGAAAAACAAAAAAAAAAAAAAAAAACCCAAAAAAACCCATGGAGTTGTTGGAGGATCACCGAGAGTTCCAGACCACCCTGAGACTACATAGTGAACTTCGAGTCAGCCTGGGCTAGAGTAAGACCCTACCTTGAAAAATAAGTAAATATGAGCCGACCGTGATGGTGTACGCCTTTAACCCCAGCACTTGGGAGACAGAGGTAGGAGGATTGCCATGAGTTCAAGGCCACCCTGAGACTACATTCCAGGTCAGCCTGGGCCAGAGTGATTCCCTACCTCGGGGGGTGGGGGGGATAAAGAAAAAGAAGTAAATAAAAACTACATGAGGTGACGGGAGTGGGGTTGGGGGCAGTCACAGAGCACACACTTAGCATGAGGCCAGGAGGCTTGAGTTCAATGCCCAGCACCACAAAACCTTAAAGGATCTATAAAGATTAGTTAGGTTAAGTATGTTTTGTTTCTTTTCTCAGCTGCTTGGAGAGAAAACAAGGGAAAATCATCTCACTTTTTTAATGCTGATGTATCTAGCAATAGTTAAGAGAATTTTTTCTGTTTCAGCTAGCACCCTGGAGTAGCTGCATATGGAACTTGTATGTTGGTGGGGAGGAAAGAAGCTCGTGCAACCAGACACCCCTTACGACTAGAAAGCCGAAGCTCTGCACAGCCCCCAGCCACCTTTGGCAGTGCTTACAGGCTTGATCTGACTAGTTCAGAAGGCAGATGCAGTTGCTCAGTGTCACAGTTTGTGTTGGGCCAGGAGAGAAAAAACGTGGATGTCATAAGTTCCTATGTCTGGAACTTGTCATAGGCTGTAATTCCCCTGTGGAGAGGGAAAATCTCCACGTCTGTGCGGTGTGGCATTTGTCCCAGTTACCACTCACCATCTTCAAGGCTGTGCACAACCTATGCTAGCCTCCTGCCAGGGCCTCAGTTTCCTCTCCTAGGTGGACCTAGTGATTGCCTATGGCCCTTTCTAGCTTTCTCATTTTGAAGTTCTTTCTTTTTTTTTTTTTTTGTTCTTCGAGGTAGGGTCTCACTCTGGCTCAGGCTACCTGGAATTAACTATGTAGTCTCAGGGTGTCCTCGAACTCTCGGCAGTCCTCCTACCTCTGCCTCCCGAGTGCTGGGATTAAAGGCGTGCGCCACTTTTTTCTTTTTTTAATGTATTTGTAGCTAGGGCATTAATTACATAAGTCAAATATAGACTATTGGATTGTCAGCTGACAAACTCCTCCAGCAGGCTGTGAACAAACAGCAGTGCTGATAGCCAGTTCTTTAGGAAACTTGTGCTGGGTTTGCTGAGACCATAAGCAAAAATCTTGGATTGCCAGGCGTGGTGGTGCACACCTTTAATCCCAGTACTTGGGAGACAAAGGTAGGAGGATCTCCATGAGTTTGAGGCCATCCTGAGACTCTAGTGAATTCCAGGTCAACCTGGTCTAGAGTGAAACCCTACCTCGAAAAACCAAAAAGATAGAAAAAAAATCTTGGGTGATGAAACACTCCTGAGTGGAAGGCAGGGTTGTTTGGTGGCAGTGCCACTTTTTTTTTTAATTTTTATTTTTATTGACAACTTCTTTAATTGTAGACAATATCCCATGATATCTCTCCCTCCCCCCAACTTTTCCCTTTGAAACTTCACTCTCCATCATATCTCCTTCCCCTCTCGACCAGTCTCTTTTCAGTTTGATGTCATCATCTTTTCCTCCTATTATGATGGTCTTGTGTAGGTAGTGTCAGGCACTGTGAGGTCATGGATATCCAGGCCATCTTGTGTCTGGAGGAGCATGTTGTAAGGAGTCTTACTCTTCCTTTGGCTCTTACATTTTTTCCGCCCCCTCTTCCACAATGGACCCTGAGCCTTGGAAGGTAGGTTTGAGACGTTTCAGTGCTGAGCACTCCTCTGTCACTTCTTCTCAGCACCATGGTGCCTTCTGAGTCATCCCAAGGTCGCTGCCATCTGAAAAGAGAAGCTTCTCTAACCAAAAGTGAGAGTAGCATTAATATATGGATGTGGACATTAATAGAAGTGCTTACTGGGCAGTTTGGTGAGCATAGTATATACATTTAGCGAGACTCCAGCAGACATTACACCCTTAGGGCTCATGACTACCCCTGTCGTACGTTTTCAGTATCAGGGATGTGTTCCCTCCCACACAGCGGGCCTCCAGTCCAATTAGCAGTTGGTTTCCCCCATAACAGAAATGCCACTATTGCACCCATTGGCTCATTTGGCCTGGCTGGCCAAATTGAAAGCTTTCAGTGTTCACTGTTGAGTACCTTCACTGGTGTTTTCTCTCTCCCATTGAACTGCATGCAGCGTAGCTTTTTCCAACTTTCTTTTTTTTGGGGGGGGTTTTGAGGTAGGGTCTCACTCTGGCCCAGGCTGACCTGGAATTAACTATGCAATCTCATGGTGACCTTGAACTCACAGCAATCCTCCTACCTCTGCCTCCCGAGTGCTGGGATTAAAGGCATGCACCACCACGCCTGGTGTTTTTTCCAACTTTCTGTCAGCTGGTCCTCATGGAGGAGGCTTTCAGCTCAGCTCCAGCAGGATTTCTCAGTGAACTTGCTGTCCAAGTATGTGGAGTCTTCAGCAATAGGGTCTTACCATCTATTCCTGGTGGGAAACCAAGGGCCTCGGCAATGGCCTATAATGTTTGGGGGGTATCTGAGACCTCCTTGGCCAACAACTCACTGGAAGGTATCCCATCCCTGGCAGTGCCACTTTTCTAGATGCTGAGATGGTTTCCTGGTTGAGATCATAAGTGACAGTACGGGTGACCCAGTACACAGGCCAGGTCACATAGTTGTAGATTTCTCCACATTCCCAACCAACAGTCCTGTTAGGAAGCTCACAAGATTACCCACAGTTCCTATGTTTTAATATGAGGGTTAACAGCTGCTTTCCATGGTGAAAAGCTCAAGGGTAATGTGTATGTGAAAAGTAGCAAATAAATGAAGCTTGATAAATAGGTGACTGAAATCAAAACAGCCATTTGTGAAAACTGCAAATTAGATAGCCTCATCTGAAAGCTGGAAGAAGGGAAAGGAACTAACATTCGTGTCACATGTCACAGAAGACTTTAGAACATACTATTTTGTAATCCTTAGAACCTAGTTTTCTAGATGCAGAGATACCAGGAAGTTGCCAAGGTCACAGCGCCAAGCATTGAAGGAGTCAAATTTCAAATCTGATTCCAAACTCCTATTTCTTTCCCAGTATACTACTAACACACTGATACACTTAGATGACATACTATGGTTAGGGTTAAATCTCATGATTCTAGACATGGCAATAAGTGTTCAAAATGGTAATAGTACTTATGTGAGGTTGACCTTGCAAGCCAATTACTTCTCGTTAATTTTGTTTGTTTTTGGTTTTCAAGGTTGGGTCTCACTCTGGCCCAGGCTGACCTAGAATTCACTATGTAGTCTCAGGGTAGCCTTGAACTTGGGGCGATCCTCAAACCTCTGACTCCCAAGTGCTGGGATTAAAGGTGTACGCCATCACACCCAGCAGGCCCTAAACTCGATCCTTCTGCTTCTACCTCTCATTTGTTGGGATTGCAGGTGTGCGCCACCACACCTAGCCTGGCTTTATTTTGTTTGATCTTAACTTCGAAATGGGTCCTGGGGATAGCTGGAAGATCTGAATATCTTCGGGATGTCACTGTCCAGTTTTGAAATAATTTTGTAAATGGGTTTCTTCCAGGAAGGATCTGAGTCTTTTCCTGTGGCGACAGCACTGAAGAACTCCTGTAAGGTCAAGCTGGCAATTTCCAAGAAACAGTCTGGGACCTGTATCCCCAAAGAGACCCCCAAGAAAGGGAAGACATGAGGCTAGAAATGCTAGCACCACAGAGAACCCACGCTGATGCTGCTTGTCTCTGGGGCCATGCACTAGGAACACCTCTTCCACCCCTGATTCTGCAACCCAGGGACTCCCCTGCTTTCTCTCCAAGCACAGACCTTAGAATGACCATCCTAATGACAGAGCCTTGGGAGAAGAGTATTAGAGACTAACAGAGGAGTTGCTGATTCCAGTAATGAGTTCATTTTAGTAAGTAGGCAAATTAAAACAAAGTCAAGATTTTAGTGCTTTTTTCCTTAGATCTGTTGTGGATGAAGGAGTGCCTCCAAGCTTGTGAAACTTGTGCCTCATCCCACTACCCCGCTTATACCCCTGCTGTCAGAGCCAGCTGATGGAGCTGTCCAGAGCTTTCACCCAGTATGGGGTCATAAGTATAATGGAGTATTCCAGAGGCTGTTCACATGCAGTTTGGCTGGGGACTTGCTACCACCACCTGCCAAATGACCATCCCCGTGTGACAAGATGGAACAGTGCCACTGTCCCACACTGGCCCTGACCCATTCCTCTAAAGTGGGCTCAGGTTTGGCTCAAGTTACACCCTTGGAGGTATCAGTAACCCTCTGTGATCATACTCAAGTGAGCAAAGCAAGAAGAAGCAAGCACAGCCTGCGACCATACACACCTGCACCTGCACAGTAAGATGGCAGCCTTACAGCTTCTAGCTGCCAAAGAGGCTAGATATCTCTCTCTCCCTTTTTCCAAGGTAGGATCTCACTCTAGTCCAGGCAACCTGGAATTCACTATAAATTCTCAGGCTGACCTCAAACTCACAGAGATCCTCCTACTTCTGCCCTCCCAAGTGCTGGGATTAAAGGCGTGCACCACCATGCCCAGCTAGACATCTCTCTCTCTCTTATTTATTTATTTATTTATTTGTTTGTTTGTTTGTTTGTTTGTTTATTTTTGGCTTTTCGAGGTAGGGTCTCATTGTGGTCCAGGCTGACCTGGAATTAACTATGTAGTCTCAGGGTGGCCTCAAACTCTCAATGATCCTCCTACCTCTGCCTCCCAAGTGCTGGGATTAAAGGCATGCGCCACCATGCCCGGCTCTCTTTTTTTAAAAAAATATTTTATTCATTTATTTATTTGAGAGAGAGAGAGAGGCAGAGAGAATGGGCATACCAGGGCCTCCAGCCACTGCAAATTAACTTCAGACACATGTCCCCCTTGTGCATCTGGCTTACATGGGTCCTGGAGAGTCGAACTGGGATCCTTTGGCTTTGCAGGCAAATGCCTTAACCGCTAAGCCATCTCTCCAGCCCTAGACATATCTCTTGATGGAAATTCACACCGATGTTTCCTAGGCTCACCCTTTACTGACATTCATCTAAGAGGCACTACCCACTAGTGTGCCTTCATGGAGATAGATCCCCAAGGGCCGAGATGCTTGAACCTTGCTATGTCTGTAGAGAATTTGAATTTGGCTCATAAATCTAGCTAATCAAGTGAGAATACAGGTAGAAGTCAAGTGAGGATGAAAGCAGAAATTGTTCTGAAAACCTAGACAAAGGCTACAACTGAGCCTGGTATTTGGTCCTGAGCCTCCTGGGACATAGGCTAAAAAGGTCCAGTTCTGTAACTTGATCATTAGAGTGGCAAGTCCAGAATGGAAGACCTCTGCTCTAGTTTCAACAGGAACACTGGTTGTATTTGCTGCGTCTACCTGTTGCCTGAAAGAAGATTTAGAGGCTATAATTGGCTTTGGGCCACTGTGACTTTTAAAAAAAACTCACTCATACAGAGAAAACATCTGACTTCATTGAACCCAGTGCATTGTCTTACCTCAAAGTCATTTCCCTTGTTATAGTGTGTATTGAGAACTCGGAAAAGTTCTGCATCACGGAGAACCACCAGCATTTTGGGATTTGTGACACCATCTGAAATTGCTTGCCGGGCATATTTTTCCATTTGGATGTAATAAAACTCACGAAAGTTGCTGAACCACTTGATCATCTGCGAGGTGATGCAGCGATTGAACTGTGCACACAAGGAAGCCATCAAGTTACACATTTGCTAGAGGGTCCTCAGAATCAGAACTGGCGGCATCCAGTTCATCATGGGATTAATACAAATTAATCAGCTAAAGAGCCATATTTGTTGGGCAGGCCTGTGCAGTGGAACCCAAAAACTCAGTGCTCATTAGAAAATATTTTATATACTATATTTGTAGAGGTTTTCAATCTATGAGAATCTTCATGGTGTAGAAGCATAGCTTTAGTGCCAGCATGGCAACCCTAGAGCCGTCTGGGATAAAGGGTTAAGGGAAGGGCTATGGGTGTGGGTCAGGGAACAGTTTCCTGGCAACTTGGAGTTGCAGAATGAAGGGAAATCTAAATCAGAGTCTTCTGCAGGGATCAGTCTAAGAGAAAGGCCTGAAAACTTGACTGAGATAAGTGCAAAGTATTAGCAGTCCCTACCTACAACTCAGGGTGTTGACCCTTAGAAACTTTCCGTGGGGACAAAGTTGGATTCCAGCAGTTCGATTTTCTTTATTGTCACATTTGTTCTGCATGTACTTGCACTCAATTTTGAAACACAACAATCCGAATGTAACTTTGACGGTATCGTGTGTGTGTGTGTGTGTGTGTGTGTGTGTGTGTGTGTGTGTGTGTGTCTGAGGATCAAACCTGGGCCTCACACATGACAGGCAAGTGCTATACTACCCAGCTACATCCTCAGCCCTGTACGTTTTATATGTTTCATTGGTCTTTTGCTTTCTTTTGCATAAGGTCCCTAGCAAAGAGCAATTACTAGCTCTAAGATTCCACTTCCTAGTGTCTCTGTTACCTTCCTGTGTGCTTCTGGGATCTCTCCACTGCTCAGAAGCCCAATTATTCATGTATCCATCTTTTCTAGTGCACGGCTGTCCATGATTGTTCGGGAGTCTCAGAATTAGAAATTGTAAATTGTTGATTCTATCAACAACATGAAGGGATCTTGAAGAACACATGGCAGCGGGCACAAGTCCTGCCTCACAGTGGACAAAACACTGCAAGTAGGGAAATGATGAAACACAATTTGTGACTTTACCTGAACATCAGGGAAATGATCCTTCAGGAGGTTAGCACTAGGGTATCGTGTGAAGAAAAACATTAGCTTAGCCTTCTTCAAGTGACCAGGGTTTAGGCCTTCCTGGATTTGTCTTGGTGTCAAGGAAAAGTAACTTTTAAAACAGTTTTATCAAATAACTTTACCAGATATCCAACTATTAGATTGTCATATTCTTTGTAATTTTTAAAATTTTTATTTATGTACTTGTGTGTGAATATGCACCAGGGTCTTTTGCTGCTGCAACAAATGCCTGCCTATTGTTTACATAAGTAGCTGGGGAATTGAACCCAGCTGACAGCCTTTGTAGTATGCGCCTTTAATCATCTCCTCAGGCCCTCCTTTGTGGTTTTAACCCCCCCGTGAATGGAGAATTTGGTCCATTTTTTCTCTCTGGAAACATTAGGAAAGCCTGAAGCCATATTGCACACTTGAGTTACACAATGTAAAAACATCTTGTTGTGTAAAAGCTGAGTGTCATACAGCTTCTGTGATGTCCAGTACTGCTTACTGTACAGTATGGTGCTCCTTCAAAGTGGGATGGCAGCTTTGTCAGAGACAAGCCTCTTGTAAACCCCAGGGAGAGATTTCCTACCCTCCCCCTCAACTTCCTATAAACTGAAAGGAGTCACCTTGGTAGTCTCTGTTCTGGCCTTTGTGGAGGACCAGCTCCCATGTGCTCTCTCTCAGCTGAGCTTGAACTGTGGGCTACATCTGCCCCCCACTCCACACCTGGAAGAACTCCCTGTCGTCTACCAAGCCCCAGCTCAGACGCTGTCCCCTGCGGAACCTTTCCTTGCTGAATGAGACCTTCCTTAGTTGGGGCTTCCAAGACTTCTTTCATAAATTTTGTTGCTGGAATTCTTACTGCATGTGTTATCTCCCCCTTTAAACTGAGTTCCTTGCAGGCCAGTAATATATCTTTTTATGTTCCACATGCCTATCCCAGTGCCAGGTACATAGCAGACGCTCAATAAATATATGTTAAAGGAGTGAATAGTTAGCCTCAAATCTCATATACATATGATACTCTAAATCATACCTCCCACCCCCGCCCAGGGACGGATTCCTTTCCCTTTAACGAGCAGGGAGTTAAGTGGTGTGACTCCCTAAGACACAGGATCACTTAGTATTCCCAGGGAAAGGTTTGAGGCTGGGTGAGAAGCATTCCACAGAATAACCTTGAATATCTGATTTGTGAGCTGTGACTTTAGGATGATTGAGACTTCCAGTAAGATAATCAGGTCAACCAAAAGAAACCAAACCTACTGGCACTGGTTATAGCTGGCCTAGGCAGCTAGGCTACTGCATACAAGCCCCCTGCCCCATTGGCCCTACTTCTTATCCTTCCTTCAGGTTCATAAAACCTATGGAAAGAAGCTGGGTGTGGTGGCGCACACCTTTAATCCCAACACCCAGGAGGCAGAGGTGGGAGGATCGCCATGATTTCAAGGCCACCCTGAGACTACGTAGTGAATTCCAGGTCAGCCTGGGCTAGAGTGAAACCCTACCTCGAAAAATCAAAACAAAAACCTATGGAAATATTTTTAGATTTGGGAATCCTAAAGATTCAGATTCAGGCAGTGATTTGGCAACCCACTAGCCATGTGAGCTGCAGTAAGTCACCTGACTTCTCTGGGCTTCCTTCCTAAAATGTAGTGGTTAATGGGCTTGACCATCAGATCCTGGCTTAGAATCCTGCATCCTCACTTTATTATCTTGTGACCTTGTGCAAGTTAGCTTGCTCCTTTGGCTCTGTCTCAGATATCTGATCCTTGAGTAGATACTTCAGGATTGTGGGGTGGTCCAGGCCACAGTCCCTTATCTGAAATGATAGGTCAAATGGAGTTCATTTTCAGAATTTGTTATCATATAAAGGCGGTGTGGCAGCAGAGGCACTCTGCAATCCAGCACGCTACTATTCCTACATCAAAATGGATGTCTGGACAAAGTGGGAGGAAGTCTAAAGTCTGTAAGTTTCCCACCAAAAGAAAGTTTGATCTTAGGGCTTTTTAGAGAATTTTGGATTTCAGAATTGCAGCTATGTGGTGATGGGCATGTTTGTGTGATCCACATGCCGCAAAGAAAGTGCTCAGTAAACACACTGCAGTGCTCACAGCCCAATGACTGTCCCTGAGAATCCGAAGTATTCATGTGTCCTGGGGAGTCATACCGCAGCCTCCCTGTTTATGTTAAAGGGAAATGAATCCCCAGAGGAAGGTATAGTTTGGAGTAAATGCTGCCATCGTTATTACCCTGCCTGGTGCCTCGGGATGGCATGGGGCTGGGCTTGTTCTTTTTTGCTTTAAACCTGCTTGCTCTGAGTGGCTTTCATGGCCCATAGGAAATAATCTCTGGTGCAGAATACAGGCATAAGGAAGGAGGAACTAGAGGAGAGGGAGCTGATGTGCTCTGGGAACCTGAAATCATCCCAAAGGCAGCCAGATACTTGACCTGTGGTAGAGCCCTGGGAACTCCCAAAGCTCTCCAAGCCCAGTTCCCATTTCATGTGGCAAGGCATATAGATGTGTGTAGCTAGTAATCAGAAAATCGCTGGGGGCTTTTTGCTTTTCAAGGTATGGCCCCACTCTAGCCCAGACTGGCCTGGAATTCACTGTATGGTCTCAGGCTGGGCTTGAACTCACAGGGATCCTCCTACCTCAGTCTCCCTGATCACTGGGATTAAAGGGTGCACCACCATACCTGGCTGGGGGCTGTCTTTTGTTGTTGTTTTGGATTTTCAAGGCAGGGTCTCGCTCTAGCTCAGGCTGACCTAGAACTCATTATGTAGTCTCAGGGTGGCCTTGAACTCACAGCAGTCCTCCTACATCTGCCTCCCCAGTGCTGGGATCAAAGGCATGCTCCACCACACCTGGCTGGGGGCTGTCTTTTTAAGGAGGGTCTTTCAGTAGGGCGTCTTAGCCAGTTAGTTTTTGTTTGTTTTGGTTTTTCTATGTAGGGTCTCACTGTAGCTCAGGCTGACCTGGAATTCACTGTGGAGGCTCAGGGTGGCCTTGAATTCACAGCAATTCTCCTACTTCTGCCTCCTGAGTGCGAGGATTAAAGGTGTGTGCCATCACACCCAGCCAGTTAGTTTTTTTTATTGAAGTCCCCCTGTTAGCTTTTTTTTAAAAAAGAAATTGTTTATTTTTATTTATTTATTAGTGCAAGAGAGAGAATGGGCACACCAGGGCCTCCAGCCACTGCAAATGAACTCCAGATGCATGCGCCACCTTGTGCATCTGGCTTACGTGGGTGCTGGGGAATCGAGCCTTGAACCAGGCTCCTTAAGCTTCACAGGCAAGCACTTAACCACTAAGCCATCTTTCCAACCCAACTTTCTAAAATCTTATCCTGAAAATCATTCCGTACTGGTATTTCATCATGTCCTAGAAGATTCTTACTGCCCACATGGATGAATAGTGTTCTTGGTGTTGCTGTTTTAGGATTGTCCTTCCAAACTGAGCTTTGAGGTGTTTCTAACATCTCTGGCCAGCAGGGGGCACTCAGTACTTAGGACACCAGGATGAGATCTGGCAAGTAGTGAGCTGGGGTCCCACCCAATCCTGCCCTGGAAGAGGATAGGTTTGTCCACACCTGGACTCTAGACATAATAACCTGTGGAGGCTAGGATCCAGGCCCACCCCATCACTTGCTACAATAGTGTTATCCAAAATACATTGTAAGGAGCTTCAGTTCTACAGGATACTTGTTGGAAGAGGTTTCTTTGCTCTCAAGAGTTTGAGGCTATCTATACTCAGAGCTTCGTACACATCTTCAGCACAGTAGACTAACAAAACTAACCCAGTGTTTACTTGTTACCTTTTCTTCTAAGGCAGTGATTGTCAAGATCCTGAGGGTTTTTGGGAGAAACAGAGCAGGGCCCACCTAGGGGTGGTGAAGGTGGTGCAGTGAGATCCAGACTGCCACAGGCCAGCTGGGACCTCTCAGGCTTGCCCATGGTGTGCGTGATGCCTCTTCCCCCTCGTGCCCAGGCTCCAGATCACCCGGTTGCAGCTTGGATGCTATTAGCCAGAAGGCTTCTGACCCCCTTCCAGCTGCTCTTTTTGGGGTTTAGTCTAAGGAACGATGCTCTTTTTTTTTTTTTTTTTTTTTTTTTTTTGTCCTACAAGGTTTTATTTTGTAAGACTTTCACTCTATGTCAGGCTGACCTGGAACTTACTGTGGCCTTGAATTCACTGTAATCCTACTTCAGGATCCCAAGTCCTGGGATTTTTTTAAAGGTATGAGCCACACTTGCGGGCTTTTTTGTCACACAAGTCCTTGGTCTCATGCATTCACAGGAATTGTCTAGACCAGGAAGGCCTTCTGTGTGGAATGCCATGAGGCTGGGGAAGCATTACCTCAGATGCAGTCAACCCTCTGACCTGTCTGCCTGGGAGGATTGAATGGCTGGCAACCAAATTATAGGATTCTTCCTTCCACAGGGCATTTCATATTTTGGAAGTCCATTTGAGTTTAAAAGCCTGCAAATTTATATCTCAGACTTAAATGAACAAGTCATGCGTGGTGGAACTTATAGGTCACAGAAGTAAATGAACATCCCGGGATCCCTGAATCCTAGACCATAGTTTTCACTTGGCTGTGAAACATCGGCTGTGAGCTACAGGGAAGGTCCTGAAATGACATTAAGAAGACCCTGAAAGTCAGGCACGGTGATGCACGCCAGGTCAGCCTAAGCTAGAGTGAGACCCTACCTCAAAAAACAAACAAACAAAAAAAGGCCTGGCATGGTGGTGCATGCCTTTAATCCCAGCACTCGGGGAGGCAGAGGTAGGAGGATCACCACGAATTTGAGGCCGCCCTGAGACTACATAGTGAATTCCAGGGCAGTCTGGACTAGAGTGAGACCCTACCTCGAAAACCAAAAAAAAAAAAAGACCCTGGAAAGATAGACTTGGTGGCATGTGTCTGTAATCCTAACACTTGGGAGGCTGAGGCAGGATTGCTGAGAGTTCAAGGCCAGCTGGGCCACACAGTGAGTTCCAGGCAGACTGGGCTATAGAGTGTAACCCTGTTTCAACAAACAAAAGACTGGGAAAACAAACCTATTCCCTGGGAAACAGACATTTGTCTCCACATTCCCCTCAATTTCCATTTTCCTTGTTTCTCTGGGCCTTGACCCTGAACTCATCAATGACCAGCAAAGGATATGTGGACGGAAGAAATAGGAAGAGCTTCCATGACAGCCTGCAGATCCCCCTGCTCCATCTTCACTGAGGACAGGATGGGCTGGCTTGCCGGATGGGCTGCAGGGAAAGGCAGGGGAAGCTGCTGCTGGCTCGAAACCCAAGGTGGCAGGGCAGACTCTGGGCTGGGGTGCCTTTGGGAAGATGAGCCCTGGGGAGGAGCACTGCGCCCATGACCCAGAAGCTGGCTAAGAAGCTGGTTTTCCTGGGTGTGAAGAGGCACAGTTGATAAGGGACAGCTTGTTGGGGGGCCCTGACAGGGTTTGGGAACCCCACTTGGAGAGAGATGACACATGGGAGAATCCAGAGGCTTAGTCAGTGATAAATTTCCCAAGCAGACTCCAGCTTGCGGGTAGACACTTCTGGGCAGGGTGGCCTGAGCAAGTGGGTCTTTATAGGCACCTCCCCCAAAGAGTGGAGGTTGGCTTCTTCCCTTTGTCACTAGTCCCCGGAAGCTTCTGTCCCAGGTCAGGTGGCCTGCAGGATCCAATAGCACCTTTTGTAATACTGTTTCCACAGCCTGGGTCACTGCCTTGCACAGTTCTTTCCTCAGAAGCACGAGCAAAGCCTGGCAGAACCTAGACTCCTCAAACTGGTGTTCAACCTCAGCCACTCTGGGGTTTGGCGCTGCAAGGAGGTCATTGTTGGAACCTTGGTGGGGGTCACTGTCTGTAGTGCAGGGGCTAGTCCTACAGCCATTCCTCTGCCCGGCGCTTGGGGATCCTCTCCCGTTCTGAGAGTTTCCTAGGCCTTGAGCTGGGGCGCGGCACTCAGTAGCCTGTAGGATGTGCTCTTGCAGTTGTGAGAGCTGCTGCTTTAGCCATTGAAGCTGTTCTCTCACCTGGGGCCCTCCCTTCCTGGGGCTTTGGTCTGGGGCAGGGTCTGGTTTCAGGAGGCCCTGTTGCATGGGAAGACTCTGCTTCCTTTTCCGCTCCCGGGCCTTTTCTGGACAACATGGGCTATCCCTGGCTCTGGCACTGCCTGGTATGAGGGAGCTGGGGGAGAGACACATCCCTTGGACAATGGTCTCCACTCTGGCCCTCTTTGCTTGGATGTGTTCATCCCCAAACCAGCCTGGGTTGGGGAGGCTGGAGCTGGGGAACTGGCTCCAGGGAAAAGGGGAGTCTCTGCCCAGCTCGCAGGAGGGTGGGCTTCTCTCATCTTCCATGCAGGATTCTGCCAGGTGGGAGCAAGTCTGGGACTGAGGAGAAAGCAAGATGGAGGTTGGCTCCATCCCCCGTCTCCCCAGGTGCTTGCTCTGTACTTCCCGAAGGAGCCCAGGGCCTGGCCCCTAGCACCTTACTCAACAGAAGGTGAACAGGATGTGCTGGAGGGCCCCCCTCACAATCACAGGTGTAAGAAACAGGTGTCTCTGAGAAAGATTCAGGTGTCAGAGTTTCCAAACTTCCTGGGAAGACCCCTGCAATTAGGAAGAAAACAGCACATGTGACTTGGGGCTGTACTTTGCAAACTTGAATGTACACAGGAATCATCTTGGGATCTTGGTAAGATACAGATTTTAATTCAGCCAATCTAGACGGGCAGACTGCATTCCCAGCAAGCTCCCAAGTGGTCCTGGTTTGGACCCCACTTTGAAAAGATGCCAGGTGACCCTCTAGGTGAAAATACCTTCCTGGACAAGCAGTAAATACTACTAAAAATGACAGCCAACTGAACAGCTGCCCAAGAACTTTACACCCATTACCCAACACCTCTGGGCTCTGAGGAGTGAAGGGGTCACTCTCCTAAGGTCAAATAACTAGTAAGTGGCAGGCTGGAGTCAAACCAAGATTTGTTGAATCTTGAGTGAGAGCAACTGAATTAGTTGGGAACTTGTTTAGAACAGAAAATTCACCAAATTTCCCTCTACATACATATGTTTATGCCCCTCTATTAATGTTATTCTCACTTTTGGTTAGAGAAGCTTCTCTTTTTCAGATGGGGGTAACCACTGGGGAGACTCAAAACTCACCAAAATCCAGGCATGGTGGTGCACATCTTTAATCCCAGCAGAGGTAGGAGGATCACCATGAGTTCGAGGCCACCCTGAGAGTACATAGTGAATTCCAGGTCAGCCTGAGCTAGAGTGAAACCCTACCTCGAAAAACCACACACACACACACACTATATTTATAAAACCAAAGTGCTGAGAAGAGATGATGGTGTGCTCAGCACTAAGTGAGACTGTCATCTCTATCACACCCTCCAAGGGTCAGGAACCATTGTAGAAGAGGTGGCTGAAGGAATGTAAGAGCCAGAAGAAGGGGAGGAGTGCTTTGCAACACTGTTCCAGACACAAAGTGGTTGTGGTATTCATGAACTCACAGTGGATGATGCTAACTACACAAGACTTGCATAACAGGAGGGGAAGGAAGAAGGGATTCAGTGGAGAGAGGATTCAGGAGGGGGAAAGAGAAGATGTTGAGAGAGGATTATGATGATGTTACATTATCTATATGTATGGAAGTTGTCAGTATAAAGTTTAAAAGCCAGGTGTGGTGGCACATGCCTTTAATCCCAGCACTTAGGAGACAGAGATAGAAGGATTGCTGTGAGTTCAAGGCCACCTTGATACTATGTAGTGCATTGGAGGTCAGCCTGGGCTAGAGTGAGACCCTACTTTAAAAAAAAAAAAAAAAAGTTTTAAAAAACCCTAACAGGCTGGAAAGATGGCTTAGCAGTAAAGGTATTTTTCTGTGAAGCCAAAAGACCCAGGTTCAATTCCCCAGGATCCATGTAAGCCAGATGTACAAGGTGGCACGTGCGTCTGCAGTTCATTAATAGTGGCTGAAGGCCCATTCTTTCCCTCCCTCCCTTTTTCTTTTTTCTTTTTCTTTCTTTTTTCTTCTTTTTTTTTTTTTTTTTTTGTTTTTGCTTTTAAGTTTGTTTTATTTATTTGAGAGAGAAACAGAGGCAGATACAGAGAAAGAGCATCTGGTTTACATGGGTACTGGGGAATCAAATCTGGGTCCTTAGGTTTTGCAAACAAGCACCTTAACTATAAAGCCATCTCTCTAGCCCAGGATCTTTTTTTTTTTTTTTAAGATTTTATTTATTTATATGAGAGAGAGAGAGAAAGAGGCAGATGGAGAGAGAGAGAGAATAGGCACACCAGGGCCTCCAGCCACTGCAAACGAACTCCAGATGCATGCGCCACCTTGTGCATCTAGCTTATGTGGGTACTGGGGAATCGAGCCTCGAACTGGGGTCCTTATGCTTCACAGGCAAGCATTTAACTGCTAAGCCATCTCTCTAGCCCCCTTTTTTTTTGCTTTTTCAAGATAGGGTCTCACTCTAGCACAGGCTGACCTAGAGTTAGTTCACTCTGTATTCTCAAGGTGACTTCGAACTCAAGGTGATCTTCCTATCTCTGCCTCCTGAGTGCTGGGATTAAAGACGTACGCCACCACGCCTGGCCACAGGAACTTTTTTGATGTTTTTTATTTTATTTTATTTTTTATTTATTAGCAACAGACAGAGAGAGAAAGAGGCAGAGGGAGAGAATGGGTGTGCCAGGGCCTCCAACCATTGCAAACAAACTCCAGATGCATGTGCCACCTTCTGCATCTGGCTTACATGGGTACTGAGGAATAGAGATTGTTAAGCCATCTCTCCAGCCCCTTATTTATTTATTTATTTAAGAGAAAGAGAATGGGTGCACCCGGGCCTTTAGCCACTGCAGAAGAACTCCAGATGCATGGGCCACCTTGTGCATCTGGCTTCCATGGGTCCTAGGGAATTTAACCGAGGTCCATTGGCTTGCAGGCAAATGCCTTAACCACTAAGCTATCTTCCCAGCCCTTATTTTTGAGACAGTTTCTCACTGTACAGGCCAAGCTGGCCTTGACCCCACAATCCTGTCTCATCCTCCTGAGTGCTGAGAGACATCATGCCCAGCCTTAGGAACCTTATTTGAAACAAGCAAACCAAAGTTAGGAAGCAAGCCAGACGTGGTGGTACACACCTTTAATCCCAGCACTTGGGAGGCAGAGGTTAGAGGATCATTGTGAGGCCAGTCTGGGACTACAGAGGGTCAACCTGGGCTAGAATGAAACCCTACCTCAAAAATGACAACGATGAGCTGGGCGTGGTGGCGCATGCCTTCAATTCCAACACTCAGGAGGCAGAAGTAGGAGGATTGCAGTGAGTTCAAGGCCACCCTGAGACTCCATAGTGAATTCCAGCTCAGACTGGGCTAGAGTGAAACACTACTTTGAAAACCAAAAAAAAAAAAAAAAGACAACAATGAGCTAGAGAAATGGCATAGCGGTTAAGGTGCTTGCCTGCAAAGCCAAAGGACCTCGGTTCGATTCCCCAGGACCCATGTAAGCCAGATTTACAAGGTGGTGCATGCATCTGGAGCTCTTTTGCAATGGCTGGATGCCCTGGCTCCCCCATTATCTCTCTCTTGCCCTCTCTCTGCCTTTGTCCTTCTCTCAAATAAATAAATAAAAATAAAATATTTTTAAAAATATTTTATTTTTATTTATTTATTTGAGAGAGAGAAAGAGGGAGAGAGAGAATGGCCACGCCAAGGCATCCAGCCACTGCAAACAAACTCCATATGCATGCGCCCCCTTGTGCATCTGGCTTACATGGTTCCTGGAGAATCAAACCAGGGTCCTTTGGCTTTGCAGGCCAACACCTTAACTGCTAAACTATCTCTCCAGACCAAAAAATAAATTTTTTTTTTTTGGTTTTTTTTTTGAGGTAGGGTCTCACTCTGGTCCAGGCTGACCTGGAATTAACTATGTAGTCTCAGGGTGGCCTTGAACTCTCAGCGATCCTCCTACCTCTGCCTCCCAAGTGCTGGGATTAAAGGCATGCGCCACCACGCCCGGCTAAAAAATAAAATATTTTTTTAAATGACAACAATAACAGAAAAAACCTCACAAAGTTTGGGAACGTTACTGTGACTGCTGTCCTATCTCCTGGAAAACTAGACAATGCATTTATAGCTCAATAACTACTTATTGAGCACCAGCCTGCATCAGGATGTCTGGGCACTGGGAGGATTAGCAGTGATTAAGACTGGCAGAGGGGTGGAGTTCTGGATGAGGAGCAACCACTGTGGAGTTAGAGGACGCTTGAGTGCGAGCTAGTGAGGCACAGCCTCAATGTTCGAAATCAAGGGCCTAGCTCAGAAGCTGGGCCCTGAGGGGATGAAACGCTAGATGCGTGAGAAGGTGCTCTCCTCCATGTGGAACTTCCTCGTCTAGGTGGCCCTGCAGAGGGAAGAGGTGTTAAAATAAACTTAATAAGCCAGGTGTGGTGGTGTACGCCTTTAATCCCAGTACTGGGGAGGCAGAAGTAGGAGGATTGCTTTGAGTTCGAGGCCACCCTGAGAATACATTGTTAATTCCAGGTTACCCTGGGCCAGAGTGAGACCCTGCCTCAAAAAACAAAAACAAAACAAAAAAAGACCTTAAGTAGTGGAGGGCCATTGGATAGGGTCTTGTCCATTGTGAATAGCTGGCCTTTATTCTGAGACAAATGAGGACCCATTATATATAGTGTTATAAGTAATGTGTTCAGGTTTATTTTAAAGGCTCATTCTTCACTGGGAGAAAATGAAGGACAAGGGATGAGGTAAGTTAGTTAGCAGCTATTGCCTTAGGTGAAATGGTGAGAGTTTGGACCAGGGTAGTAGCAATAGGAGAGGGAAGTCATGGCAGATTGCAGGTATATACTGAAGTTGGACTAATGGCATTCTAGCAGATTGGATACGACATACAAGAGAAAAAGAAACATCACTAATGGGCTGGAGAGGTGGCTTAGCAGTAAAGGCATTTGTCTGTGAAGCCAAATGATCCAGGTTTGATTCCCCGATATCCACATAAGCCACATGCACAAGGTGGCACATGCGCCTGAATTTCATTTACAATGGCTAAAGGTCCTGGCACACCCATTCTCCCTCTCTCTTGTAAATTACAAAAAAAAAAAAAAAAAAAAATCACTAATGACTCCAACATGTTTGGCCTGGACAACGGGAAAAGTGGCATCACATAAAGTACCCTAGAGAGAACCGCAGAAGAGCCAGCGAGGAGGAAGAATATTTGACATGCTAAAATTGAAATGAAGATGTGGAAAAGCATGTGAATGAGTAAGACCTGGGTTCAGTAGGGGAGGTCTGTGCTGGAAATATAGAGTTTAGGGTTGTTAGTATGTAGCTGGATAAACTCACCAAGGGAATGAATGAAGACAGAGAGACAGGTGACTTGGGACACGTTCACAGTGACCTTCAGAGGTTGGAGGCAGGAGGAGGAATCAAGAAAGACAACTGAGAAGCAGCTGACTAGGTATCCAGAGATGTGTGAGTCCTGGGAAGCAAGTACCAATAGTGTTTCTAGAAGGAGGGAGAGGTGAAGTCACCATTCAGGTTAGTGATGTGGTGTCATTAAGAGTCCTGACCAGCAGTTTTGGTGGCATGGAGACAGAACATCCAAAAGAAGTGGGTTCAAAGAAGAGGACAAAGAGAATCAGTGACATTGAAATTGGTAACTCCTTCAAGGTTTTTTTTCCAAGGTGGGGTCTCACTCTAGCCCAAGCTGACCTGGAATTCACTATGTAGTCTCAGGGTGGCCTTGAACTCATAGCAATCCTCCTACCTCTACCTCCCAAGTGCTGGGTTTAAAGGTGTGCGCCACCACACCTGGCTTTTTCTTTTTATGACAGAGAGAATTGGCGCACCAGGGCCTCCAACCACTGAAACTGAACTCCAGATGTGTGTGCCACCTTGTGCGTGTGTGCAACCTTGCGGTAGGGTCTCACTTTAGCCCTGGATGACCTAGAACTCACTCTTTAGTCCCAGGCTGGCCTCTGACTTACAGGGATCTTTCCACCTCTCTCTGCCTCCTCAATGCTGGGATTAAAGGTGTGTGCCACCACACCCGGCCTAAAATCAGAATAACAACAGCATATGTGAAAGTTTAGGTCAGTGATACCATAAAAAATTATTAATGTAGCAAGAGCATATCCTTGGGCAGGAAGGAGAGGGAAGGAAGGAGGGCAGTGTGTGCATAGTGCAGGCAGGTGTTGCATGTGGTGATGGGAACTGCCACGAGTTCTCTTTTACTTGATTTTTGTTTTCTCGGTGACAGCAGTGGCATTAATTTTCTAAAATGTACTTCTGCCAATGGAATCAGAGTTTTTGCTGGCCTCCCATCAACTCTTAGGTCAAATGTTTCAGCTCTTCGTAAACAAGTCTTTTTTTTTTTTTTTTCCCTTGGAGAGAGAGAGAGAGAGAGAGTAATGGGAAGACAGAGATGGGCACAAGAGCAGTCTCTCAGCTGCTACGAACGAAATCCAGATGTGTGCGCCCCCTTGTGGTCAAATGCGGCATTGCGCCCTGGCGTCACTTTGCATCTGGCTAAACGTGGGACCTGGATGATTGGAACCAGTGTTTTTAGGGTTAGGAGGCAGGCGCCTAACCCCTAAGCCATCTCTCCAGCCCCCGTAAACGAGTCTTGATGAGACTCTGGACTTCATCTTCCCCGAGCAGGTCACATTCCTCCAGCCTCTGTCTTTGCATTACTGTTGCTTTACTTGGACTACTTTTCAACTCATCAATTCTCATTTATCTTGCCTGACCGCCAGCTGTCATCAAACAGATGTTTGCTTATCAGTTGAATAAATTGTTCTTCCCTTTACTGATTTTTGTCTCCTCAGCTGTAGCCTTTCAGATCCCCAAGTTCCATATCCATAGATTCAACCATCCAGACTGAAAATATTTGTTTAGAAGTTGCATCTCAGGCTGGAGAGATGGCTTAGCCATTAAGGCACTTGCCTGCAAAGCCAAAGGACCCAGGTTTGGTTCCCCAGTACCCATGTAAGCCAAATACACAAGGTGGCACACGCATCTGGAGTTTGTTTGCAGCAGCTGGAGGCCCTGGCACTTCTCTCTATATTTGCTTCTTCCCCAAATAAATAATTTTTAAAAATTAATAATTTTAAAAAATTAATAATTTTAAAAAATAATTTAATTTAAAAAATTAATTTAATAATTAAAAAAATAATGCATCTGAAGGCCAGGCATGGTGGCACATACCTTTAATCCCAGCACTTGGGAGGCAGAGGTAGGAGGGTCGCCATGAGTTCAAGGCCTCCCTGAGATTCCATAGTGAATTCCAGGTCAGCCTGGGCTAGAGTGAGACCTACCTCAAAAAAACGAAAACAGGGCTGGAGAAATGGCTTAGTAGTTAAGGCGTTTGCCTGCAAAACCAAAGGATCCCGGTTCGATTCTCCAGGACCCAGGTAAGCCAGATGCACAAGGGGGTACATGCATCTGGAGTTCCTTTGCAGTGGCTAGAGGCCCTGGGGCGCCCATTATCTCTATCTTTCCCTCCGCACCCCCTTGCCCCTTTCTCGATTTCAAATAAATAAACAAAATATATTATTAAAAAAATGAAACTGAAGCTGGGCGTGGTGGCGCATGCCTTTAATCCCAGCATTCAGGAGGCAGAGGTAGGAGGATTGCATGAGTTTGAGGCCACCTAGAGACTACGTAGTGAATTCCAGGTCAGCCTGGGCTACATTGAGACCCTACCTCAAAAAACAAATTAAAAAAATGAAACTGAAGCCAAGCATAGTGGTGCATACCACTAATTCCAGCACTTGGGAGGTGAAGGCAAGAGTTCAAGACCAACTGCAGCTACATAGCAAATTCAAGGTCAGCCTGGGCTATGTAAGACCTTCCCTCAAAAAAAAAAAAAAAAATGACATCGAAGTAGGGTCTCGCTCTAGCTCAGGCTGACCTGGAATTCACTATGTAGTCTCAGGGCGGCCTCAAACTCATGGAGATCCTCCTACCTCTGCCTCCCGAGTGCTGGGATTAAAGGCATGTGCCACCACGCCCGGCTATGTTGCACACCTTTAATCCCAGCACTCGGGAGGCAGAGGTAGGAGGATCTTGGTGAATTGAAGGTCAGCCTGAGACTAAATAGTGAATTTCAGGTCAACTTGGGCTACAGCAAGACCCTACCTCAAAAAAAAAAAAAAAAAAAGAAAAAAGAAAGAAAGAAAGAAAGAAAGAAAAAGAAAAGAAAAAAAAAGGGCTTGGAGAGATGGCTTAGCAGTTAAGGGAATTGCCTTCGAAGCCTAAGGACCCAGATGCATGGTGATGCATGTGTCTGGAGTTCATCTGCAGTGTCTAGAGGCCCTGGCACACACTCTCTCTCTCTCTCTCTCATAAATAAATAAATACAAATTATTTTTAAAAATTACATCTGTACTGAGCATGTACTGATTGTTTTTGGCATTATTCCTTAAGCAATACAGTATAATAACTATTTACATAGTATTTGCATTGCTTTAGAAGCTATAAATAGGGAGAAGGCAGTACCAGGTAAGAGACGGGGCCAGAGTGTTTAGTGAAGCAATGAACAGAGGCTGGGGACTGGAAATCCAACCAGACTCCATTGTGGCCAGGTGGCCAGAGATCTATCTCTGTAGGACAGTCATGGAAAGGGCACCTCTGACTCTGCTGAAAAACACGAAGTTTTTGTGTTGTGCCTGGCGTGCTGCCCAGAGCCTTCCCCCCCAGGTGAAAATTAATGAGCAGCACTCCCATATTCAATGACATGGGCAGCAATCATCACAACCCCATAAAACAGCTTAATTGGTTTGCTGAGATTCTGAAAGTAGCCTGGGCGTGGTGGCGCACGCCTTTAATCCCAGCACTCAGGAGGCAGAGGTAGGAGTATTGCAGAGAGTTCAAGGCCACCTTGAGACCACATAGTGAATTCCAGGTCAGCCTGGGCTAGAGTGTGAACCTACCTCAAAAAAGAAAAAACAAAAAAGAAAAAGAAAGATAAAGAGATTCTGAAAGTAAGGCAGGATCATTTTACATACCAAATATAGAAATATATTAGGAGGAAAAAAAGACACCAATAATGCTACTTCCCAGAGAACATTACAGTGAACATTTGATGTGCATCATTTTTTCCACACTATTTTCTCTATACAGACAGAAACTGACATAATTTCTTATAGTTGTGTAATTTTTACAATAAAAATGATATTATAGCCGGGCGTGGTGGCGCACGCCTTTAATCCCAGCACTCGGGAGGCAGAGGTAGAAGGATCGCCGAGAGTTCGAGGCCACCCTGAGACTACATAGTCAATTCCAGGTCAGCCTGGGCCAGAGTGAGACCCTACCTTGAAAAACCAAAAATAAATAAATAAATAAATAAATAAATAAATAAATAAAAATGGTATTATAGGTGTATAATTCTATAGCTCCACTCTTTCCTATCAACCATCATTAATTCTCAACACCGAAAGCTGATAGTAATTCATGTGCCAGGTTTATTTAAATGGTCTCCTTTGATAACTTCTTCGTTATTTTTGCTGTTATTGTGGTGGAACAATGTAGCACGATTTTCGACAGCATGGGCCCCAAGCTACCGAACTAGCTGTGCGATCTCTCTAGGCCTCAGCTTTCGCAACAGTAAGATGGGAAGAGCTATACTATCTGATTGCTGTTGAAGGGTCCCATGACTTAACCTGGGTATGCTTTTAGATCACTTCCTGGCATGGCATGATTTCTGGTAAGTGCATCTTTGGGAACTTACCCGATTTATTTGTTTAGGCTAGATTTCTAGTAGTAGAAACACCACATCAAAGACTAAGTAGACATTAAACATTTATAATTTTCCCCCAACTGCCCTCCAGGAATGTACCAAGTGTTTCAAGTTGAAAATAAGGAACAGAACCTCTCCATTTTTACTCTGTATATTTCTGTAGTGATTGTGTTTATTAGACATATACACTTACATGTACTTTAAATAAACTAATTTGCTTTCCTACTAGTATAGCTACAAAAGTACACATATCCTTTTATCTTTGTCAACAATGTCATTAAGCATTGTCACTTGATTTTTTTTTTTTTTTTTGAAGCAGGGTCTCACTCTATCTCAGGCTGTCCTTGAATTCATGGCAATTCTCCTACTTCAACTTTCTGAATTCTGGGATTATAGGCATGAGCCACCATGCCCAGCTGTTATTTAAAATTTTGCCAACATAATGGACAAAATTGTTATCTCATTCTTTATATTTCTTTGATTTTTTTTGTAATCTTACTCTGATACTTTTAGAAAAATACTTATGCTGTTTTATTAAGAAAAAAAGTGTTTATACCATTGTAGTTAATGATTCTTCATTTATAAAGTTAAGTCAAGAAATTGGGGCTAGGGCCGGGCATGGTGGCGCATGCCTTTAATCCCAGCACTTGGGAGGAAGAGGTAGGTGGATCACTGTGAGTTCAAGGCCACCCTGAGACTCCATACTGAATTCCAGATCAGCCTGGGCTAGAGTGAGACCCTACCTTGAAAAACAGAAAGAAAGAAAGAAAAAAGAAAGAAAGAAAGAAAGAAAGAAAGAAAGAAAGAAAGAAAGAAGGAAGGAAGGAAGGAAGGAAAGAAACTGGGGCTAGGGAGATGGCTCAATAAGCAAAGTGTTTGCAAAAAATAATATAAAATAGGACTAGAGATGGCTTAGCAGTTAAGGCACTTGCCTGCAAAGTCTAAGGACCCATGTTTGACTCTCCAGGTCCCATGTAAGCCAGATGCATAAAATGGCACATGCATCTGGAGTTTGATTACAGTGGCTGGAGGCCCTAATGTGCCAGTTCTCTCTCTCTCTCTCTCTCTCTCTGTCTCTTTCTCTCTCTCTCTCTCTCTCTCTCACACACACACACAAACACAAAAATAGCCCAGTTTGTTGGGCTTGCCTCAAAAATAAATAAATACATGATGGCTATACTCATGAATTTATGTCAAAGATGGTCATTTCATTAGTTGCAAGAGTAGGAAGTGGGCTGGAGAGATGGCTTAGCCATTAAAGTGTTTACCTGCAAAGACAAAGGACCCAGGTTTGACTCCCCAGTATCCACATAAAGCCAGATGCACAAGTGGTGCATGCATGTGGAATTCTTTTGCAGTGGCTGGAGGCCCTGGCATACCCATTCTCTCTATATATTTATGTATCTCTCTCTCTCTCTCTCTCTTTCTTTCTCTTTCTTTCTCTCTCTCTCTCTCAAATAAATAAATAAACAAATAAATAAATATTTTTTTAAAGAATAAGAAGTGAAGCCGGGCATGGTGGCACATGCTTTTAATTCCAGCATTTGGAAGACAGAGGTAGAAGGATTGCTGTGAGTCTGAGGCTAGCCTACATACTCAATTTCAGGTCAGCCTGGGCTAGAGCGAAACTCTACTCAAAAAAAAAAAAAAAAAAGAGAGTAGGAAGTGGTTAAATATAAAGTATGGTTCCATCTACATGATACTATTTTTATTTTTTATTTTTATTTTTTTTTTTTGTTTTTTCGAGGTAGGGTCTCACTCTGGTCCAGGCTGACCTGAAATTCACTATGTAGTCTCAGGGTGGCCTCGAACTCATGGTGATCCTCCTACCTCTGCCTCCCGAGTGCTGGGATTAAAGGCGTGTACCACCACGCCCGGCTTTTTTTTGGTTTTTTGAGGTAGGGTCTTGTGTTAGCCCAGGCTGACCTGGAATTCACTATGTACTCTCAGGGTGGCCTCGAACTCATGGCAATCCTCCTACCTCTGCCTTCCAAGTGCTGGGATTAAAGGCGTATGCCACCATGCCCAGCTGGATGATACTACTTTATGTAGCAATTAAAAATCATATTTAAGGGTTGGCGAGACGGCTTAGTTGTTAAGTGTTTGCCTGTGAAGCCTAAGGACCCTGGTTCAAGGCTTGATTCCCCAGTACCCACGTGAGCCACATCCACAAGGTGGCGCATGCATCTGGAATTTGTTTGCCGTGGCTGGAGGCCCTGGTGCACCCTTTCTCTCTCTCTCTCTCTCTCTGCCTGTCTCTTGCAAATAAATAAAAATAAACAAAAATTTTTTAAAAAAATTATTTAACATTTTATAATTTATAATTTAACATTTTATAATAACTTATGGGAGTTAAGAAAAAATTACATATTAAGAACACGAAGCTGGGTGTGGTGAATGGGTCTATAATCTAGCATTGAGGCTGAATTAGGAGGCTTGATACATGTTTGAGGCTGGCTTGGAATACAGAGTACCTACAAGGCCAGTATTTGCTACATAGCAAAACCATGTCTCAACACACACAAACACAAAGAAAGAAATACACCAGAATGTTTGCATTAGTTATTTATGGGTGCTGGAGCCATGTATGGAGATGTCATAATGAAATCCATTATTTTGTAGATTAATTTAAACATGAATTTAAAAATAGGGGTGGGGGGGCTGGAGAGATGGTTTAGCGGTTAAAAAAGCCAAAGGATCCTGGTTCGACTCTCCAGGACCCACTTAAACCAGATGCACAAGGGGGCACATGTATCTGGAGTTTGTTTGCAGTGGCTGTAGGCCCTGGCATGCCCATTCTCTCTCTTTTTCTCTCTCAAATAAATAAATAAATAAAATATTAAAATTGTAAAAAAAAAAAAAAAAGTAAAACTGGCAATGTTTGCCTCTGCTTATTAAAAATGTGCTTATTAAAAATTAGGCCAGGCATGGTGGCACACACCTTTAGTCCCAGCACTTGGGAGGCAGAGGTAGGAGGATCGCTGAAAGTTCGAGGCCACCCTGAGCATACAGAGTGAATTCCAGGTCAGCCTGTGCTAGAGTGAAACCCTAAAAAAAAAAAAAAAAAAAAAAAAAAACACTTAGCTGGGCTTGGTGGCACATGCCTTTAATCCCAGCACTCGAGAGGCAGAGGTAGGAGGATTGCTGTGAGTTCAAGGCCACCCTGAGAATAGAGTGAATTCCAGGTCAGCCTGGGCCAGAGCAAGACCCTACCTTGAAAAACCAAAACAAAAAACTAGCCAGGTGGGCATAGTGGCACACGCCTTTAATCCCAGCTCAAACTGAATTTTCTCTTATTGTCTATATCTAGGTACCAGACTTTAAAAACCCGACCAGAGGGGCTGGAGGAATGGCTTAGCGGTTAAGGCATCTGCCTGCAAAGCCAAGGACCCTGGTTTGATTCCCCAGGACCCATGTTAGCCAGATGCACAAGGGGGCACATGCATCTGGAGTTTGTTTGCAGTGGCTGGAGGCCCTAGCGTGCCCATTCTCTCTCTCTCTCTCTCTCTCCCTCTTTCTCTGTCAAATAAATTAAAAAAAAAAAAAAACCGACCAGAGAATAGGCATGGTGGTGCACACCTTTAATCTCAGCACTTGGGAGGCAGAGGTAGAAGGATCACAGAGGCCAGCCAGGGACTACATAAAAAGTTCCAGGTCAGCCTGGGCTAGAGTGATACCCTACCTCAAAAAACAAACAAACAAAAAAAAAAAGCAAAACAAACAAACAAAACTCACCAAGGAGCAAGGTTAGTTTATAAATACTAGTGCAAAGCAGCACTATGAGAGAGTGGCAAAGGTAGATAGGCTTCTATAACTAGAAAGTGTAAAATGAAGCTGAGGCAGAGTTTCAAGTAAATGATAGACCAAAGGGAGAGGTTGTGTCCTTTCCCCTTACAGCCAAAGTGTTGGAAACCATAGACAAGTGCTGAAACAGAACAGCTGCCTCTGCGCTTCCTCTATTGCCCTGACCTACTACTCTGTAACACACACAGCAGCCCTTCTCCCAGTGAGTCTGTGCCCTTCCCTGGAATATCCCTAGAGATCTCTCAAAGCTCGGGCCAAGTGGGACAAAGGAGAAGGAAAGGAAAGGCTGCCCCCCATCCCCCGGGGCCATGCGGAGAGAGAGCAGCAGCTCGCAGGTGGAATGTCCCTTCTGCGGCGTGAACATATTTAGACAACAGCACACTCCAGCCAGGACATGGGGAAGCAACTGATAAATCGAGGTGGGCTTGGGAGTCCTCAGATGAAAGGCCCCTTGTGGAGCCATGGAGGCGCCGACCAAATTTACATCACAAAATTTATTGTTATTTCTTTTTTGTTTTATTTGTTTTTTGTTTTTCTGAGATAGGTTCTCGCTCTGGCCCAGGCTGATCTGGAATTCACTATGTAGCCTCAGGGTGGCCTCGAACTCATGGTGATCCTCCCACCTCTGCCTCTGAGTGCCGGGCTATCGTTATTTCTTTGATAAAGTTCCTTCTAGGTTCCTGTTGAAACAATTTAGGATTTGTCTTTGTGGCACTTAATTCACTTTCTTCACTCAGTTGTATTCCAACTGGACTAATACTGTGCATTGGTAGGTGCCAACCACAGTCCTATTCAGATACATGAAGGGCAAAATGTCTTCTCCTGTACAGATGGCAGAGGATCTAAGGGCTCTCCATTGGTGCTTCATAGCGATGACCACATTTATGTACAAGTGCCTTTTCCCTCTCATTCGTGGTATTCCTAAACAGTGTCCCATCTAAATACCAAAATACCAGACACAGCTGCTGATGCAAG
This sequence comes from Orientallactaga sibirica, assembly GCA_036365145.1. Classification (NCBI taxonomy): domain Eukaryota; kingdom Metazoa; phylum Chordata; class Mammalia; order Rodentia; family Dipodidae; genus Orientallactaga; species Orientallactaga sibirica. The sequence goes on from JAEOAD010000010.1 coordinate 40,367,713, forward strand.
ACTATCAAGGTAGCACATCTCAAAGTCCCACAGCATTTCCCTGCTGTACTGAAGTGTTTGCATATGTAATCCCATGTCTGCTCATTCTCCAAGATGAGCAGCCACCTGCCTACTGCACACTCTGCACTGCACTTGTAGGTGGCAGACATGAGAAGAAGGGCTCAGAATGAAAAGCCATGTCTCAAGCCCGGCGTGGTGGCGCACACTAATCCCAGCATTCAGAAGGCAGGGGTAGGAGGATCGCCGTGAGTTTGAGGCCACCCTGAGACTACATAGTGAATTCCAGGCTAGCCTGGGCTGGAAACACACACACACACACACACACACACACACACAAGACTACTCAATCATATTTATGTCTCCAGGCCACACAGCTCTGACCATAGACAGATTCTCCATCTATAAAATGGGGTTAAAGAGGATGTCTCTTAGGTTTGTGGTAAAAATGCCATGTGCTTACCCAGATCAAGGGCCAGAGTTGGAAATAGGCAACCCTTCCTCTGTAGTTTCCTTTCTTCCTATGGTGGTCCCAGAAGCCCTGTGGCCAGAGAACAGTAGGACTTAAGGAGTATCTGGTACAGAGCTTTCCAGACTCTTAGATTTCAACTGATAACAGAATGAAAGGGAAAAACGGAACCATCTGAAGAATTGTACCATTTTATTTTGCAGGCAAGGGCCTAAAAAGATAAGTATAAAAAGATAACAATCTTGGATCATCTATATTCATAAAAGAGAATCTTTAACCATCCTGTTTTTTAAAAAGGAAGAGGTAAGACATCCCATAGAGTAAATTTCGCTTTGTGACAATGGCCTTCTGTCATTTTCCTGAAAACCAATGAAAACAACATAAACCAGTAAGTATTAAGACTTGGGACTTCACGGCATGTGCTCACTTTATGGGTGAAGAAACAGGATCCCAGAGAAGCAAAGTGGAATGCCCAAGACCACAGACTAGGAATATCCCCGGGCATCAGAGATGCTTTTGTGTGTGTCTATCCAGGAGTCGGGCTGGGAGTAAAGGATCTGGTCTATTTCCTAGCAATTTCCCAAGGACCCCACTTTCTAAATTTTTCTGAAGTGAAGGTGATAATCACTCTCTCATCAGGAACTGATGCGATATCCTAATGAAAGAAGGCTCCAGAAAATTCATTTCAGGTATCTAGTATAGTTTTAGAGGGTAAAATGGCTCCATGTCTGGAATTCACTTCAACAAAAATAAATAAAGCAGGTGGGAGTAGTGGCGCACGCCTTTAATCCCAGCACTCGGGAGGCAGAGGTAGGAGGATCACCATGAGTTCAAGGCCACCCTGAGACGACATAATGAATTCCAGGTCAGCCTGGGCTAGAGTGAGACCCTACTTCAAAAAACCAAAAATAAATATATAAAGCAAGCAAGCAAATCTGATTATATAGTAACACTATGTTAATATCTGTAAACTTTCCTAGCACACATTCTGTAATAACAATAACAAAGGACTCTAGCAAGGCAAGTGAAAAGGATGGCAGTACTCACAGGAAAAGAAGTCCTTGGGGAGATCTGATCCCTGGAGGGTACAGCCGCCCAGTCTTCACCAATCCTAGGCAGACAGAGCCAGGGTCAGGAAGTGATTCTTGTTTCCTCTCCAGTCTGGCCTGGTACTGTGGCTCAGTGAGGGGAGCCTCTTGTCCCTTCTTGACGCAAGGTACCATCTGCAACAGACTCAACCCTGCTGGGGACAGAGGGGTCTGCTTAGCACAGCCAACCAGTATGGGAGGGCTTATGAATATGCAAATGGAGCCCTGAGCTGGTTGGCTGACCCCTGTCATTTTCCACCTCAATCCCATCCCAGGTCCTCTGAAAGCCTGCTCAGAGAGCACCTTCCTGAAATGCCGTCTCTTCCAGCCTCGCCTATGAATCCTCGGGGCCTTTTGAACCATGGAACTACATTGGCCTGCTTCTCCCATTGCTCCAGTGTGCAGTGGAGAGCTCCTGACCTCTGACTCCAAGCTCCCTGGTGAGGCAGCTTCAAAGAGATCATGTTTCTCTGGGTTCCTTCAGCATCTTCCCGAGACTGAATTCTGCCCAGCACCAAAACTGGGTGTATCAGATTTGCAGGAAGGACAGGCTGTGTGGCCTGTCCCTGCAGCAGATGTTGAAACACTACTGGGGAGGCCAGTTGCCGGGTCAAAGAGGTTCATCCCTGAGCCTGGCGTGGTAGTGCTTGGGATGCAGAGGTAGGTGGATCACCAAGTTCGAGGCCACCCTGGGAATACATAGTGAATTCCAGGTCAGTTTGGGCTAGAGCTGAGACCCTAACTTAAAAAAACAATATCAACAACAACAACAACAACAAAAAGCTCATTCCTGAAAGAGCTGGGGAGTACCCACCTATCCTCAAAGAGATGATCTGAATTTTTCCATTTTCTCCACTTTAGCTTGGAAAGTGGAGTGTATGTTAAAATGAAAATCAGTGCACTAAAGCTGTGTGTGGTAGCGCACACCTTTAATCCCAGTACTCTGGGAGGTAGAGGTAGGAGGATAACCATGAGTTCAAGGCCACCCTGAGACTACATAGTGAATTCCATGTCAGCCTGGACTAGAGTGAGACCCTACCTCGAAAAAAAAAACAAACAAACAAACAAAAAAATCAGTGCACCATAGCTCAATTTACCAACATAGATGAATTCTCAAATGGTAATGTTGAAAGAAGTGAGTCACAGAATGAGACAGGCAGTGTGATTCTGTTTCTATTAAACTCAAAACTAGTCAAAAGGGAGCCAGGCATGGTGATGCACACCTTTAATCCCAGCACTTGGGAAGCTGAGGTAGGAGGATCGCCATGAGTTTGAGGCCACCCTGACACTACAGAGTGAATTCCAGGTCATCCTGGGCTAGAACGAGACTCTAGCTCAACAAAACAAAACAAAAGAAAAAAGTAGTCAAAGGGCTGGAGAGATGGCTCAGTGGTTAAGGCATAAGCCTGCAAAACCTAGCAACCTGAGTTTGATTCTTCAGTACCCATGTAAAGCCAAATGCACCAAAGGGGCACATGCATCTGGAGTTCCTTTGCAGTAGCTAGAAGCCCTGGCATGCCCATTTTCTCTCTCTGCTTGTCAACAAATAAATACTGAAATAAAAGTAGTCAAAAAATAAAGTTTGGATTTTCACTCTATTTTCATTTATTATTTTTCCTCTATAACTGCATGTGTAGCTAGATAGGACCTAGGTACCATAAATAATACACAGTGACCACTACAATAGAATTTACTTAAAGGACCCCCAGAGACAGAAGAACAAGCTCTAGCCCCATTCAGTAATATTCTGGCCAGTAATATTCATAAATACATAAGTAAGGATATGAGTACATGGTTCAGACCACACACAAATGTCGCGTATCCAAAGTAAGAGAAAGAATGCTGTGTGTATGAATCAAGGTGAACTGAGCACTGTGTGGTATTTTTCACTGGTGGAGCCGCACTTTTTTAATGCAATTTGAAAATATATAAATATTTTTCTCAACATATGTATATAATATTTTATTTATTTGAGTGAGAGAGTGAGAGAGAGAGAGAGAGAAAGGCAGACAGAGAGACAGAATGGACACATCAGAATGCAAACAAACTCCAGACACATGTGCCACCTTGTACATCTGGTTTAGGTGGATAATACGTAATCAAAATGAAACCCTTTAACTGCTAAGCCATCTCTTCCAGCCCCTTTTCTCAATTTAAAAGATGAACAAAGTCAATTGTATGCACACGGACATTAAAGCTACAATGAAAACATAGTTGTGTTAACTGGGGCTGATGATTGAGGTCCACATATGGTTTTTCCATAGTAAGTATGGCTATCCCTCCATAATCTTTAAAAAAATTTATTTATTTATTTATTTGCAAGGAGAGAGAAGAGTAGCATTTTTATTTATTTGAGAGAGAGAGAGAGAGAGAGAATGGGAATGTCAGGGCCTTCAGCCACTGCAGACGAACTCCAGAAGCATGTGCCACCTTGTGCATCTGGCTTACATGTGTCCTTGGGAATTGAACCTGGATCCTTTGGCTTTGCAGGCTAGAGCCTTAACAGCTAAGCCATCCCTCCAGGCCCCCAACACACTTTTATTTCTTTTTCTTTTTCTTTTTCTTATTTTTTATTTATTTATTTATTTATTTATTTTTAACTTACTTGGGAGAGAGCTACAGATATGGGCGCGCCAGGGCCTCCAGCAACTGCAAACATGTGCCCCCTTCTCTGTAGCTGGCTCACGTGGGTCTTGGCTGGCTTAAGTGGGGAATTGAACCTGGGTCCTTTGGCTTTGCAGGCAAGCATCTTAGCCACTAAGCCATCCCTCCAGCCCCCTGTTTTTTCTTTTCTTTTTTTTTTAAATTTATTTATTTATTTTTATTTTTAATATTTATTGACAACAAAACATACTTACATACCAAAGGTGCGTATTTTTCCCTCCCCCCCTGTTTTTCTTTTTCTTTTTTTTTTTTTTTTTGTCGAGGTAGGGTCTCACTCTGGTCCAGGCTGACCTGGAATTAACTATGTTAATTCCATTCTCTCTCTCTCTCTCTCTCTCTGTCTCTCTCAAATAAGTAAAAATAAGCAGTTAAGCTGGGCTTGGTGGTGCATGTCTTTAATCCCAGCACTTGGAAGGCAGAGGTAGGAAGATCGCTGTGAGTTCCAGGCCACCCCGAGACTACATTGTTAATTCCAGTTCAGCCTGGACCAGAGTGGAAACCCTACCTTGAAAAACCCCCCAAAAAATAAATAAATAAATAAAAGTGTGTTGGACCCAGGCGTGGTGGCTGGCGCACGCCTTTAATCCCAGCACTTGGGAGGCAGAGGTAGGAGGATCGCCGAGAGTTCAAGGCCACCCTGAGACTACATAGTTAATTCCAGGTCAGCCTGGACCAGAGTGAGACCCTACCTTGCAAAAACCAAAAAAAAAAAAAAAAAAAAAAAAATTTATTGACAACTTCTTTAATTGTAGACAAATTGCATGGTTCTTCCCTCCCTCTCCCCACTTTCCCCTTTGTAACTCCACTCTCCATCACATCCCCTCCCCCTCTCAATCAGTCTCTCTTTTCATTTTTTAAAAATTTTTTATTTATTTATTTATTTATTTATTTATTTGCAAGCAGAGAGAGAGAGAGAGAGAGAGAGAAAGGAGAGAGGGAGACAGAGACAGAATGGGCATGCCAGGGCCTCTAGCCACTACAAATGAACTCCAGATGCATGTGCCCCTTGTGCATCTGGCTTACATGGGTCCTGGAGAATTGAACCTGGGTCCTTTGGCTTCACAGGCAAATGCCTTAACCGCTAAGCCATTTCTCCAGCCCTCTCTTTTCATTTTGATGTCATGATCTTTTCCTCCTATTTGATGGTCTTGTGTAGGTAGCCCAACCCACTTTTTTTTTTTTTTTTTCGAAGTAGGGTTTCACTCTAGCTCAGGCTGACCTGGAATTAGTCTCAGGGTCGCCTTGAACTCATGGCGGTCCTCCTACCTCTGCCTCCCAAGTGCTGGGATTAAAGGCGTGTGCCAGCCACCACACCCGGGTCCAATACACTTTTATTTATTTATGTATGTATGTATGTATGTATGTATGTATGTATGTATGTTTATGTTTTGGTTTTTCGAGGTAGGGTTTCCACTCTGGTCCAGGCTGAACTGGAATTAACAATGTAGTCTCGGGGTGGCCTGGAACTCACAGCGATCTTCCTACCTCTGCCTTCCAAGTGCTGGGGTTAAAGGCGTGCACCACCAAGCCCAGCTTAACTGCTTATTTTTACTTATTTGAGACAGACAGAGAGAGAGAAGAGGCACACGAGGGCCTCCAGCCCCTGCAAATGAACTCCAGATGCATGCACCACCTTGTGTATTTGGGTGCTGGGGAATCGAGCCATGAACCAGGGTCCTTAGGCTTCACAGGCAAGCACTTAACTGCTAAGCCATCTCTCCAGCCCCTCCAACACACTTTTAAACACACGCACACACACACACATACACACATATTGTAAAGAGAGAAAAATGTTATTATTTCTTCACATCAAACTTAGAGAAAAATAAGTCACTTTACACTTGCTTGAGCAGGTGGGGATAGTAGATAAACAGGATGCTCTGGTGGTCTGAATAGCATTACCCTGGGCCTGCATTGTTAAGATAAATCCTTAAGGGCAGATAAGCAAGACACTTGGAGACTCTGGTCTAACACCCCCAGGTGCTTCTGTAACTGATACACAAATTTGTTTAATCTTCTAAGAATGGAATGCCCTGATGTAATGCACCAAGTTCCCCTTTATATTTAAAGTTACTTTTATGGCTGTAACTGCAACATGTGAATTGTGATTTATGGTTTAACTCCCATACTGTTTTTGCAATAAACATTATGTCAATTTTTCCCATAAAAGCTGATGCTCAAAACGACTCACTGCTGCACCCCAAGACCCAGAACTCTGGGATGTAGACCTGGTGTGCACCAGGTTTTCTTCTTTTTCTTTCCTTTCTTTTTTACCCAATAAAACTTTGCGTCACATTCCGTGAGTTGATGGTCTTACTTGTGCGACACCGGACCCCATAACATTTTGGGGCTCACCCTGGATTCATATTTCAAGACCTCCCTCACCAACTCTGGGGTGACCGAACCAGGGAAGGACTCCTAATTTCAGCCCGAGAGCCAAATCTCCATCCGTCTGCATGTTCCTGGTTTTGGGGTTGGTAGCAAGCTGTTGATGGGGAACTTTGCCTAGGACTGCCGGCCCCTCCTTTATTGGGTAAGAAACCTCCAGAGGTGCTTTGTCCACTCTTCTTTTTGTTTTTCTTTCTTTTTTTTCTGGTTTTTCTGGTTTTCTGGTTTTGCACGATTTTCTGGGACCAAGAGGGAAGCTGGACGCAGCATTAATTCCTCTGGATGAGGCATTGAGAGGCCACCCTTGACCCTCTCTGGCTCCTTTCAGAGATCTCGAATGGAGGTCTGTTTCTGGTTTGGCAGCTGCATCTGTTTCTGGTTCAGTTTCGGTTTGGCAGCCTCATGGCAATGTCAAGAGAGCTGTTATTGCTAGCATGTTTGTCTCATCCTCATCTTTGCAGATATGAGTCAAAATCATTCTGTTGAAAAATCTCCTTTAAAACTGGTTAAAAAGCACTTTAACAGACTTCAAAATAATAATAATAATAATAATAATAATGAGACCCTACCCAAAAAAAAAAAAAAAAAAAAGCACTTTAACAGACTTCAAAATAATAATAATAATAAATGAGCTAGGCCTATTATCCTAGCTACTTGGGAAGCTGAGACAGAAGGAGTTCCAATTCAAGGCTGCAATGTGATAGCCTGTCTGCACATTTTAAACCATGTGACTTTTAAATTGCTTGATAAAATAAGTACATAATTTTAATTTGAACTCTTTTGTTTGGGCTTTAAACAAATAAGACATTGTTTATAGACACCTTTTGGTTTCTTTATTAATTCAAATAGTCCAACTGGTCTCTCCTAAAGTTTTTGTTGGTATTTGATTTATTTCAAGGTGTTTTTTTTGGGGGGTTGTCTTTAAAAGTCAGATTTAAGCCGGGCGTGGTGGCGCACGCCTTTAATCCCAGCACTCGGGAGGCAGAGGTGGGAGGATCGCCATGAGTTCAGGGCCACCCTGAGACTACATAGTGAATTCCAGGTCAGCCCGGGCTAGAGTGAGACCCTACCTCGAAAAACCAAAAATAAATAAATATATAAAAGTCAGATTTAAGTAAAGCCTATGTTGAGCTGAAATTTTATGTAAACAAAGCCATATTTTGTTACATGATATCATAAATATAATTACTGAGTTTATATTCTAGGTCAACTTCAACTGACATAGAGGATTATTAAAAACAACAAAATTCCCTCTGAGGTGGAGGCTCATAATTTGCCAGGTATTTTAAAAGATTTTAATGTCCTGTTACTTAAAGGAGGAGTCAACTGGCCTGAGTTCTAGGCCAGCCTGCCTCAAGATAGAAACAAAAATTTGCCTTAGTTACTCCTAATAATCATTTCCAAATGTGTTAGAGTGTTAGAGGTATTGATAAATATTATCCCCAAAATGGTTGTCATGTTTTGCTTGCATTCATAGAAAGTGTATTTCATGGAGTTATAGGAGCTATCTCAAATCAATGGGTTATATAAAATCTGAAGGTATATATATATATATGTATGTATATATAAAATAAAGCAAGCCTGATGGTCAGGTAGGGATTTTTGGTGACTTAAATACTAAGGAAGGCTTTTTCTCTACAAATTTCCAGTAATAAAATGATTAACTCTTTGGAGCCAGACTACTTGTTTCTTTGTCAGTGGGTAATAAGAAAGATGGTTAATTATGGGTTGAGATGAGATGATTGAAGGAACTGGGAGGGTATTTTTCAATGTTGGACGTAGACTTATTAAAATTCTTTTTGAATGGAACTTAGATCAGAATGTTAAAGTGTGTGGATCAAGACTACTTTTTCTTTGTCAGTGGGTAATAAGAATAATTATTTTAAGAAAATCATTTCCAAAAGTGTTAGAGGTATTGATAAAATTATACCCAAAACAGTTGTCATGTTTTGCCTGTGTGCATAGGCTTATAACTTAAAAAAATATATATTTCATGGAATTTATCAACAGGAAATGTCTCAAATCAATGGGTTATATAAAATGTATAGGCATATATACTGGTATTATAAGACAAGTCTAGCTGTCACTTTTCTTAAATTTTATTAAAAATGTAGAGATTTGGGGGCTGGAGAGATGGCTTAGTGCTTAAGCACTTGCCTGTGAAACCCAAGGACCCCAGTTTGAGGTTCCATTCCACAGTGCCCATGTAAGCCAGATGCACATGGTGGCACATGCATCTGCTAAGAATGCTTTTTTTGGAGTGGAACTTAAATCAAAATGTTAAAATGTGTGGATAAAGGTGTGCAAATGTAGAAAAGATATAAGAGATTTAAAAAGACCAAGTTTTGGGCGTGGTGGTCAGCCTGGACCAGAGTGAGACCCTACTTCACAAAACCAAAAAAAAAAAAAAAAAAGAAAAAAAAAAAAAAAAAAATTAATTTCCTTTTAGAAGGAACAGAAAGCTAATTTTCAGACTAAACCTAAATACCATGCCTAAAGTTAAAGATTTTTCAACTGTTTACAGACTTTTAAGGCTGCTCTAAAAGTTTTATATAGTGATATAGACTTAATGTAAATTCAGCTTACATTAAACACAGGTGATGTCCTATGCTAGGTAGGTCACAAAGTCATAAGCACAGATGTAATTCATATTCTTTGGAGGTCTAACCAGGTCAGACATAGACAAGACCTTATCACCTTATGTATTGCAGATGGGCAAAATAAATTTCCTAGTTAAAAACAAACAATTCCAGAGTAAGACAAGGAATGCCAGGATGCTTAGCTCTCTGCTCTGTCATTTCCTTTTGCTCTTGTTTACTGTTATAAGCTATTTAAAGTCATGGCAAGCTGGACTCTGAAAGAGGAATGATGCCCCCTTTATCTCAGACCCCATGCAAGTTTAAGCCATGTGTCCCCCTGGCCCTGTCCAGAGACAAAATGGCCAATTGTCTCCGACAAGGAAAAGGGAATGACAAATGGCATATAACTTTATTTCTTTTTATAGCTCTCTTTTGAACACCTGTTCATCTGTTAGGTGAAATTTCTCAGTAGACAAAAGGTTAAATAGGTAAACTGAGTCAAGGTAATTGATCAAGTTACAAACTCCTTACATAAGGCAAACATCAGACTTACCTAAAATGTATATTGGGATATAAACAGATGATTTTTTTAAAAAAAGAGGGCATCAAATAAATGATGGCTTAACAGTTAAGGTGCTTATCTGGGAAGCCTAAAGACCTAGGTTCGATTCCCCAGCACTCCCATTCTTATTGCTAAACCTAAATCTGAGTTAAAGCAGGTTCTCTGATATCCCTTCTCAAGATAGTCTTCTATACCCATCAGCCCACATGGGAGGACTCTCAGTAACTCTTGCAGACCCTTTTCACCACAGAGGACCATGAAAAAAAATCCAAAAGGAAGCCAAAAAACTAGTATTGGGAGCCGACGGCCGCCTCACAGATAACCCTAATGTTATTGATGACATTTTCCCTTCCACACAACCAGACTGGGATCCCAACACTGCTGAAGGTAGGGCTTCCCTTAACCTCTTTCACTAGACTCTGATGGGTGGTCTCCAGGCAGCTGCTCTCTTGGCATCCTACAAATTTGTCTAAAGTGAATAAAGTGACCCAAGGGCCCACAGAGTCCCCCACTGCTTTCTTTGAAAGGCTGCAGGAAGCTTATAGGATATAACCCCACAGATCCTGAGGCCCTTGAGACTAGGCGAGCTATTAACATTGCTTTTGTAACTCAGCCTGCATCACTCTGAAGATAGGCAGGCAAAGAAAATGGCTAAGGTTATGGTAGCTGCCTTCCAGAAGGCACAAGGCCCCACGAGACAGCCTTTATACTTTGCTCAGTATGATTCCACCTGAAAGACATATACTGTGCTGGACCTAAAAGATGCTTTCTTTAGTATCCCATTGACAAAGGGAAGTCAACCCATTTTTTGCCTTTGAATGGACCCTGAACAAGGCACCAGTGGGCAACTAACCTGGACTAGGCTTCACAGGGATTTAAAATCCCCCACCCTCTTTGATGAGGATCTTCATAGAGACTTTCAGTGCTTTCTCAAGGAAATGCCTGAGGCAACTCTCTCCTAGCTGCAGAAATGGAGAAGGGATGCATCTCTGCCACAGACCGGCTCTCGGACACCTTACAACATCTGGTCTATTGTGCATCAGCCAGGAAGGCTCAGCTGTGAGTGCATACGGCAACCTACTTGGGATATGAACTCCAAGAAGGTAAGAGGATACCTCTAGAATTCTAGGCCTCTAGAATTCAGGCCATCACCCAGATTCCCACAACTCAGACTAGGAGACAAATCCGAGAAATCCTCGGGACTGTGGGGTATTACAGAATTTGGATTCCCAGGTTTGCTGAATTAGCCAAGCCTCTACATGAGGCTACAAGAGGGCAAGAAAAAGATTTTAATTGGCCTGAAAATGAGGAACAAACATTCCAAAAACTAAAGTCAACTCTGACATCAGCACCTGCCCTGGTGCTTCCAGACTTAACCAAACCCTTCCATTTGTACATAGATGAAGAGAAGGGGACAGCCAGGGATGACCTAACCCAGAGACTGGGGCCATGGCATCACCCAATGGCTTATTTGTCTAAGAAGTTAGACCCAGTAGCCACTGGTTGGCCCCCTTGCATCTGGGCTATTGCAGCTACTGCTATTCTGACAAAGGACGCAGACAAACTAACGTTGGGACAGACTTTCTCAATTATGGCCCCACATATGATAGAGACTCTTTAAAAAAGCCTCCCATAGCCGGGCGTGGTGGCGCATGCCTTTAATCCCAGCACTCGGGAGGCAGAGATAGGAGGATCGCCGAGAGTTCGAGGCCACCCTGAGATTGCATAGTTAATTCTAGGTCAGCCTGGGCCAGAGTGAGACCCTACCTCGAAAAACCAAAAAAAAAAAAAAAAAAAAAAAAAAAAAAGCCTCCCAGACCGATTGCTCTCCAACTCTCACATCAACCCATTATCAGGCCAACTCGAGGCTTTGAACCCAGCCTCACTGCTGCCAGAAACTGATGAGGCATCAACCACTCTGCATGATTGCCTAGAGATCACCTCTGCCTTCCGTGGACTCCACCCAGACCGAACAGATGTGGCTCTGCCGGACCCTGATCTGGTGATGTATTCTGATGCCAACAGCTTTGTCGTGGACAGAATCAGGTATGCAGGGGCAACTGTGGTGACCCTGTGGGCTGAGGCCCTACCTCGGGGTACATCCATTCAGAAAGCTGAACTGATAGCACTGACCAAGACTCTGATATTGGGAAAAGACAAGACAGTGAATATCTACACAGACAGCTGTTATACTTTTGCCACAGCTCATGTCCATGGGGCCATCTAACGGGAGTGAAGGCTATTAACAGAAAAAAGGAAAGACATTAAAAACAAAAAATGAAATTCTGGACTTACTGGCTGCCATGTAGGTGTCTGCTAAAGTGGCTAGAATTCATTGTCTGGGTCATCAGAAAGGGGAGGCCACAGAAGCAAGAGGAGGAAGACTGGCAGACCTAGCAGCAAAGAGTGGTGCCTCTCAGCATCCGTCAGATTGTCTGGTCACCCTCCCAGCACCCACTCTAACTGAGCGACCAACATACATGGAACAGGACCCAGAGCTCACCTCTAATCTGATAAAGGAACAGACTCCACAAGGATGGTACCAACTGAAGAAGGGATGACTGTTGCTGCCCCAAGCCTTACGGCAGATACTGGCTAGACAACTACATGAAGGAACTCACTTAGGCAGCAACAAGCTAGCTGAGCTAATAAGGAAAGAGTTTTTCTTCCCAGGTATGGACTCAGTCATCAAGGACACCACCTGCTGTCAGGCCTGCTAACAGACAAATGCCTCCTCGGGTAAGCTACCACCAATGGGGCAAGAGAGTAGGGAACAGAGCCAGGTAAATATTGGAAAGTTAATTTCACAGAAGTAAAGCCAGGTCAGTATGGATATAAATATTTAATTCCCCACTATGGTTTATGCCTCAGGATAAGATCAGATAATGGGCCTGACTTTATGTTAAAAAAAAAATCACTAGAGAATTAACTAAAACATTGGGGACCAATTGGAAATTACATTGTGCTTCCATCCCCAGAGTTCAGGAGAGGTAGAAAAGATGAATCAGACTTTAAAGGAGACTTCAACTAAATTAACCCTAGAGACCTGCAAAGGATGGATGGGACTCCTTCCCTTCACCCTGTTACCCATCCTGCCCCGGATGGATCTTAAACATATAACTGACTTTACTAGTGAAAGTCTTCTTTCTATCCAAGTCTTACGAAGAGCCCAGGAGTCCATTGTTCCAGCAGTCAAGGCTGTTTTTCAGACACACCCAGTTTGCCCCCATCCCTTTTAGCTGGGCAACAAGTTTGGATGAAGAGACACTATATTGGCAAGGTGGAAGGGCCCCCACAAGTCATCTTAATCACTCCAACGGCCATGAAAGTGGAGGAGACAAAATAGAAGAAACTTACTTTTTATAAAACAAGGGGGCCTATGTATGACTTTAAGTAAAACTTGTTGCTTTTATGTCGATCAGTCAGAAATCATCCAAAATACACTGGCTTTAATTGAAAAAAAAAAAAAAAAAAAAAAAAACCTTAAAAAAGAAAACTCCAAAGAAGGCTACTGGAAACTGGATTTAATCTATGTATGATTGATCTCCATGGTTAACTACTGTTATTTCTGCATTAGCCGGCCCCCCTTTTTTAATTATTATTATCATTATTTTAAAGATTTTATTTTTATTTATTTATTTATTAGGGACAGAGAGAGGGAAAGAGAGAGAGAGAATGGGTACGCCAGGGCCTCTAGCCACTGCAAACGAACTCCAGAAGCATGTACCTCCTTGTGCATCTGGCTTACATGGGACCTGGAGAATCGAACCGGGATCCTTAGGCCATATATTCAAACTACCACACTCAGCAAGAGATTTTTATAGCTCCTGGCTACTGTTCTTGGGTTCCTCAATATTAAGTCATTTTCACAATTATTTACTAAGTACCTACAGAGCACCAGACCCTGTTGTGTGCAGAGGATTCAGGAGAAGAGAGTGGTCTCTTTGTTTCCCACTGCCTGGACAAAAGAAGAGATCGATGCATGGGTTATTGCAGTAGAAATACTGCAATGTAGAAATACGGTTACACTTTGGAAGTATAAAACATCTTCTAACTCTGACCGAGTGGAGTATGAAAGGATTTAGAAAAAGGCCTACAAGATCATTTCGAAGTCCTTAGGCAAATGGGAAGAACAGTTCACATAAAGATGTGGAGTGAACTAGTGCACTGGGGCAATGACCCCAGTGTGGTGTGACTGGAGCTCGAGTCAGTGAGTGTGGGGAAGAGGATCAGAAGCCAGTTGACCAGGTAGCTGGAAAGATTATCAGGTACCTGGGAAAACCGTTGCATTTGGACATTGTTCTCTAGATAGGCAGAAACAACTAAGACTTTAAGGAGGGAGGTGGCAGGCGAATAATCTACATGGATTTGATTATGGGTAGCCACTGCACAGATGGTTTCTCTTATTCCTGTTAGGGCTTCTGTCCATGGTGCCAACATTCCAGAGATGGCGCTTTCAGGGTTTGGTGAGTGGAGGCATTGTGAAAGTTTTTTCTTTTAATTTATTTTTATGTATTTATTTAAGGAGAAGAGAGGGGGGAGGAGGGAGAGAATGGGCATTCCAGGGCCTCCAGCTGCTGCAGAATCCAGATACATGAGCCACCTTGTGCATCTGGCTTACATGGGTCCTAGAGAATCAAACCTGGATTCCTTGGCTTTGCGGACAAACACCTTAACCGCTAAGTCATCTCTCCAGTTTTTTTTTTTTTTTTTTTTTCCTGAGGTTGGGTCTTGATCTAGTCCAGGCTGACCGGGAATTCATATGTAGTCCCAGGCTGGCCTCGAACTCACAGCTATCCTCTTACCTCTACCTGCCAAGTGCTGAGATTAAAGATGTGCACTACCATGCCTGGCCACTGTGAACATTCTGAGGAGAGGCAAGATAACTCCAGTAAAAGAAACCAACATGAAGCTGGGTGTGGTGGTGTACGCCTTTAATCCCAGCACTTGGGAGGCAGAGGTAGGAGGATTGACATGAGTTTGAGGCCACCCTGAGAATATACTTAATTCCAGGTCAGCCTGGGCCCAAGTGAGACTCTACCTCAAAAAACAACAATAGCTTAAAGAAAAATGAAGTTATGAAATTTGCTGGAAAATGGATGGATCTGGAAAGATTATACTTAGTGAGGTAACCCAGGTCCAGAAAGCCAAACGTCACATGTTCTCTCTCATATGTGGATCCTAGCTACAAATGATTGGACTTCTATGTGAGTAGGAATAAAAGTCAGTAGGAGAGGCCAGTAAGCTAGAAAGGGGATATAAAGGGAATAGAAAAGGAGGGAGGGAGGGGGCTGGAGAGTTGGCTTAGCAGTTAAAGTATTTGCCTGCAAAGCCAAAGAACCCAGGTTCTATTCCCCAGTACCCACATAAGCCAGATGCACAAGGAGGTGCATGCATCTGGAATTGGCTTGCAGTGGCTAGAAGCCCTGGTGCTCCTATTCTCTCTCTCTTTCTGCTTGCAAATAAAGAAAGAAAGAAAAAAAATTATGACTGTTTAAAAAAAAAGAAAGGGAGGGGGACTTAATAGGATGGTATTGTATATATGTAAGTAAAGTACAGATTAATGGGGGTGAAAAGGCCTAAGTGAGGTCAGGGGAAGAGATTGAGTAAAGGAAAGGTGGAGGGAGGGCTAATCAAAATCTAAGATGATATAAATAAGTCATATTGGAAACCTACTTTTCTGGACAATGAAATACTCAGAAGCAATAGATTGTTACTAGAAAATTTTCAGTGCCAGGAGTGGGATACCTTCCAGTGAGTTGTTGGCCAGGGAGGTCACAGATACCCCCAAAACATTATAGACCATTGCCGAGACCCTTGGTTTCCCACCAGGAATAGATGGTCAGACCCTATTGCTGAAGACTCCACATACTTGGGCTGCAAGGTCACTGAGAAATCCTGCTGGAGCTGGGCTGAAAATCTCCTCCATGTGGACCAGCTGACAGAAAGCTGGAAAAAGCTATGCTGCATGCATAGTTCAATGGGAGAGAGAAAACACCAGTGAAGATACTCAACAGTGGACACTGCAAGCTTTAAATTTGGCCAGCCAGGCCAAATGAGCCAATGGGTGCAATAGTGGCATGTCTGTTATGGGAGAAACCAGCCACTCTCCATTTGGACTGAAGGCCTACTCCATGTGAAGGAATACATCCCTGATACTGAAAACCTGCAATAGAACCCTAGAGGTGTAACGTCTGCTGGTGTCTGGCTAAATGTATACACTATGCTCACCAAACTGCCCAGTAAGCCCTTCTCTTAATGTTCACACACACATATTAATGCTACTCTCACTTTTGGTTAGAGAAGCTTCTCTTTTCAGATGGTGGTGACCTTGGGATGACTCAGAAGGCACCATGGTGCTGAGAAGAAGGGACAGAGGAGTGCTCAGCACTGAAACATCTCAAACCTACCTTCCAAGGCTCAGGGTCCATTGCAGAAGAGGTGGTGGAAAAAATGTAAGAGCCAAAGGAAGGGTAGGACTTCTTACAATGTGCTCCTCCAGACCAAAATGGCCTGGATATCCATGACCTCACAGTGCCTGACACTACCTACACAAGACCATCATAATAGGAGGAAAAGATCATGACATCAAAATGAAAAGAGAGACTAATTGAGAGGGGGAGGGGATATGATGGAGAGTGGTGTTTCAAGGGGGAAAGTGGGAGGGGGAGAGGGAAGTACCATGGGATATTGTCTACAATTAAGGAAGTTGTCAATAAAAAAAAAAATATTTAGCTGGGTGTGGTGGCTCACACCTTTAATCCCAGCACTCCGGAGGCAGAGGTCAGCCTGCGTGAGTGAGACCCTACCTCAAAATTAAGAGAGGCAAGATGCATGGGCCACCTTGTGCATCTGGCTTTACATGGGTACAGGGGAATCTCTCCAGACCCACCTCTTAATCTCTTAATTTTCTCCTGTGTGGAGGCACAGGGCTGACACTTTTTGCTCCCATGTAAGTGTGTGAATATTTCTTCTAAATCCCTTAGTATGGGCATTGTAGTGGTTTGATTCAGGTGTCCCCCATAAACTTAGGTGTTCTGACTATTAGGTTCCCAGCTGATGGCAATTTGGGAATTAGCACCTCCTGGAGGAAGTGTATTGTTGGGGGCGGGTTATGGGTGTTATTATCAGCTTCCTGTTGCCAGTATTTGGCACACTCTTCTGTGGCTGTTGTCCACCTGGTATTGGCAAGGAGGTGATGTCCACCCTCTTCTCATGCTGTCATTTTCTCCTGCCATCATGGAGCTTTCCCTGGAGTCTGTTAGCCTAAATAAACCTTTTCCCCCACAAGCTGCTCTTGGGT
Organism: Orientallactaga sibirica; assembly: GCA_036365145.1. NCBI lineage: Eukaryota > Metazoa > Chordata > Mammalia > Rodentia > Dipodidae > Orientallactaga > Orientallactaga sibirica. The sequence continues at coordinate 40,384,763 of JAEOAD010000010.1, forward strand.
GGGGTTTCTTTTTGCCAGCAATGTGAACCTGACTGCAACAGGTGCTTAGGTCCTGTCTTCCACATGCATATGTAACTGCTCTAGCCTCTTCCTAAATTTCCCTAAATAAACCTCACACTTCGAAATTTCTCCCTAAATAAACTCAATAATTCATAAGAAACAGCAAAAAGAAACCAACAGAGCCAGGCATGGTGGCGTACTCAGTAGTCTCAGGGTGGCCTCGAACTCATGGAAATCCTCTTACCTCTGCCTCCAGAGTGTGGGGATTAAAGGTGTGTTCCACCATGCCTGGCTCTTCCTTTCCTTTTTAAAAAAGAAGGTTCATTCTTTATTTATTTATTTATTTATTGCATGCAAGTTTAATTTAGTTTATTTATTTGTGAGAGAGGGAAAAGAGGCAGATAGAGAGAAAATGTGCACACCAGGGCCTCTAGCTACTGCAAACGAACTCCAGATGCCTGTGCTACGTTGTGCATCTGGTTTATGTGGGTTCTGGGCAATCAAACCTGGGTCCTTTAGGCTTCGCAGGCCTTATCCCCTAAGCTATCTGTACAGCCCCTCATTTTCTTTTTCAATATTTGGATTGGTTTGAGAGAGTATGTACTGGCCCATTAGGGCCGAATTCCAGACTCATGAGCCACTTTGTGCGTCTGACTTTGCCTGGGTATCTAACCCAGGTCAGCAAGCTTTGCAAGCAAGCGCCTTTAACTGCTGAGCCATTTCCTTAGTCCTACTTGTTTCTTTATTTGCGTGTGTGTGTGTCTTGGAGCTGCAAATAAATGCCCACGGTGCGGGGAGCCTTGTAAGCAATCGCCTTTAACCGTTGAGCCATGTCTCCAGCTAGCAAGGTGTAGTTCTTTAGGTCCTAAAAGGGCAATGAGAGCCCTTTAGAGCTTCCTTGGAGACTCCTGTTTGTTTCGGGATTCGTAACAGGGTAGTGACAAGTGTATGTATATAGTTGAGGAGCCTGGGGCTCAAAAAGGCAGTGTCACCGCCCAAGGCCACACAAGTGTGACATCAGGCAGACATGTCTGCTAAGATCCGAGTTCAAAGCCCGTGCCCTCCTTTCGTTATCTTAGGGTAGTGTACAGGCGGAATGCCTTGTGCCTGGGGGTGGGGGATTCCCCACAGGGAAGGGGGCCAAACCGAGCTAGGTCTGGGGAAAAATAGGCGAAGGCTTGACCCCAGAGGGGATCCGGTGGCCATACAATCTTTGGCACCTTTAAGGAATCCAGCTCAGGCTGGCAGGTGCCTGCTCCAACGGATGCCCACTACTCACAAACCGACCACTGACCATGCATTCACCCCTCCCATCTTCTGCTAGTGGTTCGCTCCGAAACCCCCCCTCGCCGCAGGGCGGGGTACTGCAGCCCATCGCACTTCCGGTTTCTGCCGGGCCCTATATCCGGTGTCCGCCCGCCCTCGATCCCGTTGCCGCCGCGATGCTGTCCCGGTCCCGCTGCGTGTCCCGGGCGTTCAACCGCTCGCTTGCTGCTTTTCAGAAGGTACTGCCGGGTCCGTTCAAGGCATGGCTGGACCGGGGCTCGGGCGGGTGATGAATTTGCTGGCAGGCGGACGGGAGGGCTAAAGGGCAAGGGGCGCCGCGCGTTTGGTCAGGCCGGGCACCAAGGACACCGGGACGCGGAGGCCGCCCGTGCCCTCGGGACTGCCCTCCCCGGGTGTGCGGAGCCCCGCGGCTCCTGTGGTTCCGGGGCAGCCCGCGCCGGCCGAGCGTCCGTGTGCGCCGGGCTGGGAGCCGCGCCCGTCGCCACATTACACTGACTCAGAGTTGGGGAGAGGAGGCGCGGCAGTCCCCCCCGCCCCGGCCGTATCCCAGCCCATCTCCTCTCCTCTGCGGACACCAGTGCAGCGTGCTCGGCCTGGGGACTTGAAATGGTTTTGCCGACCCGGTGTGTTACATTTACGAGATTCACCTGTCACCAGCACGTTGACCGTGCCGTTTAAAAGAAAAGGGGAAAAAAGAAAAGTTGTGTCTTCCCTCCTTGCATCCTGGGTGACGTCGATAATGTCTTCTTTCTCAACAGGGGAACTGCCCTCTAGGGAGACGTTCCCTGCCTGGTAAGTTCTGCCCTTGCGGTCACCTAAAAGTGCTCTCGTGGCCAGGGCAGTATGTGAGGAAATGTGGATGTAGTGATTCTTCTCCTGACGTGCAGAGACGGCTCGGTTCAGATAAGTGTGGAGCAAAGTGCTACTTAATTGTAACGGCGATCGTTCATTCAGCACATAGCTGTCGAGGCGGTTCTGCTTTTTGTGATGGTGGGGATGGAACGCAGGGCGTGGGGAAGGCAAGCGCTTTACCATTGGGTTGTACATACACCAGCTCTTGATTATTGAAGTTTGTGTCCAGGCGCTCAGCGAGGTACTCATTAGAGATGCAACAGTTAACAATTCTTGCCCTCATGGAGCTTATAGGCTAGAGGAAACGGTCAAGGGTGAATTGCTAAGCAAGTGAGTAGTGACAAATTGTGGTGTTTAGAAGGAACGATGAGAGTGGACAGTAGGATTGTTTGTGTGTGTGTGTTTTAGTATTTTTATTTATTTACTTATTTGAGAGAGAGAGAGAGAGAGAGAGAGAGAGAGAGAGAGAGAATGGCGCACCAGTGCCTCCAGCCACTGCAGATGAATGCCAGACACATGCATCGCCTTGTGCATCTGGGGAATTGAACCTGGGTCCTTTGGCTTTGCAGACAAACGCCTTAACCATAGATCTCTCCAGCCCTTTGTGTGTGTTTTAAGTAGGTGACAAACCTGTCAGTTCGAGGAGGTGACAGCGACGAGCAGAGCTAACAATGAGGAGGAAAGAGACTTGATAGTATTTTGGAACTGGAAACAAGGTGGTATTTCAGGAGGTTTTGCTTAGGAGTGTGAGACGATAGGAGCATTAGAAGCAATTTAGATTTTTTTTAAAGCATTTTTATTCAACTTCTCCTAATTGTTTGACTTTTCTTTATTTTTATTTATTTATTAGAGACATAGAGAGAGAGAGAGAGAGAATGGGTGCACCAGGGCCTCTAGCCACTGCAAACGAATTCCAGATGCATGCACCACCTTGTGCATCTGGCTTGCGTGGGACCTGGAGAATCGAACCCGGATCTTCGGGCTTCGCAGGCATGTGCCTTAACCGCTAAGCCATCTCTCCAGCCCGCAATTTAGATTTTTATCTTCCTAGTTTTTTGGAGGGGAGGAGAAAACGTTAACAATGAATCTTACACAGCTTGCTTTTTAGTCTATGCCTGGAAAAAGTGAATGAATAAATTAACATTTTATTTACTTATTTGAGAGAGAGTGAGCACACCAGGGCCTCCAGCCACTGCAAATGAACTCCAGACACATGCGCCCCCTTGTGCAGCTGGCTTACATGGGTCCTGGAGAGTCGAACTGGGATCCTTTGGCTTTGCAGATAAATGTGTTAACCGCTAAGCCATCTCTCCAGCCCAAATAAATTAATTTTTGAGACAGTTTTGCTCTGGCTGGTCTGGAGCATGCTATGTGTACTAGGCTGGTCTGGAACTTTTGCCAACCCTCCTGTCTTTGCCTCCCTAGTACTGGGATTATAGGAGTACAGGATTACTGCACGTGGCTCTGGTGTGCCAAGTATTGTTCTGAATGCTTTCTGTGCAATTTTTGGTTAGTCATAATCAAATGTGCTGTATCTATTTTACAAATGCATAATCCAAGAAAGAAAGGTTAAGTCCCTTGGCCAAGGTCACTCAGCCAACCATTAGTTAAATCAGGTCCACCTGACTCCTTCCTCAGCCTGAGCTCCTTTACTGAATGAGTACATGTTCTCACCGTTGAACTTAACAGTCCATTAATTTATTTGATCTTATTTGAGACAGTCTAGGCTGGCTTCAAACTCACCATATAGCTGAGGTTGACCTTGAACTTCTGATCCCAAGTTCTGAAATTACACCCTTGCTCAACCACACTTAATTTTATGTGGTGCTGGGTAGCAAATCCAGTGTTTCATGCAAGCTAAGCAATGCCTATATCCACTGAGCTATATCCCCATCCCTGTCCATAGACAAGTCATTGAATGCTTACTGTTCCCATTGCTGTGCTAGGTGACAGGTTTCCATCTGCAAGAATCGAATGGGCTAGCTGGAGACATGGAGCAGACACACATTTATGCATACCCAAGGACGAAATAGCATTGTTTCTTAGAAAAGAAATATAAGGTGTGATGAGAACACAGCATGATAAAGCCCAGCTTGGGGGGGAAAAAAAAACTGGGCGTGGTGGCGCACACACCTTTAATTCCAGCGCTTGGGAGGCAGAGGTAGGAGAATAACCGTGGGTTTGAGGCCACTCTGAAACAACATAGTGAATTCCAGGTCATCCTGGGCTAGAGTGAGACCCTACCTTAGAAAAGAAAAAAATAAATAAAAAATAAAAAAGCCAAGCTTGGGAGCATAGAATGCATTGGGAATGTTAGTGAAGTGAAATTTAAAAAGCCAGGTGTGGTGGGACATGCCTTTAATCCCAGCATTTAGGAGCCAAAGTGAGTTTGAGGCTATCCTGGGACTTCAGAGTGATTCTTTTTTTTTTTAGGATTTAATTTTTTTTATTTGTTGGGGGGGGGAGAGTGAGTGAGAATGGGTGTGCCAGGGCTTCTAGTCACTGCAAACGAACTCCAGACGCATGCACCAACATGTGCATCTGGCTTATGTGGGACCTGGAGAATCGAACTGGGATCCTTAGGCTTTGCAGGCAAGCGCCTTAACTGCTAAGCCATCTCTCCAACCCATTCAGAGTGATTTCTAGGTCAGCCTGTGCTGGATGAAACCCTACCTCAGGGTACGTGGCAGGGGAGAAGTACGTTTTAAAATGAGACTTGAAGAATGCACAAGTTAGCTAGGAAAATGATATTCCAGGCAAAGGTTTCCATGCAGGAAGGGACTTAGTTATGGAAATGGCATGGAAGCCTGTGTCGTACAGAACTGTTTAATGCTTGGACTTTATCCCTAGAGTCAAGAGAACATAAGGCATCTAGCAGAGTTCATAGTACATTCTCAGTAATACAACTCCCCCCCACCCCAATTAGGAATCCTGAAAGACATCAGAGACATTTTCTCTGCTTTTTAAATATGCAGAGGGAAAAAAAGACTGGTGTGCTTTAAGGGTTTCCATTTTGGCTCAAACATTCACCTTGGGCTATTCACTTAACCACTGAAGCCCTAAGTTATATATAAAATAGGAATAATGAAGCCAGGTGTGGTGGCACACGCCTTTAATCCCAGCACTCGGGAGACAGAGGTAGGAGGATCATCATGAGTTTGAGGCCATCCTGAGAATACAGAGTGAATTCCAGGTCAGCCTGGGCTAGAGTGAGACCCTACCTTGAAAAAAAAACCAAAAAAAAAAAAAAAAAAAAACACACAAAAGGACTAATGGTAGATGATCATTCTACTTCAGAGAGTTACTTAAAGACTTGAAAACAAAAATGAAGTCATTATATTGGGAAGCTAAGGTGGGAGGATTGCTGGGAGTTCAAGGCTATTCTGGGCTACAGAGTAAGTTCCAGGTCAGCCTTGACTAGGAAAGACCCTGCCTCAAAAAAGTCTTCCTCCTGGAAAAAGAAATTAGGTCATATGTGAGAACTTTAAAAAAAAATTATTTATTTATTTTTTTAAAAAAGCAATCTTTTAAAAAATATTTATTTATTTGAGAGAGAGAGATACAGAAATAGGCAGGTAGAGAGAGAGAGAATGGGCACGCCAGGGCCTCTAGCCACCTCAAATGAACTCCAGATGCATGTGCCCTGGCTGCACCTGGCTTACGTGGGACCTGGAGAATCAAACCAGGATCTTTAGGCTTTGCAGGCAAGCGCCTTAACTGCTAAGCTATCTCTCCAGCCTGGTGAGAACTTTAAAAAAAAAAAAATTATTAGATATGGTGTGAGAAATATTTTTAAAAATTTTTTATCGGTTTGGAGAGACAGCTTAGCAGTTTAGGCACTTTGCCTGTGAAGCCTAAGAACTCAGGTTCAATTCCCTAGTACCCACGTAAAACAAGATGCACAAGGTGGCACATGCATCTGGAGTTTATTTGCAGTGGCTAGAGGCCCTGGCTCTCTCTGTCTCTCTAACTCTCATAAATAAATAAATAAAATTTTAAAGAATTTTATTTATTTGAAGGCAGAGAGAGAGAAAGATAGAAGGTAGGCAGACAAAGAGAGAATGGGCATGGCAGGGCCTCTAGCCACTGCAGATTAACTCCAGATGAACGTACCCTTTGTGCATCTGGCTTACATGGGTCCTGGAGAATTGAGCTGGGATTCTTTGGCTTCACAGGCAAACGCCTTAACCACTAAGCCATTTCTCCAACCTGGAGAACTTTTTTTTTTTTTAAGGTTATTTATTTATTTGAGAAAGAGAGAGAGAATGAGAATGAATGGGTGCATCAGGGCCTCTAGTCACTACAAACAAATTCCAGGCACATGTGGCAACTTGTGTATCTGGCTTATGTGAGTTCTGGGGAATTGAATCTAGGTCCTTTGGCTTTGCAGGCAAGCAGCTTAAACACTAAGCCATCTCTCTAGCCCAGAGAACACTTTTTTTTTTTTTTTTTAAGTTCTTTTGAGGTAGGATCTTACTCTAGTCCAAGCTGACCTGGAATTCTGTTTTTACTATTTATTATTTATTTATTTATTTATTTATTTTTGAGGTAGGGTCTTGCTCTAGCCCAGGCTGACCTGGAATTCACTATGTAGTCTCAGGCTGGCCTTGAACTCACTGTGATCCTCCTACCTCTGCTTCCAGAGTACTGGGATTAAAGGCATGTGCCACCATGCCTGGCTGCTTATTCTTTTTTTTTTTTTTTTTTTTTGAGAGAGAGAGACAGAGAATGGGCATGCCAGCAGCCACTCAGCCGCTGTGAGTGAACTCCAGATGTGTGCGCCCTTACATCACTTTGAATCTGGCTAAACATGGGACCTGGAGATTGGAACCGGTGTTCTTAGGTTTAGCAGGCAGGTGCCTTAACCGCTAAGCCATCTCTCCAGCCCCCCTTTTTTTCCTTTAAGGTAGGATTTCATTCTAGCCCAGGCTGACCTGGAATTCACTATGGAGTCTCACGGTGGCCTTGAACTCATGGTGATCCTCCTACTTCTGCCTCCTGAGTGCTGGGATTAAAGGCGTGTGCCACCATGCCCAGCCAGAGAACTTTTTTATAACTCTAAAACACTATATAAATGAAAATTGTTACAGGTTAAGCTCTACATTGGAGAATTGGAGACAGCATGGGCTTCTGTATTCCAGTGCAAAGATATGTATGTGGTGCTTAGGGTTTGCACTGCTGATTGGCTGTTGAACATAGAGTTGACTGACTCTGAGATTGTTTGTGAGGGGACATAAGTAAGTAGCCCTGTCTGGTATCTCCTGTGCCCATCGTGTAAGAAACGTTGTTAATAGAGCTGAAAAACAACAAGGTGTAAGAAAGAGTATCTTCAGAGGAAGCAGTTAGAATCAGTAGACAGCAGTCAGGTTTTGTATTTATGATAGGGATGGTTGGTGGGTAGAAAGGGACTCCTTTGTTAGGGATGTTGAGGGTGGAAGACTTCAGAGCATAGGAAAATGAGCTGAAAAGTAGGGGAATGCCTTGCTCCATGCTAGGACAAGCTGAAGACCCTAGGTCTAAAGTATTAGCCCAGTCTTTGTTGCTAGGGTGTAGTCAGTAAGGTTTCTAGCCCAATCCATTCAAACCTAGATCAACTCCCCTCCCCCCTTCCAATTAGGTTGTATGAAGTCACAGGTTAAGTCACCATATGCTCCTTTTTTCAAGCTTCAGTACTTGTATGTGATGACTTAGGGAATAGGCATTTTATTTTGCAAACATGTATGGCTAAATTTTTAAGGTAAATAGATGATAAAACTCTTAGACGGTGCCATCAAATCCCTGTCCTTTACTCCCCAAACACATACCTGCTCTCAACCCCTATATCTATTCTCTGCCATTGAGGCTAGGTTGGTGGGAAAATATGAGAAGCAGGGTTCTGTGGGATAAAGTTATGTCATTGCTGCAGTTAGTCCTATTCAGTCTGGGGGCTACTGGGGCTAATTATCCTCTTTTCTAGTTCCATTTCATTTATTGTGGAAGATAAGAGCTATTGGTTAAGAGTTGCTTTATTTCTTGCAGGCGTCTCCTTATGTCAGGGACCCAGTTACTCTGACAGCAGGAAGATTGTGTAAGTATTACTGGGGAGTGGAGATATGTGGCCCCAGGGTATTTACTTAGATGTCATTTCTAAATTTGACTATCAGATATCTTCACATGCCTCTAGTTATAGAAATCAAGATGGTTATGTTGAGTCCCTAGACCTATCCTTGATGACCATTGTTTTTATTTTATTTATTTTTTTGGTTTTTCAAGATAGAGTCTCTCTAGTCCAGGCTGATCTGGAATTCACTACATAGTTTCAAGGGAGTCCTTGAACACACTCTGATCTCCTACTTCCGCCTCTCAAGTGCTGGGATTAAAGGCATGCACCCCCACAAGAGGTAGGAGGATCACCTTGAGTTCAAGGCCATCTGAGAGTACATAGTCAATTCCAGGTCAGCTGAATTGACTTCAAGTGAAGACCCTACCTCGAAAAACAAAAACAAAAAATCAGCCGGGCGTGGTGGCGCACGCCTTTAATCCCAGCACTCTTACCCAGGCAGAGGTAAGAGAATCGCCTTGAGTTCGAGGCCACCCTGAGACTCCACAGTGAATTCCAGGTCAGCCTGAGCTAGAGTGAGACTACCTTGAAAAAATAAAAAATAAATAAAGAAAAAAAATCTTGAGAGAGAGGGCCGGGCAGATAGATAGAGAATGGGCACACCAGGACCTCCAGCTACTGCAAACAAACTCCAGACACATGCCCACCTTGTATATCTGGCTTACATGGGTCCTGGGGAATTGAACCTGGGTCATTTGGCTTTGCAGGCAAGTGCCTAAACTCCTATGCCATCCCTCTAACCCAATATTCATTTATTTATTTATTTATTTATTTATTTATTTATTTATATTTTTATTTTTGGTTTTTTGAGATAAGGTTTCACTTTAGCCCAGACTGACCTGGAATTCACTATGTAGTCTCAGGGTGGCCTTGAACTCATACCAATCCTCCTACCTCGGCCTCCCGAGTGCTGGGATTAAAGGGGCGCACCACCACACCCAGCTGATTTTTTTTTTTTTGAACAGGATCTCACAGAGACCCAGGCTGACCTAGAACTCATTCTAGTAAACAGACTACCTTAGAATTTACAAAGATCCTCCTACCTTAATCTTCTGAGTGCTGGGACTAAAGGTATGAGTGACCATGTTGGGCATGCATGTTTGAGTCACTTTGTATCCTGAATATTTTCAGGGTGATGACCTTTTCTACAGAACCTAAGTGAAGAGTCAGCAGATGAGCTTCCTTACTGTGCATGACAGTGACTTTTGTTTTTCATTCTAAACATGCAGTGCTCGGGAGGAGAGTTTGAAGCCATCCTGAGAATACTGAGCGAATTCCCGGTCAGCCTGGGGCTAGAGTAAGACCCTACCTCAAAAAAACATAAAAAAAGCCAGGCGTGGTGGCACACGCCTTTAATCCCAGCACTCGGGATGCAGAGGTAGGAGGATCGCTGAGAGTTTGAGGCCACCCTGAGACTACATAGTTAATTCCAGGTCAGCCTGGACCAGAGTGAGACCCTACCTTGCAAAACCAAAAAAAAAAAAAAAAAAAACATAAAAAAATTAAAATTAAAAGCTGGGCGTGGTGGTGCACGCCTTTAATTCCAGCACCCGGGAGGCAGAGGTAGGAGGATCACCAGAGTTCAAGGCCACCCTGAGACTACATAGTGAGTTCCAGGTCAGCCTGGGCTAGAGTGAAGCCCTACCTCAAAAAATAAATAAATAAAAAAAAATAAAATGTAGTCAGGAGGTACTAGCAGTATGGATTCCTGTGATACTTAAAGAGGTCAATTTCACAATCACAATTATATCTTCCAGTTGTGGGTACCTGTTGAACTAGAAATTTCATCTCTAGAAATCTATGCTGAAGAATTTCTGGTATACCTGGATTTCTTTGAAAATGGCACATAGCAGAACCTTGATTAAGCTATGGCTTTTTGTGTGTGTGTGTGTGTGTGTATGTGTGTGGTGGGCGGGGTTTCAAGGTAGGGTTTCACTCTAGCCCAGGCTGACAGGGAATTCACTATGTAGACTCAGGGTGGCCTCCAACTCACAGTGATTCTCCTACCTCTGCCTCCCAGGTGCTGGGATTAAAGACATGCTCCTCAATGCCCCACAAGCTATGGCATTTAAAAAAAAGTATTTGGGGTGGAGAGATGGCTTAGCGGTTAAGATGCCTATCTGCAAAGCCTAAGAATGCCTGTTCGATTCTCCAGGTCCCGTGTTTAGCCAGATGCAAAAGTGACTCAAACGCGCAATGTTGCACATGCACACAAGGGGGCACATACGTCTGGAGTTCGCTCACAGCGGCTGAGAGGCCACTATCGCAACCATTCTCTCTCAAAAATAAAAAAAAAGTATATATTTGAGGAGGTGTGAAGATGGAGGAAATGGGCATGCCAAGACCTCTAGCCAACTACAAACGAACTCGAGGTTTTGGGAGCCTCTGTGTCTCTGTTTTTTTTTTTTTTAATTATTATTATTTATTTATTTATTTTGAGGTAGATCTCACTGTAGCCGAGGCTGACTTGAATTCACTATGTAGTCTCAGGGTGGCCTCAAACTCATGGCGATTGTCCTTCCTCTGACACTCCACTGCTGGGATTAAAGGCATGCACCACCATGCCCAGCTTTATAATGTTCTTTTTTTTTTTTTTTTTTTTTAAATTATTTTATTTATTTTAGACAGACAGACAGACAGGAGGGGAGGGAGACAGATAGAGATGGGGCGCCAGCAGTCACTCAGCTGCTGTGAAATCCAGATGAGTGCCTTGCGCCCTTGCGTCACTTGGCATCTGGCTAAAATGAGCCATCTATCCAGCCCATAATGTTCTTTTTTTTAAAAAAAAATTATTTATTTTAGAGGGAGGGAGGGAGGAAGAGAATGAGCATGCCAAGGCCTTTAGCCACTGCAAATGAATTCTAGATGTATATGCCACTTTAAGCATCTGGCTTTACATGGGTACTGGCTAATTGAACCCAGACTGGCAAGCTTTTCAGGCAAGTGCCTTAACTGCTGAGCCATCTGTTTAACCCCTATAATGTTCTTTTGCCTGGAGTTCGCTCACAGCGGCTGAGAGGCCACTATCGCAACCATTCTCTCTCAAAAATAAAAAAAAGTATATATTTGAGGAGGTGTGAAGATGGAGGAAATGGGCATGCCAAGACCTCTAGCCAACTACAAACGAACTCGAGATTTTGGGAGCCTCTGTGTCTCTGTTTTTTTTTTTTTAATTATTATTATTTATTTATTTATTTTGAGGTAGATCTCACTGTAGCCGAGGCTGACTTGAATTCACTATGTAGTCTCAGGGTGGCCTCAAACTCATGGCGATTGTCCTTCCTCTGACACTCCACTGCTGGGATTAAAGGCATGCACCACCATGCCCAGCTTTATAATGTTCTTTTTTTTTTTTTTTTTTTTTTTAAAATTTTATTTATTTTTTAGAGGAGAGAGGGACAGGACAGAGGGAGAGGGAGACAGATAGAGAGGCCTTTAGCCACTGCAAATGAATTCTAGATGAGTGCATGCCACTTTAAGCATCTGGCTTTACACTTGGTATCTGGCTAATTGAACCCAGACAGCCCATAATGTTCTTTTTTTAAAAAAATTATTTATTTTCATGCCAAGGCCTTTAGCCACTGCAAATGAACTAGATGAGCCATCTGGCTTTACATGGGTAAATTGAACCCAGATAATTTTCAAGTGCCTTAACTTTTGCTATAATGTTCTTTTGCTGCTTTCTAATATTCCACAATAAACATCTAATGCTTTTGTAATTAAAAAAATACTAAACTGGGTGATAATGCACAATTTTTTTTTTTTTTCGAGGTAGGGTCTCACTCTGGTCCTGGAATTAACTATGTAGTCTCAGGGTGGCCTCAAACTCTTGGCGATCCTCCTAGCTCTGCCTCCCGAGTGCTGGGATTAAAGGCGTGTGCCACCATGCCCGGCTCATAATGCACATTTTTTTTTTTTTTTTTTTGGTTTTTCGAGGTAGGGTCAACCTTGGCTAGAGTGAGAACTTATCTTGAAAAATACGAAAAACAAAATGATATAGAAAGATTCAAAGTATATTACACATGCAATTTAAATGAAAATGAGGGCACTCATGAATTTCTATAATAAATACAACAAATGACTTTGAAAGTAAATTATGAAAATAATTAGACTGTGAATGGCTCACTCCTAATTGTTACCTTAATAATTTCTACTTGCTGTTATGTATGTTTTTTTGTTTGTTTGTTTGGTTGGTTGGTTTTTTTCGAGGTAGGGTCTCACTCTAGCTCAGGCTGACCTGGAATTAACTATGTAGTCTCAGGATGGCCTCGAACTCTCGGCGATCCTCCTACCTCTGCCTCCCGAGTGCTGGGATTAAAGGCGTGCGCCACCACGCCCGGCCAATTTTTTTTTTTTTTTTTTTTTTTCGAGGTAGGGTTTTTTTGTTTTTTTAAGGTAGGGACTAACTCTTGCCCAGGCTGACATGGAACTCACTCTGTAGTCTCAGGCTGCCCTCAAATTCACAGCAGTCCTGCTGCCTCTGCCTCCCAAGTGCTGGGCTTAAAGGCATGCACCACCACACCTGACTGTATGCTTTTTTTCTTATTCTATTTATTTATTTATTTGTTTGTTTGTTTGTTTGTTTATTTATTTTTGGTTTAGCTAAGTAGAGTCTCAGTCTAGCCCAGGCTGACCTGGAATTTACTTAGTCTCAGGTTGGCCTCAAACTCTCTGAGAAGACAGAGTGAGACCCTACCTTGGAAAAAACAAACAAAAAAGGTGTTCCATATATCTAAATCATTCTCTCAAACTAAGTACCTCTGTTAAATTACAGATAACTCAGCTGGGCATGGTGGCATATGCCTTTAATCCCAGCACTTTGGAGGCAGAGGTAGGCGGATCATCGTGAGTTCAAGGCCACCCTGAGACTACTGAGTGAATTCAGAGTGAGACCCTACCTAAAAAAAAAAATCCCCCCAAAAACCCCAGATAACTTTAGTGATCTAAATATATCTGTATCTTCTACCCCTAGAGGTAACTTAATGGGTTTGTGCTTATAGGGTGATAGCATTTTCCAGCTTACAATATTTAATGTAAAAGACTTGGGGGGTCAGGGAGGTGGCTCAGTAGATAAAGCACTTGCCATGGAGCCACAGTACCTGAGTTTGGATCCCCAAAGCCCATGTAAAAGTCAGAAGCTGTAGCAAGCTTTTGTAATCCTATGCAAGTGTGCCTATGGCAAGAAGAGTGGCAGAGACAGGAGAATTTACTGGAAACTTGGTGAACAACTAGAGAACATGTCTCAAATGAGGTGGCAGGCCACAACCAACCAAAAAGTTGTCCTCTGACCTCCACACATGTGTTGTGTCACATGCTGTCATATTCACACGGACGAATAAGCATACACACACCTAATAAATAAAAATGTATAGTTTTTAAAAATGCCTTGGGGGCCTGAGAGATGGTTTAGCAGTTAAGGTGTTTGCCTGCAAATCCAAAGGACCTAGGTTCTATTTAACAGGACCCACGTAAGCCTGATGCACAAAATGGCGCATGTGTCTAGAGTTCATTTGCAGCGGCTGGAGGCCCTGCACACCCAATGTTTATCCTCCCCTCTTCTCTCTTTCTCTCAAATCAATAAATGTTTGGTTTTTTTTTTTTTTTTTTTTTTTTTGGTTTTTCGAGGTAGGGTCTCACTCTGGCCCAGGCTGACCTGGAATTAACTATGTAGTCTCCGAGTGGCCTCGAACTCTCGGCGATCCTCCTACCTCTGCCTCCCAAGTGCTGAAATTAAAGGTGTGCGCCACCACGCCCAGCTTAATAAATGTTTTTTTAAATGCCTTTGTTTTGAGGTTACTTTAACGAGTACAGGGTGGGCTGCTGCCTACCAGCAAGAAAACAGAATGGGGGATACCATGTAGGTTTCTTGTGGTTTGTTTTGCTTCTGTATTAACTTGTTTTCTCATCTTTCTGCTTTACCTGCTCTAAGTCTGTAATCCTGAGAATAGAAAGGCCATTACATTAGACTTAGCACATTAGTGAGAGCCCCTGGGGACAAGGCCATATGTCTTAATTAGATTTGGTCAAAGACAAGCAATTGGGAAGCTAATTTACTTTGGATCTGCAAAGGACCAAGATGCTTACTATTTTCTTCTTCAGAAAAGCAGGTACAAATCTCCCTTATTTGAGAAATACCATTTTATTGCAGCATAAGGCACTGTGGTCATCAGACTGTGATTCCACTTGCTGAGTTGAATCTTTCCGGTTCTGACCTGGTCACTATGCTTTCACACATTCTTCTGGATGACAATGGTTAAGGATCACCGATTTAGGGGCTGGAGAGATGGTTCAGTGATTAAAGGCTCTCACTTGAAAAGTCTGACTGCCTGAGTTCAGTTCCCTAGTATCCACAGAAAGCCAGATGCACTAAGTAGCACATGTCTGGAGTTCTTATGCACTGTCAAGAGACCTTGGTGCACCCATACACACTCTCTCAAAAAAAAAAAAAAATCTTTTTTTATGCCGGGTGTGGTAGTGCATGTCTTTAATCCCAGCACTCAGGAGGCAGAGGTAGGAGTATTGCAGTGAGTTTGAGGCCACCGTGAACTTACATGGTGAATTCCAGGTCAGCCTGAGCTAGAGTGGGACCCTACCTCAAAAAACCAAAAAAAAAAAAATTTTTTTTTTTAAGAGACTGGTGAAATATCTCAGCTTTTAAATGCACTTATGGGCTGGAGAGATGGCTTAGCAGTTAAGGTGCATGCCTGCAAAGCCTAAGGACCCAAGTTTAATTCTCCAGGTCCCACGTAAGCCAGATGCACATGGTATATACATCTGGAGTTCATTTGCAGTGGCTTAGAGGCCCTGACGTGCCCATTCACATTCTCTCTCATGCTCTCTCCCTCTCTATGTCTCAAATAAATAAACAAACAAATAAATAAATCTAAATTTAAATAAATTTAAAGGCACTTGCTTGCAAAGTCTGGCAGCCTGTGTTTGATTCTCCAGTACCCATGCAAAGCTAGGTGCACAAAGAGTAAAAAAAAAAAAAAAAAAGGCAGGTGCTCCCTGGTGCTAGGCTGGTATTAGTGGCTTGCATGCTAAAGGAGTTAACTTTTGTTTCTTTTGTAGTGTTAACAACAGTAGTGTCTTCAGTGTTCGTTTCTTCCAAACCACAGCTGTGTGCAGTAAGTACCTACCTGCTTTCTTGTGAGTGGAGCTTGACAAGAAAGCAGCCTAGTGAGTTTAATGGATGGAAAACATCAACATGGGCATAGTGGGTTACTTGTGACTTTCTACTTTGCTTTTTTCTTAGAGGATGATGTGATTACAGTCCAGACCCCAGCGTTTGCAGAATCTGTCACAGAGGGAGATGTCAGGTGGGAGAAAGGTAGGATTTAGTTTCCCCTTCTTAAATATTTCCTAAATGTCTCCCTTCTCCACATGACAGGCAGTGGAACCTATGGCTCCATCTTTTCTTCACCCCCTTTTTTTTTTTTTGTTTTTCTAGGTAGGGTTTCACTCTAGCCCAGGATGACCTGGAATTCACTATGGAATCTCAGGGTGCCCTCAAACTCATGATGAACTCCTACCTCTGCCTCCTCAGTGCTGGGATTAAAGGCATGCGCCACCACACCTGGCTTTTTATTCCTTTTTTTTTTTTTTTTCCCCCTCCAAGGCAGGGTCTCACTCTCTAGCCCAGGCTGACCTGGGACACGCATCTGTAATCCTGGCTGCCCTTGAAGTCACAGTCCTCCTACCTCAGCCTTCCTAGCATTTTACCTAGCCCCCCCCCCCCCCAGGTAGAGTCTTGTTCTAGGTGACCTGGGATTGCCTGGAACTCACAGCAATTTCCCTACCTCTGCCTCCCAAATGCTGGGATTAAAGGTGTGCGCCACCATGCCCGGCTCCACCTTTTTATACATGTGTGTACTCCCCTCCCCCAGCCCTGTAGGAGAGGGGTCTTATAACTCATCTGGCAAAGTGTTTGGCTCCTGGAGTCTCCACTGACAGGTACCCTTTGTCTTTCAGCTGTTGGAGACACAGTTGCAGAAGATGAAGTGGTTTGTGAGATTGAAACTGACAAGGTGGGCTTATCTTATTAGTGACAAGTTTTCATGGTCAGTCCTTGACTTTAGTCTGAGGAAAGAAGTAGGGACTTAACTATTTAAATAAATTTTCTTTTGGTTTGGTTTTTGAGATAGGGTCTCACTCTAGTTCAGGCTGACCTAGAATTCACTATGTAATCTCAGGGTGGCCTTAAACTCACAGTGATCCTCCTACCTCTGCCCCGAGTGCTAGGATTAAAGGTATGTGCAACCATGCTTGGCTAATCAAAAAAATTTTTTTTTCTGAGGTAGAGTCTTGCTTTAGTCCAGGCTGACCTGGAATTCCCCATGTAGTCTCAGGGTGGCCTCAAACTCAGTGATCTTCCTCCTCCTGCCTCCCAAGTGCTGGGATTAAAGGTGTGCCACCATGCCTGGCTAAATAAATTTGTTTGGCGTGTGTGTGTGTGTGTGTGTGTGTGTGTGTGTATGCATGTATAGATGTGCACACATGTGGAAGCCAGAGAAAATGTCGGATGTCCTCATCTTTTCTCTCATCTGTTTCCTTGAGATAAAGTGTTGTGCTCAGCCCAGAGCTGCTGGTTTTATTTATTTATTTTTTTTTGGTGTTTTTATTTTTCCTTTTTTTTTTTTTTTGAGGCAAGCCCAACAGACTGCCTTTTTTTGTTTGTTTTTTGTTTTGTTTGTTGTTTTTCAAGGTAGGGTCTCACTCTAGTCCAGGCTGACCTTGAATCCACTATGTACCATCATGTCCAGCCTTTTTTTTTTTTTTTAAGATTTTATTTATTTATTTACTTATTTATTAGAGACAGAGAGAGGGAGAGAGAGAATGGGCATGCCAGGGCCTCCAGCCACTGCAAATGAACTCCAGATACATGTGCCCCCTTGTGCATCTGGCTTACGTGGGACCTTGAGAATTGAACCAGGATCCTTTGGCTTTACAGGCAAATGCCTTAACCACTAAGCCATCTCTCTAGCCCCCTTTTTAATTTAATTTAATTTAATTTAATTTAATTAATTTATTTATTTATTTTGGTTTTTCGAGGTAGGGTCTCACTCTGGCCCAGGCTGACCTGGAATTCACTATGTAGTCTCAGGGTGGCCTTGAACTCACGGAGATCCTCCTACCTCTGCCTCCCGAGTGCTGGGATTAAAGGCGTGCGCCACCACGCCCAGCTTATTTTATTTTTTATTTTTTGGTTTTTTGAGGTAGGGTCTCATTCTAGCCCAGGCTGACCTGAAATTTACTCTGTATTCTCAGGGTGGTCTTGAACTCATGGCAATCCTCCTACTTCTGCCTCTGGAGTGCTTGTATTAAAGGCGTGTGCCACCACACCTGGCTTTTTTTTTTTAATGAGGGAGAGAGAATTGGCATGCCAGGGCCACTGCAGTGGAACTCCAGACACATGCGCCCCCTTGTGCACACACAAGTGCAGTCTTGCATCACTTCGTGTCTGGCTTATGTGGGTCCTGGAGAGTTAAACATGAGTCCTTAGGCTTTGCAGGCAAGCGCCTTAAATGCTAAGCCATCTCTCCAGCACATTTTTTGTTTTGTTTTGGCAGTGATCCCAGTGATTCTTGTGTTTCCCAACCCTCACCTGTAAACCCCCGTGGGACTGGAATTCAGACATGCACAGCCACACCTAGGTTTTTCTTTTTTTAATTTTGTTTTTGTTTATTTGCAAGCAGAGAGAGAGAGAAAATGAATGGGATGCTAGGGCCTCCACCCAGTGAAAATGAACTCCAGATGTATGTGCCACTCTGTGGATCTATCTTGTTTTATGTGGCTACTGGGGAATCAGACACCAGTGGTTAGGTTTTGTGGGCAAGTGCCTTAACTGCTGAGCCATCTCTCCAGACCCCATCCCAGCTTTTTAATATGGGTGCTGGAGAATTGAACTAAAGGTCTCTCAGGCCCTTGAGTTTGCACATCAAGAACTCTTACCCATTGAATCATCTCTGAAGGGTTAATAGCCTTCCCTGAAAACTGGAGGAACTAAAGAGTTAATAACTAACCTTAAAATGAGAAGGTCATAAAGAATGGAGATATCTAGTCCTCCCTAGTCAACTCTGCTAAAGAGCTTATTCTGGAGCAAATAACTTTGATGTCTTATCTACTTCCCTTGGACCTGCAGCTAATTCAGTATGTTTGCCTTAGGATCCTCCTTATAAGTTTGAGCCCCAGCCTGACTCGGTGCTTCAGCCTTCATCCCACAGGAAGGCTGCTGCCCCTCGCTACCTCCCAATAAACAATCTCTCTGTAGAGAACAAGGCCGGTGTTCTTTCTTGCCTTTCTCCTACACTTTCCTTACAATCTCTACAGCCCTAAATGGATTTATTTATTTATTTTGGTTTTTCAAGGTAGGGTCTTGCTTTAGTCCAGGCTGGCCTGGAATTCACTATGTAGTCTCAGGGTGGCCTTGAACTCAGGGCAATCCACCTACCTCTGCCTCCCAAGTGCTGGAATTCAAGGCATGCGCCACCACGTCTGGCCTAAATAGAATTTTTAACTAGCTCTAACCTCAATTGTAAAAGTTTTTGAGTAGATGAGAAAGAAAAATGGTTTATTAAAGTTTACTTTTATTTGTTCTGAAGTGAGTACTGTGTACTTCTCTCTTTTTTTTTTTTTTTTTTTTTTTTTTTTGTGATTCATGAGTTGTTTCACTTGTTATTTCATGTATCACTTGGAAACATAGTCACTGGATTTTGTTTTAATGTTTCCAAGAAAGGGCAAGAGGGGTGAACCTTTTGTGACAATAACAGTGACTTGTTACTTCTCTGGCTAAAAATATAGCTTTAGGTGTTTCTTGTGCAGAGCCTGATATAACTGGCGTAACTCTTGTGACTCATCATGTTGGTGATTCTATATGATTATTTGATGAATGCTGGGTACAAATGTAGTCTCTTTCTCCATTTCTCTTTTTCCAGACATCTGTGCAGGTTCCGTCACCAGCACATGGCGTGATTGAAGCTCTTTTGGTACCTGATGGGGGAAAAGTTGAAGGAGGCACTCCTCTTTTCACACTCAGGAAAACTGGTGGTAAAGAAGTTCTCCTGGTGGTCAAGGTCTCCAGTGTTCCCCCTTGGGATTGGGGTTGAGCTGCCATAATAGCAATTCAAAGACTGATATTCCACTTGAGTGTTTGTTGAAGGGATAGGAGGAATCCTATTTCTTTATGTTATGAACTTAACTAATTTTTGTTGTTTTTTTTTTGAGGTAGTTTCACTGTATTCTAGGCTGACCTAGAACTCACTCTTTAGCTCAGGCTGGCTTTGAACTCACAGCAATCCTCCTACCTCTGCCTCCCAAGTGCTGGTATTAAAGGTGTGCACCACCATGGCTGACTTTAAAAAAAAAATTTTTTTTTATTGACAACTTCTATACTTACAAAAAATGCAGGATATTTCCCTCCCCTGCCTCCTTACCCCTTTAGAACTCCAATCTCCATCATATCCCTTCCCTCTCTCTCTTTTAATTTGATGTCATCATCTTTTTCTTCTATTATGAGGGACTTGCAAAGGTACTGCTAGGCACTGCAAGGTCATGGATATCAAGGGCAATTTCTGTCTGGACAGTTGCATTGTAAGGAGTTGGACCCTTCCTTTGGCTCTTCCATTCTATCCGCCCCCTCTTCCTCAATGGGCCCTGAGCCTTGGAGGGTGTGACAGAGGTGTTTTAGTGCTGGGCACTCCTCCATCCTTTCTTCTCAGCACTGTGTTGCCTTTTGGGTCATCCCAGTGGACATCGCCATCTGAAAAGAGAAGCTTCTCTAACCAGAAGTAAGAGTAGCATTAATATGTGAATATGAACATTAAGCGTAGTGCTTTCAGGGCAGCTTGGTGGGAATAATATATACATTTAGCCAGACAAGAGCAGGTTTTCTACCCCTAAAGCTCATGACCTCCCCTGCCATAGACTTTTGCTTAGGTTTTTCAGTACCAGGTATATATTCCCTCCCATAGAGAGGGCCTTCAGTCCAATTATGGAGCAGTTGGTTACCCCAAGAGCAGACATGCCACTATTGCACCCATTCAGTCATTGGGCCTATATGGCCAACTTGAATATTCAGTGTCCACTGTTTTCACTGCTGATGACTTCTGTGTCCTATACGGCTGCATGCAGTGCAGCTTTTTCCAGCTTTCTGTTGCATGCCTGACTTTTAACCACTGAGCCATCGCTCCATCTGTATGCTTAGTTTTTATATTGTGAACTTTCTTAAATTGATTTTTTTTTTTTTTTGGTTTTTCCAAGGTAAGGTCTCACTCTAGCCCAGGCTGAGCTGGAATTTACTCTGTATTCTCAGGGTGGCCTCAAACTCATGGTGATCCTCCTACCTCTGCCTTTCAAGTGCTGGGATTAAAGGCGTGCACTACCACGTCCGGCTTCCATGTTGTTTTTTTTTATTTTGTGTGGGTGTGGGGGCCACATGTGAAATGTCACCTGTGCAGGGGTTGGAGGACAACCTTGGGGTATTTGTTCTTTTGTTCTGCCTCCTTTTTGAGACAGTTTGGCTGCTGTTTGAACCAGTAATGCTGGCCTGCAACCTTCAAGATTCTTTTGGCTCTACCTTCCATTTCTTAGGCACATTGGGATCACAGATGTCTGCACTACTTTGTTTCCAAGTGTATGTGGGTTTTTAGTTGGAACTCAGGCCTGCTGGCTTAAAAGCAAGTGCTTTTAATTATTGAGCCATCTTCTTAATTCCGTTTTATTTATTTATCAGAGAGAGAGAAAGAGGCAGATAGAAAGAATGAGTGCACCAGAGCCTCCTGCCACTGCAGATGAACTCCAGATGCATGCTCCAACTTGTGCATCTGGCTTTTTATATAGATACTGGGAAATTGATCCTGAGTCCTTTGGTTTTAAGTCAAGCACCTTAACTACTAAGCCATCTCTATTTATTTATTTATTTATTTATTTATTTATTTATTTATTTGGTTTTTCAAGATAGGGTCTCACTGTGGCCCAGGCTGACCTGGAATTAACTATATAGTCTCAGGGTGGCCTCGAACTCTCGGCAATGCTCCTACCTTTGCCTCCCAAGTGCTGGGATTAAAGGTGTGTGCCACCATGCCCGGCTTAATTTTTTTTATATATTTGAGAGAGAGTGGGAGAATGGGTACACCAGGGCCTCCTGCTGCTGCAAATAAACTTCAGATTCATGTGACACTTTGTGCATCTCGCTTTATATGGGTACTTTATATGGGTACTGGGGAATTAAATCCAGGCTGTCAGGTCTTTCAAGCAAGAGCCTTTAACTGCTGAGCCATCTCTCCAGTCCTGCCTACTAGCTTTTGTTTTTTCAAGGTGGTGGTGGTGGGTCTCACTCTAGCCCAGCCTAACCTGGGACGAACTCTGTATTGCCAGGTTGGCCCTGAACTCACAGTAGTTTTTCTACCTCTGCCTCTTAAGTGCTGGGATTGGAAGAAATGTGGAAGGCATTTGTACTGAACCTTATAATTAGCACTGGAGATTAGAAGTTCTGTCTTTATGACTCTTAGTTAAAATACAATAACTACTGTTGTAGTTAGCTTCTCATTGCTGGAAGATAGTAGCAGTTTATGGGAGGAAAAGGTTTATTTTGGCTTATAGGGTTGAAGGGAAGCTCCATGATAGGGGAACATGTGGCATGAGTAGAGGGTGGACATCACCTCCTAGACAACAGTAGCAGGAGTGTGTGCCAAACACTGGCAAGGGGTAACAAGTTATAACACCCATGGCAGCCTGCCTCAACAATGCACTGCTTCCAGGAGGCTCCAGTTCCCAAATTACCTCCAGCTAGGGACCAAGCATTTAGAGCACATAAGTTTATGGGGGACACCTGAATCAAACCACCACAACGAAGTTTCTTCACGCGCCACCTTGTGCATCTGGCTTTACGTGGGTCCTGGGTAACGAAACCTGAGTCCTTTGGCTTTGCAGGCAAGTGCCCCTTAACCGCAAAGGTATCTCTCTAGTCCTCTTATTTTTTTATTTGTTAAAATAGTCAAGCAGAAAGATATAATTGCGTCGTTGAGATTAATTGGGCCAAGACCAAAACTGAGCAAAAAAATGTAAAATAGAAAGAGGCGGATAGAATAGGTGTGCCAGGGCCTCTAGCCACTGCAAACGAGCTCCAGATGCATGTGCCACCTTGTGCATTTGGCTTACGTGGCGTCTGGGGAATGAAACTTGGGTCCTTAGGCTTTGCGGGCAAGCACCTTAACCATTAAGCCATCTGTCTGCCCCTAACCTTATTTCTTTTTAAAAATATTTAGGGCTGGGGCTGGAGAGATGGCTTAGGGGTTAAGGCGCCTGCCCCCTCACCCTAAGAACACTGGTTCCAATCTCCAGCTGTTCCAATCTCCAGGTCCCACGTTTAGCCAGATGCAAAGGGACGCAAGGGCGCGTGCACATCTGGATTTCGTTCGCAGCAGCTGAGACACTGCTCGTGTGCCCATCTCTGTCTTCCCCTCCCTCCCTCTCTCTCTCTCTCTGTCTCTCTCTGTGTCTCTCTCCAAAAAACATAAGATAAAATAAAAAGTTAAAAAAAAATATTTAGGGCTGGAGAGATGGCTTAGCAGCTAAGGCACCTGCCTGCTAAGCCTAAGAATGCTGGTTCCAATGTCCAGCAGTTTCAATCTCCAGGTCCCACGTTGAGCCAGATGCAAAGTGAGGCAAGGGGGCGCACACATCTGGATTTCGTTCACAGCAGCTAAGAGACTGCTGACACACCCATTTCTGTCTCCCTCTCCTCTGTCTCTCTCTGTCTCTCTAAAAATAAAATAAAAAATAATTTAAAAATTTTTAATATTTATTAATTATGAGAAGGAATGAAGGGGTGTGCCAGGACCTTTAGTGTGCCAGGGCCTCTAGCTACTGTAAATGAACTCCAGATGCATATGCCACCATGTGCATCAGGATCATGTGGGTTCTGGGGAGTCAAACTTGGGTCATTAGGCTTCATAGTTAAGCACATTAACTGCTAAGCCATCTCTCTAATGCAACTCTTATTTCTTAATGGCAAAGAGTATTCTTTCTATATGTAATATTAAAATAGATGATGAGTATATTAATATGGTTAAAAATGTGTTAGAATTATGTATGTGTTTCAATATTTTAAATTGTCTAAGCTATATTTACTAGGAAGATGGTTTAAAAAAAATTTTTTTTTTAATTTTTGGAGTGAGACACAGAGAGAGACAGAGAGAGATGGAGAGGGAGACAGAGAATGGGCACGCCAGCAGTCTCTCAGCTGCCGTGAATGAAATTCAGATGCGTGCGCCCCCTTGTGGGCAAGTGCAGCATTGCGCCCTTGCATCCCTTTGCATCTGGTTAAACGTGGGACCTGGAGATTGGAACCGGGTGCTTAGGTTTAGTAGGCAGGCACCTTAACCACTAAGCCATCTCTCTAGCCCAGAAGGTGTTCCCCCCCCTTCCCTCAGGTAGGGTCTCACTCTAGCCCAGGCTGACCTGGAATTATTTGATTGAGAGAGAGACAGAGAGGGAGAAGAAGAGAATGGGTGCTCCAGGGCCTCCAGTCACTGCAAATGAACTCCAGATGCATGCGCCCCCTTGTGCATCTGGCTTATGTGTGTCCTGGAGAATCAAACCGGGATCATTTGGCTTTGCAGGCAAATGCCTTAACCTCTAAACCATCTCTCTAGCCCCTTACTAGGAAGTTTTTAAATTTTTTTTTTTTTTTTTGTCTTTTTGTTTTTCGAGGTAGGGTCTCACACTAGCTCAGGCTGACCTGGAATTCACTATGTATTCTCAGGGTGGCCTCGAACTCAGAGCAATCCTCCTACCTCTGCCTCCCAAGTGCTGGGATTAAAGGCATGCGCCACCACACCTGGCAGTTTTTTAATTTTTAAATTTTCATTTATTTGAGAGAGGGACAGACAGACAATGGGTGCGCCAGGGCCTCCAGCCTCTGAAATGAACTCCAGATGCATATGCACCACCTGGTGCATCTAGTTTATGTGGGCCCGGGGTAATCGAACCTAGGTCCTTTGGCTTTGCAGGCAAGCTCCTTAACCACTGTGCCATCTCTCCAGTCTGCTAGGAAGTTTTTTTTTTTTTAAATTTTTTTAAAAAATTATTTTTCTTTATTTATTTGAGGTAGAAAGAGAAATGGGCAGGGAGAGAGAGAGAGAGAGAAAGAATGGGTGCACCAGGGCCTTCATCCACTGCCAAGGAACTCCAGATGCGTGTACCCCCTTGTGCATCTGGCTTACATGGGTCCTGGGGAATCAAACCTGGGTCCTTTGGCTTTGTAGGCAAGTGCCTTAACCACTAAGCCATTTCTCCAGCCCTGCTAGGAAGTTTTTAATGTCTTGGGCTCAGTAGATGCTTTGAAAGTATTTGCTGACTGTAATAATGAGTAGGTATTTGTGAAGTCAGGAAGATGGCTGAATTGGGCCAATGATATATGATGTAACACATTTAAGAGCTCTGACAATTGAGATCAGTATGTCATATCATTGTGTGTTTTTCATGGTGTCTTGCATACAGCAAGTACCCAGGAGACACTTGTAAATGGATTGCAAGTAGAGCTGTTGCCACTAAATTCTGCTTAGACTTTACAATTGAGTTGTTTTCCCTTCCAGAATGACAGTGCCAATGGCATCTTTTTCTTTTCTTTTCCTTTTAGCTGCTCCTGCTAAGGCCAAGCCAGCCGAAGCCCCCAAAACAGAGCCTGCAGCACCAGCAGGTCCTCCTCCCCCTGCAGCACCCATACCCACTCAGATGCCACCGGTGCCCTCACCCTCACAGCCTCCTTCTAGCAAACCAGGTAAACCCCCATGTTACTTACTTTTGTCACTGTGACAAAACACATCACAAAGACAACTTAATGAGGGAAGGAAGGTAGGAAGAAGGAAGGAAGGGCTTATTTTTGGCTCATTTTAGGGGTACGGTCCGTCATGTCAGCAAAGGCATGGTAGCAAAAGCATGAGGCACCTGGTCACCATTGGCTTTGCAGCCAAGAAGCAGAGAGGTGGGAATTCTAGTGCTCCATTCACTGTCTTCTCCTTCTTTACTCTGAGATTCCAGCCCATGTAATGTGTCACCCCTTTCAGAATGAGTCTTCTCATCTCAGTAAACTCTGGAGAAGCCCTCACAGACACACCCAGAGGTGTTTCTAAGTCCTGTCAAGTTGGCAATGAAGATTAACCATCACAGTGCCCAACTCCCAGGTGTCTTTCTATGGAAGAAGAACACTTCTTTTAATCTTGTGTTTCCTTACCAGGGCAGTCTGTGGTCAATCATGGCTGTGAACCAGCCAGGTTGACTGCTTTGTAGAAAGAACTCTAGTCTTTGTATCTGAAGGCCTGGGTTTACACTTCACTGTTCTGTTGCTAACTGTGACTTAAGTTATTTACTTCTGTGAACAGATTGTTCATCTGTGAGTTTGAAGTGATACTGATATGCCTCAGGCTGTCTGTAGGACTAAGTGACACAGGACATAAAAGCACTGGCACATAGTAAATGTTTCTTCCATCTTTGATACAGCTGTTCCCTCTTCATTTGTAGTGTCTGCAATAAAGCCCACTGCTGCCCCTCCTCTAGCTGAGCCAGGACTTGCCAAAGGTCTGCGTTCTGAACATCGGGTAAGCTTCTGAAGGCTACTTCCAGGAAAGTGGAATGTGAGTGCCCACCTTTGAAGGGCTGGCACCTCATTTCCATGGCCTTGCTACAGAAGTAGAGTGTAGGAGCCAGGCATGGGGGTGCAGGCCTTTAATCCCAGCACTCTCAAGGCTGAGGTAAGAGGATGGTTGTGAGTTCAAGACCAGCCTGAATCTACATAGTGAATTACAGGTCAGCCTGGACTAAAGTGAGACCCTATCTCGAAAAACCAAAAGAGAGAGAGAGAGAAGAAATAAGCATGCTTTAATCCCAGCAATTACGAGGCAGAGGTAGGAGGATCGCCATGAGTTTGAGGCCACCCTGAGACTACAGAGTGAATTCCATGTCAGCCTGGGCTTGAAAAACCAAAACCAAACAAACAAAAAAGGAAAGGAGTGTAGAATGTGACTTTGTTAATGACCACATAGCTATTACATGATATGTCTAGAACCTGAGGTCTCTGCATTCTCACCCAGTGGTTTTTCTATTGTTTTATTCTACCAATGAAATATTTCAGGAAGTAAAATATTTGCAGAGAATGGTAGCTTAGTAACATCATATTTTTTCTCATGATGATACACATTTCAGAGGTTGTTTGGCAAGACCTCTATTATTCCTATACTTCTGGGATAGTTTAGCTACAGTGGGTAGGGGAAGGAGGTGTTGCATACAGCACAGTAGCAGTAAGCTGTCTGGGCAGACATAAAAACGTCAAGGAAGTCTGGTCAAGAGTGTGGGTTCTTTTGCCTGAGAATACTTCCTAAAAAATGCTGTAGCCTCAAAAGGTTGTTGTTCTTGAGTTTCTGTTTCAAAAGTAGCTATTCTCGGGCTGGAGAGATGGCTTAGGGGTTAAGCACTTGCCTGTGAAGCCTAAGAACCCTGGTTCAAGGCTCGATTCCCCAGTACCCATATAAGCCAGATGCACAAGAGGGCACATGCATCTGGAGTTCATTTTCAGTGGCTGCAGGCCCTGGAGTGCCCATTCTCTCCCTCCCTCCCTCCCTCTCTCTCTCTCCCCCTCTTTCTCTCTCTGAAATAAATAAATAAAATATATTACAAAAAAAAAGTAGCTATTCTCATGCAAGTCTTTATTAAAAGAAAATTAATTGCCCTTTCAGTAATGATTCTTAGGCTTTTATAAATTGGTTTTGGTTTTAAAATCTCACCATTCCTGACCTCCATTCTTGGCCAAACTTCAGGTACATCTGAATGAGTGCTTTGTCTTTAATTTTTTTTTTTGAGGTATGGTCTCACTCTAGCTCAGGCTGACCTGGAATTCACTATGTATTCTCAGAGTGGCCTCAAACTCATGGCGATCCTCCTACCTCTGCCCCCTGAGTGCTGGGGTTAAAGGCGTGCGCCACCACGCTCAGCACTGTTTCCTTAATTTTGCTCTAGGATGGACGGGGCACTCCAGGAGAAGGGAGAGCCTGGGGCTTTTGTACTTAAAAGTTGGTAGTGCTTGCCATTGATTCCTGGCAGGCTAAGTTCTCTCTCTTGGCTATTTGCGGATCGTAGATGGATTCAATGTTAATATGCATTCCTCTTTTGTTTTAGGAAAAAATGAACAGAATGCGGCAGCGCATCGCTCAGCGTCTGAAGGAGGCCCAGAATACCTGTGCAATGCTGACCACTTTCAATGAAGTTGACATGAGGTGGGACATGGTCTAGTCCTCCTCACTCCCTCCCTATGTCTGTTTCTTAGAATACCTGAACTTGCCTAGGCTTTCCCTAGTACTGAGAAAGAAGCAGGCGTGGTGACCTGGTTCTGGGCAGGCTGCCAGAGGTTCTCCTTTCAGTAGCTTGACAAGGGAGAGGGATTTCTTTGGTTGATTTATTGTTGATGTACACAGTTTGATTCATTGGTTTCATCTAATTTACTTAGCTAATAGTATGCCTTTCTCCTCTAACTTCAAAAGCTTCAAAAAAGTCTTTTTGGACTTTTATGACTAAACTCTTGTGATTTCTGATAAATGAGACTAGTAGTGGTTTTGCTTATTTTTATTTATTTGAGAGTGAGATAGAGGCATATAGATAGAGAGAATGGGTGCACCAGGGCTTCCAGTCACTGTAAACAAACTCCAGACGCATGCACCACTTTGTGCATCTGGCTTACATGGATCCTGGGAAATCGAACCTGGGTTCTTTGGCTTTGCAGGCAAGTGCCTTAACTATTAGGTCATCTCTCCAGCCTGGTTTGACTTATTTTTGAGACGGTCTATTGGAAGCCCAGGGTGGCCTTGAACTCCTGCTTCTCCTGCCTCTACTTCCCAAGTGCTTGGGATTACAGATGTGTGTCACCACACTCAGTTGCTAGCTAGTAGTAATCTTAAATTTTGGTGATTGGTATTGGATTGTGAAGCACAAATAAGACTATGGGGCCCGTTTCCAGGCCCACTGGCCCTTGGGATGGAGAACCTTGACAGTCTGCTCAGTACCAGGACACCACATCCTGCTTCTCACTGCTCCTTGTACGTGTTCCTAACCAACCAGAACCAGACAGGTGAAAAGGCAGAGGCTGAGTGCTGAAATAAAAACTCAGACTATTAACCAAAGGAAGTAATTTACTGTTCCCATTCCTGTAGTACACTAATTGTTGATGTGTTTTCTTCCAAAATTTTGTTATATCAGAGTTCCAAGGAAGAGAAAATAGTTATTAAATGTAATATTTGAACTGGAGAGATTGCTCAGTGGTTAAGGCACTTGCCTGCAAAGCCTGACAATCTGGGTTCTATTCCTCAATACCCACATAAGCCAGATGCAAAGAGTGACACATGCCTCTGGAGTTAAGTGCCCTGGTGCACTTATTGTCTCTCTGTATCTCTGTCTATCTTCTTGCAAATAAATAAATAATTGAAAGTTAAAAATAATATAATGTTTGCTAAATGCAGACATTTTAACTGAAATTCAGGGGTGATACAAAAATGAATTTAAAGAATTTAAAAGAGCCCCTGGTTGTCTTGAACTTACTGTCTCATTTGGACTAACACAAAAGGTCTCCAGGAGGAAAGAGTTTTTTTTTTTTTTTTTTTTTTTCAAGGTAGGGTCTCATTCTAGTTCAGGCTGACCTGGAATTCACTGTGTAGTCTCAGGGTGGCCTCTAACTCACGGCAATCCTCCTACCTCTGCCTCCCGAGTGCTGGGATTAAAGGCGTGCGCCACTACACCTGGCTGGAAAGAGTTTTAATAGACAATCAAGAATGATAAGCACGTGGTGGCGCACACCTTTAATCCCAGCACTCGGGAGGCAGAGGTAGGTGGATCGCCGTGAGTTCAAGGCCACCTTGAGACTACATAGTTAATTCCAGGTCAGCCTGGGCCAGAGTGAGACCCTACCTTGGAAAAAAAAAAAAAGAATGATAAGCATTTAGCCATGCATGGTGGTGCACATTTTTCATCCCAGCACTCCAGCACTAGGGTGGCTGAGGTACAAGGATTGTGTGAGTTCAAGGCCAGCCTGGGCTATAAAGTAAGTTCCAGGTCAGTCTGTCTGGGATAGAGTGAGACTTGCCTTGAAAAAGCAAATAAATAAATGCTAAGCATTTAAAGCCAGGTATAATGGTGAACACCTATAAGCCCTATGCTTGGGAGGTAGAGGCAGGAGGGTCAGGAGTTCAAGGTCATTCATATGTACATAGAGAATTTGAGACCTGCTTGGACTATATAACATCTTATTTTAAAAAAGAGAAAGGGGGGCCTGGAGAGATGGTTTAGTGGTTAAGCACTTGCCTGTGAAGCTTAAGGACCCCGGTTCTAGGATTGATTCCCCAGGGCCCATGTAAGCCAGATGCACAAGGTGGCGCATAGAATCTGGAGTTCGTTTGCAGTGGCTGGAGGCCCTGGCACACCCATTCTCTATCTGCCTCTTTCTCTGTCTGTCACTTTCAAATAAATAAAAAACAAACTATTACAAAAGAGAAAGGGACTGGAGAAGATGGCTTAGCAGTTAAGGTGCTTGCCTGCAAAGCTGAAGGACCCCAGTTCGATTCCCTAGGACCCACGTAAGCCAAATGCACAGCCACACACATCTGGAGTTCATTTGTAGTGGCTGTGGGCCCTGGCGTGCCCATTATCATTCTCTCTCTCTGTCTCTTTCTCTCTCGCTCGCTCTCAAATAAGTAAAAAATATTTTTAAAAATTCTTAAAAAAAAGAAAAAGAAAAGAAGCCACAAACTCTCCCAGCTTTTATATACAGGCATATTCATACTTCTTTTTAGTTTGTAATTTATAATTCACTTTTTTCTCTTCTTTATAGTTAGTGTTACCAGTAATGAAGTTTACACTAAAGTATTATAACAAGCAATAGATGAAAAAAGGATAAATTAGCACGGTATGGTGGTACATACTTTAAATCCCAACACTGGGGAGGCATAGGTAAGAGAAGTGCTGTGAGACTGAGGCCAATTTGAGACTACTTAGTGAATTCCGGTTAGCCTGGACTAGAGCAAGACCTTACCTTGAAAAGTGCAAAAAAAAAAAAGAAAAAAGAAAAAAAGAAAGGGGCTGGAGAGATGGCTTAGCCGTTAAGGTGCATGCCTGCCAAGTCTAAGGACCCCAGTTCAATTCTCCAGGGCCCACGTAAGCCAGATGCACATAGTGGCACGTGCATCTGGAGTTCGTTTGCAGTGGCTAGAGCCCTGGCGTGCCCATTCTCTCTCTCTCTGCCTCTAGTAAATAAATAAATAATATAAAAAATCTTAAAAAAAATAAAAAACAAACAATGGATTTAGTGGTAATCGTGAAAGAAAGGAAGAAAGGAAGAAAGGAAGAAAGGAAGAAAGAAAGAAAGAAAGAAAGAAAGAAAGAAAGAAAGAGAAAGAATAAATGGCACTTAGACAATCAGTATTGTGGAGAAAGATCATTCCAGATAGAATTAACAATCTGGACCATGAAAAAGTAAAAGAAGCAGGAAAGATTTCTGCCATGAGGAGAATATATAGGAAAGAAGGTTGGATCCATATTCTAGAAGGTTTTGAATGTCAAAGTTAGAATTAATTAAATCAAGAGGCAACTCACCAATCTTTAGGGCATCCATCTCTTCTCTTACTCTGAGTGTTAAATCTGCCCATCTTTTTACTACGGAAATTTATCTTCCTGTGGGAGAACTGTGAAAATAGAAGGGAGTGGTTAATTGGCAGCATGCTAAAGTATTGTTGACAGAGTAATGGCTCTGTGGTTTAATTTCACTAGATGTCCTGTTCTGTTGGGGAGCTTTCTCGCTGCTGCAGAAGTCTGCAAATTGTTGCATCCCTTTTGAAGGGAATGCCTTCTTTGGGTGGTACTGGGGATTGAACTCAGGGCCTTGTGTGTGCTAGGCAAGAACTCTGCTGCCAGCTTTGGAAGCTTTCTAGAGACTGGTTGTCATTTTCTGTACTGTAGGGAAGGTCTTGCCTAATGAATCCCAAAGGCTGCAGCCTCATGTTCCTGTGTGTTGGGGCAAATTCTACACAAATTGAATTGGAATTTGAAATTGTACCCAGTTTCTTAAGATGAAACATGTAAATATTTGTGGCCCTAAAAGATGCATTTAGCCCAGCAGCCTTGATTGCAAAGTAAGTTAAATAGCCGGATCTCCTTTCAGCAGCTAAATTGGTGTTACTTAACAATGGCTTGAGGTCTCACTGCAGCCAGTAATCTGGTTTAGATTGAGTGCCCTTTGGGTCTGTGCCTATCAGCTAACCCAGAAGAGGCCTTTCTGACTTCTTCCTTTCTCCTGTTGTCCCAGCTCTGTCTCCAAGGGCACTGCTCTGAAATGGAAACTCCTTAATGACGAGACAGTGACACTCAGACAGGTCTGAGAGCAGAGATATTTATCGCTTCTCTTTCCCTCTTTTGCAGCCCTTGTGTCTTGGGAACCAGTAATGTCTTTAGGATGGTAATCCTAGCACTAAATAAGGTTAGACTCAGGAAAATAAACATTTTAAACCCAATCAGCACCCCCCCCCCCGGAAAATTACCTTTTTGAAAAACAAAAGGTCTGAAGAGGGCAGTTGAAGTTGTACCACATCTTATCTTTCCTGCTAATGTTGAATTAGGCCATTTTCAGTAGAAAGGAAGAAGCTGGCATTTGGGCCTGAGATAAAGTTAAATTCAATTTCTATCACAGACTGCCATTCCAATATTCATAGAAGTTCCCACAGGAAAATGATGAAAAAGCCATTTCCCAGTAACTCTGCAGTGCATACGTGAAAAAAACATCCAGCCCTGACAGACCAAAGCATGTTCTGGTTGCAAAGCTTCTCAAAAGCAAGACCTTGCTCTTGAATATGAAAGACATAGGCCTCAGCCTGCACGGGGCTACTTTTCTAAACACCAACGAAATAACAGTCATCAAAGCTCAGCTTAAGAGCAACACTGTGCCCTGACCCTGACATGTGGTGAGTATTAGTATCTGTTCAAAGAACAGGTGAATGGAACTGCTAACTGAAAGGAAATGACTGAATTTGCCTACTTCCCATGAGTCTTTGCATGCATGGAACCCATACACTGTCCCCCCTTTTTTTTTGGTGTTTCAAGGTAGGCTCTATCTCAGGCTGACCTGGAATTCATAGTCTCAGGGTGGCCTTGAACTCTGGTCAGTCCTCCTACCTCTGACTCAGGAGTGCTGGGATTAAAGGCATGCACAACCATGCCTGGCCACACCAGCTTTTTTTTTTTTTTTTTTTTTTTTTTCTGGTAAACAGGAGAAATGTCACAAGAAAGTTATCTATTTGGCTTTTAAAAAAAATTATTTATTTGAGAAAGAGAGAGGCAGATAAGAGAGAATAGGTGCACCAGGGCCTCTAGCCACTATAGACAAACTCCAAATGCCTCTAGCTAATGTAAATAAACACCAGACACACCTTGTGCATCTGGTTTACGTGGATCCTGGGGAACCCAGGTCCTTAGGCTTTGCAGACAAGTGCCTTAACCCGTAAGCTATCTCTCCAGCCCCAATTTAGCCTGTTTCTTAAAATTAATTATAAATAGGGCCTGGAGAGATGGCTTAGCGGTTAAGCACTTGGCCTGTGAAGCCTAAGGTCCCTGGTTTGAGGCTTGATTCCCCAGGACCCACATAAGCCAGATGCATAAGATGCCGCATGCATCTGGAGTTCATTTGCAGTGGCTGGGGGCCCTGGCATGCCCATTATCTATCTGCCCCTTTCTCTCTCGTCTGTTGCTGTCAAATAAATAAAAAAATTAAGTTAAAATAATTATAAATAAAAAGAATTACTTTTGCAGACTTTGTTTTTACTTTAAAGCTTATTTTCCACCCAGAGTGTATAATTTATGATCTTAGTGTAACCAGGGCAAAGATGTAGGTGTGCTGTGTGATCTTCTGTTCACATTCTCCATCACTGGAATCTGTGACTTGTAGAAAAGGAGGAGCTTGCCAGGCATGGCAGTGCATACCTTAATCCTAGCACTCAAGGCTCACCCTGAGACTACATAGTGAATTCCAGGTCAGCTTGGGCTAAGACAAGACCCTACCTCGAAAAAAAAACACAAAAAAAGGAAAAGAAGGAACCATGTAACTCAATGTTAAGACAGATTGACTCCTATTCCTTTGTCTTGTTTTTGTGTTTGGCCTCTAGCAGACTATTTCACAACTTGAACTTTGGGCTGGAGATGGCTTTGCTGTTAAAGTTCTTACTTGCAAAGCCAAAGGACCCTGGTTCAATTCTTTAGGACCCATATAAGTCAGATGCACAAAGGGGGGATGACACATGTGTTTGGAGTTTGTTTGCAGTCTCTGGGTGCCCCGGCACACCTCTCTGCCTCTTTCTCTCTCTCTAAAATAAATAAATAAAAATTAAATAAAATAGCCTCTCCCCCATAACTGTTGGCCACCCCCATAATGCATGACCCACATTCCCCAATGAGGAGGGTCCCTTTGGAGGGGGAGGCCAGGGAGGAGGCTACCGGAGGAACCAACATGAATGTAAAATTAAAATAGAAAAAAGACTAAATTAAAAAAAAAAAAGGTTAATTTTCCCCAATATCCTCAGCAGCATTTGTTGTCTTGTTTCTTGGCAATAGTCATTCTGACTGGGATAAGATGGCCACTCAATATACTTTCAGTTACGTTGTCCTGATTATTAAAGATGTTGATTATTTTTCCATAAAAATAAAAGGTTGAACTTAGGTAAATGGTCCAGAGTGAGGGAAAAGCTCACCCAATTGTATATATAAATAGAAACCTATGTGAAAGTCAAAATCTGGGCTTCAGCAGGGCCTGGTGGTACAGGCCTGTCATCTGAGCTCCTCAGGAAAATGAGGCAGGAGTATTGCAAGTATTGCCTGGGCTAAAGAGTGACTTCAGGCCCAGCTTGGGTAACTTCATGACACCCTGTTGTAAAATAAAAATTAAAAAATAGGTTCATAGGTTTGATTCCCCAGTACCCGTGTAAACCAGATGCACATGGTGGTGCATGCATCTGGAGTTCATTTGCAGAATGAACCAGGGCTAGAGGCCCTGGTGAGCCTTTTTCTTTTTTTCTTTCCCTCCCCTCCCCTCTCCTCCCCTCCCCTCCCCTCCCCTTCCTTCCCTTCCCTTCCCCTCCCCTCCCTTCCCTTCTTCCCTCTCCTCTCTCCCTCCCCCTCTCTCTCCCTTTCTTTCTCTCTCTCCTTTTTTCTTTCTTTCTTCCTTTCTTCCTTTCTTCCTTTCTTTTTCTCTCTCAAAATAAATAAATAAAAATAAAATATTTTTTTAAATGGGTTAAGGGTATAGCTTAGTGCTAGAGCACTTTCCTAGAATGCTCAAGGCCTAGCTTCAGTCTACAGACTCACCAAAAAGAAATAACAACAATCAGGGTTTCATTTGTAGTCAGTGTCTTTTTCTTTTCTTTTTTTCTTTTTTTTTTTCCGATGTAGGGTCTCACTCTGGTCAAGGCTGACCTGGAATTCACTCTGTAGTCTCAGGGTGGCCTTGAACTCATGGCAATCCTCCTACCTCTGCCTCCCAGAGTGCTGGGATTAAAGGCATGCGCCACCACACCGGCTGTAGTCAGTTTCTTTTGTGACATTGTATTTTTGTATTTATAGTAACATCCAAGACATGAGAGCTCGGCACAAAGATGCTTTCCTGAAGAAACATAACCTCAAACTAGGCTTCATGTCGGCATTTGTGAAGGCCTCAGCCTTTGCCTTACAGGAGCAGCCTGTTGTAAATGCAGGTGAGTTCTTGTGACCAGTGTGGCAGAGGTCCTGGGGGATAGTTAGGAGAATACAAACCTGCTCTTACGTTTAAGGGGTTAGCAGACAAGGCTTTTTATTCATAGCTATGGAAACATGACCATCCTCCACAGGGTTTCTCCACTCACCTTCCTAAAGTGCTGCCATGATTACTCTCTCCCCACCAGTGAGCACAATAGTTCTTCCTCTTACTGTGCAGCTTGACAGCTGCTCTGGCAGCAGGCAGTTCTGGAGCAGCCTAACTCCTTTTCATGTCATTACTGTCCCTCCCATGGGCCCTTTATTTGAGGCTTGACTTCTACACTTGGCATAAGCTCCAGGTTGACCTTTGATCTCAGGTTTGTGGGCTTCACTGGGAAGTCTGGGCCTTGCCCTCTCATGAGCTTCCCCAACAACTCTTTTATTTATTGACAGCTTTCATATTTACAGCCAATAAATCATGATAATTCCCTTCTCCCCCACTTTCCCCTTCACAAATCCACACTCCATCATAACCCCTCCCTCTCTCCATTAGTTTCTCATTTATTTATTTATTTATTTATTTATTTTAATTTTGGGTTTTTTGAGGTAGGGTCTCTGGCTCAGGCTGACCTGGAATTCACTATGTAGTCTCAGGGTGCCCTTGAACTCATGGTGATCCTCCTACCTCTGCCTCCTGAGTGCTGGGATTAAAGGCATGTGCCACTATGCCTGGCCATTTTCTATTTTATTTTTATGACATCATCTTTTCCTCCTATTATGAGGGTCTTCTGAAGATAATTCTAGGCACTGCAAGATCATGGATAGTGAGGCCAATTTCTGTCTGGACAATTACATTGTAAGCAGTTCTACCCTTTCTTCGGCTCTTACATTCTTTCCACCATCTCTTCCGCATTGCACCCTAAGCCTTGGAAGGTGTGATAGAGATGTTTCAGTGCTGAACACTCTTCTGTCACATCTTCTCAGCACTATGGTGTCTTTTGGGTCATCCCAGTGGTCACCACCATCTGAAAAGAAAGAGAAGCTTCTCTAACCAAAAGTGAGAGGAAGCCGGGTGTGGTGGCGCACGTCTTTAATCCCAGCACTCAGGAAGCAGAGGTAGGATGATCTCCTAGAGTTCAAGGACACCCTGAGACTACATAGTGAATTCCAGGTCAGCCTGAGCCAGAGTGAGAATCTACCAAAAAAAAAAAAAAAAAAAAAAAAAAAAAAAGAGTAGCATTATTATATGGGTATGAACATTAAGTAAATTGCTTGTAGGGTAGTTTGGTGAGCATAATTATGCATTTAGCCAGACAAAAGCAGGTTTTACACTCCTAATGCTCATGATCTCCCCCACCATAGGCTTTTGATTAAGTTTTCAGTACCAGGCATGTATTCCCTCCCATACAGCCCTCTATTGGTCTCCAGTACAATTAGGGAGCAGTTGATTTCCCCCATAACAGACATGCCACTATTGCACATGTTGGCTCATTTGGCCTGGCTGGCCAAACTTGAGGCTTGCAATGGCCACTGTTTCTAACCACTGATGACTTCTGTATCCCATAGGGCTGCATGCAGTGCAGCTTTTTCCAGCTTTGTCAGCTGGCCTACAGGGAGGAGGTTTTCAACTTAGCCCCAGTTTGATTTCTCAGTGACCTTGCATCTCATGGGCTTTTACTTGTTTTTTTTTCCTCACACCATTGAAGTATTGGTAGAGAAGGGTCAGTGATACTTTTTTAGTCCTCAGCAAAAGATACAGAATAAAAGCCCTAGTCTGTCCCATTGAGCACTGTGCTCTGGGTACATAGGAAGGTTGCCTTTGTTTGCCCAAATATGTTCTTTTGTCTTATTCTTCTTGTGCCTCCTGACCAGCCTACTCCATCTTTTCCTTTGGCCTCCTTTCTTCTTGTTGCTTGGAGGCAGCTCTCAAGGTCTTGGTTGCTTTCTCACTTCATAATGATCCTTCTAACCACACAACATAAATTCTCTTTCTGTGCAAAGGATTCCAAGGCTTGTATTTGGCACTCATGAGAAAACAATTTTTTTGTGTGTATTTGGTTTTTCAAGGTGGTCTCATTCTAACTCAGGCTGACCTAGAATTCATTATGTGGTCTCAGGTGGCCTCGAACTCAAGGTGATTCTCCTACCTCTGTCTCTCAAGTGCTGGGATCAAAGGCATGCACAACCATGCCTGGCTTTTATCTTGTATTTTGAAGCCAGACCACCCCACTTCTTTGAATTTCCTAGAGAGGCTTCCTTCTCCCCCCATGTTGAAAGGGGGAAGCAGAATGATCAGTATCCCTACACCCCTGTTTCCTTTGCTCATTTACCTTTTTCAGAGCATTTGTTAACCCTAGCCATTCTTTTCTTCCTTTTTGGTTTTTCAAGGCTGGCCTGGAATCCACTATGTAGTCTCAGGGTGGCCTCAAACTCCTCCCTCAGCTTCCCATGTGCTGGGAATAAAGGTATATGCCACCACGCCTGGCTAATCATAGTCCTGTCTTACTGTGAGGGCTTGAGTAGAGCTGTCTGTGAGCTGCAAAAGAATAAATGCTACTACACTCAAGTTTGTTCAGGAATTTGGGAACTGCTGTTACTAGTTGGGTTGTGAGTATGTGGAGTGCCATCTGCTACTTGTAATGCAATCATTTTCATGTTGGCCGATCAGCCCACATTGCATCAAGGCACTGAAAGGTTTTACTCTGTTAATGCCCTGCCCTGGGGGGGTTTTATGTAACATATGTTTTTTTTTTTTTTTTTCTCATAGTGATTGATGATGCAACCAAAGAGGTGGTGTATAGGGATTATATTGATATCAGTGTTGCGGTGGCCACCCCACGGGTATGTTGGGGCAAAAGGTGGGAGTGCTGGTCTTAGATCCTCACCTTATTAATGTGGAGAAGCAGATCACATGGGAGACATCTTTTCTGTGTTCATATATTTTTAGGGTGTCATTAGTAGAAATAACTTTTTTTTAAAAACCATACCACATTCCTTTATCTTAACATCAAGCCTAAATATCTGAGTTTCTGTTAATCACAGTGAGTTTAAAGTGTTCTGAGTAGGGAGACCTTTGGGTTAAGTCAATTTGTAACTGTAGTCAGTACTGTTGTTTTGCAACTACAAACAGCTTTTGGCTCCCTCAGGGTCTCGTGGTTCCTGTCATCAGGAATGTGGAAACCATGAACTACGCAGATATTGAGCGGACCATCAGTGAACTGGGAGAGAAGGTAAAGCAGGCAGACAGTTTGTATGAGCTGTTGGGCAGTTGAGTGCACAGAGCCTGCTGCAGAAGGCTGGGCTCGCCAGCTAGCATTGCTCAAGGAGCTGGAGTCTTTCTTTTCCTTAAGGAATGCATAGCCTCTGGGAAGGGCAACAACCCTGTCAGTGCTGAGTACAGGCATCTGGCAGAGCCTTATGTGCTCAGGTGACTGGACTCTCAAAGCCATTTTTCTGGTGGAACACTGGTCATAGTCACCTGTCCTGTGGGTATCACCACCTGCACTGCTGATTTCAGATATGAACTTTCTGAAGTTTTCTTTGAGTAAAGAAACTTGGTTGGGCTTAATAT
The DNA here is from genome assembly GCA_036365145.1 of Orientallactaga sibirica. NCBI lineage: Eukaryota > Metazoa > Chordata > Mammalia > Rodentia > Dipodidae > Orientallactaga > Orientallactaga sibirica. The sequence continues at coordinate 40,423,321 of JAEOAD010000010.1, forward strand.
TTCAACTATGAAATTTATTTTCAGGCCCGCAAGAATGAACTTGCCATTGAAGATATGGATGGTGGTACTTTCACCATTAGCAATGGAGGTGTTTTTGGCTCACTCTTTGGGACACCCATTATCAATCCCCCTCAGTCTGCCATCCTGGGTATGCACGCCATCTTCGACAGGCCAGTGGCTATAGGAGGCAAGGTAGGACCATTGTTATTTCTAAGGTGGTAATAGCTAAGTGGCCGTGAGGCGAAATCTAAGTGCTTGTTACAAAGCATTCGCTGTAATTTCAGGCTTAAGTTCAATTTCTTACTTTTTAATTAACAGCTAAGACACTCATTCTCAAACTGTGCTCTGTAGATCAGAATCATCTGGGAACATGTTAGAAATGCAAACTCTTGGGCCCCAGCCCAGACCTACAGCAGCAGAAATGCTGACCATGCTGATGCATGTTAAGTTTGAGAGCCACTGAGCTGAGGAGGCTTTTGCGCATTCATCTGGGCTTGTTGACAGAGCTTATTGTCAAGGTGCCACAAGGAGTGGGGGATTCAGCTGGGACAGCTCCTTTCCTCTGGGAAACAGCAAGAATGCACAGCAGTCTGTGCTTTGGAATTGTATGATAAATCTTAGAAGTCTTTTGAGTGCTCAAGGAATGAGGTTAAAGGGACTTAACCTAGACATTGGAAGGTAATTTAGTAGAAAAAGGCTTTCTGACACTCCTGTGTTTTGAACCTTTTCCGATCACTTTTTGAATAAAAAAACCGTAGATCATCTTCCTGAAAAATAGGTTATACACCCAACTTTATATACGAGAATTTTTGAACTCAAGTTTAAACCTTTTTTCTCCTGTTGGAGATATAGCTCAGTTGGTAGAGTTCACACCTAACAAGCCCTGTTCTATCCCCAACACCCATAAACCAGGCATAGTGGCATATGCCTGTGTTCAGGAAGTGGAGGCAAGAGGATCAAGAGTTCATTGTCATTCTTGGCTATATAATAGCAAGTTCAAGGCCAGTCTGGGCTTATGAGACTGTCTCAAAAATACACCCCCCCCCAAAAAAAATCACCTTTTTTCTCTTTATAAGTTCAAAGCTGGGGTATTGGTCAGTGATGAGTACTTACTTGGCTGGCATACTTGGGGCCCTGTGTTGGATTTCCCCCAACATTGCAAGAAAAACCTTTTTTCTAGGTAACAGATTAATTAGAGGGCAGAGTATGGATTTACTTGCTTTAAGGCAGTTTTGAGGGGACTTTTTTTTTTTTTTTTTGAGGTAGGAGGGTCTCACTCTAGTCCAGGCTGACCTGAAATTCACATACAGTGTCTCAGGGTGGCCTCAAACTCATGGTGATCCACCTACCTCTGCCTCCCAAATGCTGGGATTAAAGGCATGCACCACCACACCTGGCTTGTTTTCTTAATTAAACTTTTTGATGTCCATAGTACATGCCTTTAACCCCAGCCCTTGGGAAGCTGAGGTAGGAGGATTGCCATGAGTTTGAGGCCAGCCTGGGCTACAGAATGAATTCCAGGTCAGCCTGGGCTAGAATGAGACCCTGCTTCAAGAAAAATAAATAAATAAAAAATAAAAAGTTTCAGCTAAAATTTTTCTGTGTATGATAGCTTTGCACTAAGGGTAAAGCTTGCCAGGCATGGTGCACATGCCTTTAATCCCAGCACTCAGGGGGCAGAGGTAGGAGGATCAGCCATGAGTTTGAGGCCACCCTGAGACTACATAATGAATTCCAGGTCAGCCTGGGCTAAACCAAGATCTTGCCTCAAAAGCAAAAAAAAAAAAAAAAAAAAAAAAAAAGTAAAGCATACAGCTGTCTTTGGAAATAATCATAAGTTATCCACAACATTGGTAGGAAAGCCTTTGGAATTAAGAACTTAAATATTTATCAACTTTATTTATTTTTATTTTATTTTATTTATTTTTGATTTTGGTTTTTCAAGGTAGGGTTCCACTCTGGTCCAGGGTTACCTGGAATTAACTACGTAGTCTCAGGGTGGCTTCGAACTCACGGCAATCCTCCTACCTCTGCCTCCTGAATGCTGGGATTAAAGGTATGCGCCACCTCGCCTGGCTCAACTTTATTTATTTTAAATATTTATTATTTTTATTTATTTAAATGAGAGAGGGAGGGCAGGAAGGAGAGAAAGAGAGAAAATGGGTATGCCAGGGCCTCCAGCTGCTGCAGAAGAACTCCACCTTGTACATCTGTCTTATGTGGGTCCTGGGGAATTGAACGTGTAGGCTTCACAGATAAGTGCCTTAATTGTTAAGCCATGTTTCCAGGCCTTATTGTTTCTAAATTTTTTTTTTTCGAGGTAGGGTTCCATTCTAGTCCAGGGTGGCCTGGAACTCGGCAGTCCTCCTACTTCTACCTCCCAATTGCTGGAATTAAAGGCGTGCGCCACCACGTCCGGCTATTTCTAAAATATTTTTGTTTTTATTTATTTACATGAGAGAAAGAGAAAAAAATTATTAGTTTTAGCAGAGCGTTCTCTGATTTGCTCAATATAAACCTGTGGACTTCTCCTCTGCAGGTGGAGGTGCGGCCTATGATGTACATAGCCCTGACCTATGATCACCGGCTGATTGATGGCAGAGAGGCTGTGACTTTCCTTCGCAAAATCAAAGCAGCAGTAGAGGATCCTAGAGTCCTCCTTCTGGACCTTTAGAAGGAACTCACATGCCCTACCAATTTATCATGCAGGAACTGAAAACCAGTCTTCTCCCTGTCCCCATGTGAGTCCCAGGTTAGCCTGGTAACAGGCAGGCACATGCTGTTGGCCTCAAGCAAAGAAGCCAGGGCACTATGTTAACCAGCAGTCACAGGTCTTTCTTGATGTTCCTATCAGGCTCTCTCCCTCTCTCTGTCCCTCTCTCACCTTCTAATATCTTAATGTCTTGGGCCTGAGAGCTGAGAGCAAGAGAGAGCCTTGATGGATGCTCATTAATGTTCTTGCCTTTTTTCCAGCCCTTTGCAAAGACGATTGTGTTTCTCCCCAGTGCCAGTGTACTATAGGGAAACCACCAGGGACCATGTGATTGAGTTTCTATCTTTGGAAAGTGTTCTCCAGGGATGCCTAGAGGGGTGCTGTGCCTCCCAAGCTCAAAGCAGCCTCTGTCCTGGCCATGTACTCTATCTTGATGTCCCCTGCGTGGAGGCACTGAGCACAGGCACAGAGGAGCTGCTTTGCTGCTTCCGTGCACCATCATTCTCAGCTGTCAATGACTTCAAGACGCCTTTTCTACCTCTTCCACCTCTTCCAGGAAGCTCAGGCCAGGAGATCTTCGAGTAGGGGAGAGGCCAAAGTCTCCTGAGGTTACATGTTGTAATCACAAATGGGAGTAGAGCCCTGGCCTGCCTCACACCTTATTGTAGGTTCACACTAGACTCATTTTGACATAATAACACAAAGCTGTGGTCATGCCAACCCTTTGTAGGTTGCCAGGAACCATTCTATGACATTTTCATTTAGAGCAGATTCTAGCACATCATGGCAGTGGGACAAAGCCTGATAAGAGGACTGGCTCTGATTGGCTCAGGTTGATGAGCTTTTAAATTGAAGATGGTCTAAACATGTGGACCGAGGAGGCCATTCTCCCTGGGTTGTGGTCTGTGGGGAGCTGCGCCTTTGCTTCAGGACATAGATCTGGGGCAGATGCACTGAGGTGGGATCGAGCCTTAAGGGGCTAGTATTTAGTGATGAAATAAGATGGCATCAGCTGAGGTATTATCCTATGAGACTGGGCACAGTCATTGGAATTCTTGAAGCATGGCAAAATGTAAGTAACTAGTCCTGAAAGCTACTGGGCTTCATGCCCTTGTGTCCAACTACACTGAGGCCTGAGACTGCTGACACTTGACATGGGGCCATTAGTTAGTGCAGAGGGTCCTTTTTATCTTGAGCCAAGAGAAAAGACTAGGGGGAGGGGGGAAGGGCCAGTATTGAGTGCCTGCAGCATCTGCTACTTTGTCTTCTCCATTCAGAAATTGTAACTAAAATATTTAAAGAGACTGATTTTGAATGAAAATTAAAGGGCAAATATTCTGAAACGGGTTCCAGCATCTGTGCTGCTTCTGATTGTTGAGGTTGTTCAGCCCCCAGCACTGTCGCACCAGCCATGCCATTATTGAAAGCTACTTAATGTTGAATTGGTTATCCTGTCGTGGCCCATGATTTTTTTCTGGTAGTGCTGGGGATTAAACCAAGGACCTTGTATGCTTTACCGCTGAGCTATACCCCAGCTCTCCAGCCCATACTTAAAAAAAAAAAAAAATTATTTATTTTTGTTTGTTTTTGAGGTAGGGTTTCACTCTAGTCCAGGCTGACCTGGAATTCAGTATGTAGTCTCAGGGTGGCCTCGAATTCCTGGTGATCCTCCTACCTCTGCCTCCCAAATGCTGGGATTAAAGGTGTGTGCCACCACACCCAACTACTTTTTATTTTTATTGACAACTTCCATAATTGTAGACAATATCCCATGGTAATTCCCTCCCCCCCTTTCTCCTTTGAAACTCCATCATATCCCCGCCGCCTCTCTGTCTTTTATTTTGATGTCATCATCGTTTCCTCCTATTACGATGGTCTTTTGTAGGTAGTTTCAGGCACTGCAAGGTCATGGATATCCAGGCCATTTTGTGTCTGGAGGAGTGCTTTATAAGGAGTCCTACTTTTCCTTTGGCTCTTATATTCTTTCCGCCCCCTCTTCCGCAATAGACCCTGAGCCTTGGAAGGTGTGTTAGAGATATTTCAGTGCTGAGTACTCTGTCACTCTTTCTCAGCACTATGGTGCCTTCTGAGTCATCCCAAGGTCACCAAGAGTGAGAGTAGCATTAATATATGGGTGTGGACGTTAAGAGAAATGCCTGCTGGGCAGTTTGGTGAGCATAGTATACACATTTAGCCAGGCACCAGCAGACATTACACCCCTAGGGCTCATGACTACCCCTATTGTAGGTTTTCAGTATCAGGGATGTATTCCCTCCCATGGAGCAGGCCTCCAGTCCAATTAGAGAGCAGTTGGTTTTCCCCATAACAGACATGCCACTGTTGCACCCATTGGTTCATTTTGCCTGGCTGGCCAAATTTAAGGCTTGCAATGTTCACTGTTGAGTATCTCCACTGGTGATTTCTCTCTCTCCCATTGAACTGCATGCAGCGTAGCTTTTTCCAGCTGTCAGCTGGTCCACATGGAGGAGGCTTTCAGCTCAGCTCCAGCAGGATTTCTCAGTGACCTTGCAGCCCAAGTATGTGGAGTCTTCAGCGATAGGGTCTTACCATCTATTCCTAGTGGGAAACCAAGGGCCTCAGCAATGGCCTGTAATGTTTTGGGGGTATCCATGACCTCCCTGGCCAACAGCTCATTGGAAGGGCTCCCCTCCCTGGTGGCAGCCCATGCTTGTGACATAATTAACATGCCTGTTGGGGGGAACCCTGACTGCCAGCCAGGGATTGTTAGTGCCTCAGCTTCCTTCCAGGGAGCACTGTAGGCCTGGCAAGTGACTCTTGAAACTGTGGCTTCCCCCCTTTTGAAGCTCCTTCAAAACACCACAGGGCAGCTGCTGTTTTGTGGGGATTGCATTATTTCTTTGGTGGACTGGAAAGTGGGGTGGGCTCCTACTCTTGCTGCCACATATGTACCAACATGTTTGAAGTTAGTATGGACAAATTAGGGGAGGTCACCTCTTAGGAACAGCGGTGTGCGAGGCCACTGGGCAGGGTCCGTTAGTCTAGACTGACAGCAGGTATGATGGAGCCTAGGTTTTCATACAGCCGTAACTTTCCACATGGATCCCTTACTTGCTGGTCTGTTTATAGTGGGCCTCTTTGGAAGCCTGTCACAGCAAGGCCGTGGGCACTTTAGTGCAGAAATTAGAGCTGGTGGGTGGGCACAGTGAAAGGAAAAACTTGAAGGACTTGGCAGGTTTAGGGCTTGGTGTGCCATAAGGTTTGTTTTAATAAATATACAAAGTAGCCATTCACTCCATTTTATCCAAAGGTCAACTGTAAGTCATGGCAGGGCTAGGACCATGGTATTCCAAATGATGCAGCGTGTTGGGGCTGGGTTGGGCCCACAAATGAGCTGTACTTCATCAAGCAGTAGGTAAAGTGGTCTGGCCTATGGGTAGCTGCAGAAGGAACTGCACTTGTGAGAGGGTAGAAGAGGTTCTGTTAACTTCTTGGAGCCTGTTTTCTGAGGGGTTTCCCAGGGGTTTACTGTGAGGATTTAACTAGTGTTCCTCCCTGGTACCCCTAAAGTCCAGAGCTGCTCTGTAGAGGCACATCCTGCTGCCTAACAGGTCCCAAGCCCACTCAAGCTTCTGTAGGGGTACCTTGTAATGTGCCCTGTGCAGACCAGTTTTGCTGTATTAATGACACAAGAACACGGTAGGAAGAGCAGGGTTTTATTAGTGGATAGACAAACCCCAGGAACAGCCAGGATGTGGCCTTGGAGTTTGGGACAACAGGCTGTGCTTTCCCTGTTCTCTGGCCCTGAGCCACTGAGAATCTGAGGACTATTGGGCCTCCTTAGGACACAAGTTGTCAGGTGGGAGTTGGCTAACCCATGAACAGTGTCAGAAGTGCCACCCAGTGGCGTAGACACTGGCTAGGAGACGCTGTGAACAGGTCAAGTGGAGTTTGTCTCAAGCACTATACCCAGTGATCCATGAGTCCTTTGAGGAGCTTCGAACCTAGGGAGGAGCTATCTTTGGGATACTCACCCCCAATTCTTCAGACCAGAAACATCTAGCTTCTGGCTGAACATATGGGTAAGTAGTTAATGTGTTTTGTAGTTTCTCATTCAGTAGGCATAGAACTGAGTATGGCAGACAGACCCAAGGCCTGAGAAGGAAATCTCAGAGCCAGGCTACCGTGACACAGGAGGGCTAACTGGGGAAGAAAGCTCTTTATTTCATATGAGTACCACACACTAACCGATGACTGGAGCTTCTTTATTCTGTTTGCATACTTACACTGAGTGGCAGAACAGCATTCCTTCCCTACAGCCACCCTCTTCTGGCTTTTTAGGTTCCTCCCCTCTCTTCTTTTTGTTTTCCATAGTCAGTCAAGGGCCTGGTCAGGAACCCTCCTGCCTTCCACAGACTTCCCTGCTTCCCATCTTTCCCACTCCTGTGGGAACAGCTTCTGGTAGAAGCAGCCTTGTAGTCACATGTCTAAGATGTCCCCAGGACAGCTCTGGTTTGGGTCCACTGAGCCACTGGTTCAGTGTCCTGAGTCGAGTCTCCATAAATGTGCCAATGGGCACAACATGGCAGTGAGTGTCACTGAACTTGTCAGTTGGCTGAGTAGTGCAGAGCTAGAGTGACAGAAGGCACCCCTTAGCATGACCAGTCCATGTTAAAGGCACATGGTAGTTGCACTCAACAGGTGTCTGTTGCCTGATGGGTTCAGGGTGCTCAGCAAGTAGGGCCTGTATCGAGCAGTTCCTCCAGAGACTGCCCCCTACTGGGCAGGGACAGTCTTGCTTATGCGGCCCAAGCTGGAGGCAGAGTGCAGAAAGGCAGCTGCTGTCCTATGTTGTTCCACTGAAGCTCACTGACCAGAGGGGACAGCCCTTGTGGCAGGCAGACGGGAGAGGCAGGCCAGCTGCTTCCTTGCCCACTCACCCACCCCTTACCCTGCCAGTCTGCTCCACTGGATAGTACTGAAAAAGGGGTGGGACTTGAGTTTGCTAGCCCCACCTTCTCCAGCACCCAGGCGTTGCTGGGGGTCAAATTGCAGCAGCTGTGGGGAGAAGTCCAGTTAGCTGTCTGGAGCTTTTCCCCACTCCCACCAGGGAGGTGAACACTCACCTCCAGGGGCTCCAGGCACCATGGCCCCTAGGGAGTTCAGTCCCTGCTAACCCAGCCCACCAACCTCCATTCCTGCCTTCCCCCCAGCACTGGTGGTGCTCTCGGCTATTCACATTAGCACATGTAACTCACACATAGTTGTGGTGGCTCTGTACCCCCAATCCCCTCCCCACTAATTCACAGGCCAAGAAGCCATCTCTAAGCTAGGCTTACCTCAGTCAGCAGAGAGGCTGCTGGGCGACTGAGCCAGTCTGGCAAATGGAGCTGGGTGTGAGCCTGGAATCCTGAGGGGTGGCTCTGGGACAGTGCCTGAGGGAGGGACACAATGTGGGGCCTCTGAAGAGGCAGCTCCAGGAAGTACAACGACAGCCAGAACAGTGTCCCATGACACATTTCCTAAGAGAATGATACTGCTTGGGGTCTACATGCTGAACCTTGCTGTACCACACTCAGTGAAGAGAACAGACCTGGGATGAGGCCAATTTGAACCCTGCCTGGCCCCTCTAGCTGCAAATTTGTTAAAAGCATTGCTCTTGGTTGTAGTCAGGGAGGTCACTCTATTGGGGGAAGCACAGGAACTTGTTGCCTTACAGAAAAAAAAAAGCCTCCACAAGCTACTCATTTGACAGCAGCCATGGTATGCTGCAATCAAGGCCAAGGGCGGGAGGTGGTGACAAGTGGGACCTCTCCACACCCCAAGGTGCAGCTCTGGTGAGCAGAAGTGTTGGGGTAAGGACAAACTGCAAGAAGCTCCCAGGAAGAAGAGCAGGAACATCATGCAGGGTGGCTGGGAGGGGGTGTTAGCTGGCAGGGTTCTCAGAGGCCCCAAGGAGTGGTCAGGTCTGGACTTCAGGTCATACTGCATGCATTCCAGCTGTTTCGTGCTTGAATGTGGTTTGACCCTCTCTTGCTTCACAACCTAATTGGCTCCAGATGCAGTGCTGAGCTCATTAAGTGAAGGACAGAGAGCAGAGCCTCCATCCTGGGCAGGTGGGTTTTCAGGGGAGCATTACACCAAGTTGGACAGGGCAGCTGCTGGCTTGGATGAAAGAGTCTTCTCTCCTTACCAGCTAAGGTTGGGGTTACAGTCCTGCAGACTGTAGGTGGGAGTGAGGAGTGGGGAAAGGAGGCTTGGGGATGACTGATCTTCAGACAGCTCAGGTGCCCTCTTCCAGAAATCTCTGGCCATCCCGACTCAAATCACTCATAGAACTTGATGATCTTAGGGATATCTCCTAGTGTGGTAGGGGTGCCGGATGTGCCCATGGCCTTCTCTGTTACAGTGGCTTGTGGGATGGTGGGACATCCAGCCCAGTGATCAGGTTATGGAAAACCAGGCAGCCTTTGTCTTGACCCTGTTTGGCTGTGCACAGTGATTCCTCACCCTGCTCGGCTACTCACCATTCCGGTGAGCAGCTCATACAGTAGTGATCCATAGCTCCACCAGTCACAGGCTTCAGTCAGCTCAGAAATCCCCCCGACCTCTGTGTGAACAAGAATACATACATCCTGGGCTGGAGAGATGGCTTAGCAGTTAAGGTATTGGCCTGTGAAGCCCAAGGACCCATGTTTGATTCCCCAGTACCTACATAAGCCATATGTACAAGGTGGCACATGCATCTGGAGTTTGTTTGCAGTGGCTAGAGGCCCTGGCACTCCCATTGTTTTTTTTTTTTTTTTTTTTTTTGAGAGTCATACATCCTGGCTTCACAAAAGGGGCCTGTCCCTTCTCATTCTACCACCCACTGCCAATCCACTGACCTCAACCCACACGATGGGACCCATGATCTAGATAACCCTCAACCCCCTTCTTGCCTGGGGCACTGTACAGGCAGTCCACAGCTTCCCTGCTGCACTGGGGCTCCACTTCTGACCACTGGCCAAAATACGTGAGCCGGATGTGACCTTGTCCAGTGTGTGTAGGGAGGAATGGCAGGACAAAAATGTGGATAGCATCACTAAGCAGCTATCATGTGAGGCAGTCCCAGGGCTTCCCTCAGCAATCACATGGAGCTAAAGGCCATGTCTGTTGAGTCTCCCCAGGGACAAGGCCCCTAAGATGCAGAGCTCAGGTGTGTTCCTGGTAGCTGCTGCCCTAGGCTCATGGGGGAGGAGGGCCAGCGTCCTGTGTGGAGGGCTGAATGACGTCAGGGGAAGGAAGCGGCACGTAGCCTCAGCGATCCCTTTGACTTGGGGGCCTCCCACCCGGGAGGCGGTGTAGCTGGGACTCTTACCTGCGTGGTCCAGGAGCAGGTTCCGCGGGTTGAGGTCCCGGCACAGCACCCCCTGCTCATGTAGTGCCTCCAGTGCCACCAGCATCTCCGCTGCCCACTGCTTCACCTGCTCATCCCTCATGCTCCGGACAGCCTCACCACACCCCAGGGTGGCCCTGTTTGCTGCTGGGCGGCTCTGACCTTTGTCTCGGCCATAGTTCCCCAGCACCCGGTCAGCCCCCTCACGAACCCAGTGAAGCCCCCGAGTGGGTGCAGGGTTTGAGCTCTGGCCAGCTCGCCTGACTTGACTGCTCAAGTAGCAGCTTGGGGCCTTGGTGAGGTCTGAGGAAAAGGAAGTGCTGGTCCTGGTTGAATGCCTACTGTCAGGCTCTCTCTGGTTTCTGAGGACCGGGGCCTCCTTGGCTGAGGGAAGACTCTGAGAAGTCCGTGGAGGCTCCACAGAGATTCTGTCCTGCCCCGAGGTGTGCCCCAGGGAAGGCCGCACTGGAGTCAGGAGGCCCAGGTGGGTGTTGAGCTGAGCTTTTGACTTCTCCAGGGCAGAGCCAGACCTGCGTCCAGGATGTTGAAGGTGCTCCTGGGAGAGGAGGTGGGACCAGAGAGTGCCTCCTGGACAGTGTGAGGGTGGGAAGGGAGAAGAGAATGGACACCAGGCCCACACCCGCCCTCACCTCCCTCCACATGGCCCTGGCTCACAGGGGTCCTGGCCTTGTTCAGTCTTCTCACCGCCACCCCTCTCACGTCTCAGCACACCACTCTTCTCCCACCTACAGGGAGCTCAGTCTGACAGCTTGTATATCTCTAGAGGGGTAATACCCAGGTAGATGTATTTATTATTAGTGGCCTTCAAGTTGCCAGTATTTGACATACTGGACTTTCTCATTTGTTTTTAGGGAGAATGGTTTCATGAGGGGTAAAGAAGGCCAGGCATGGATGTATGGTGACTGTCATGACTTTTTTTTTTTTCCCTCTGAGGTAGGGTCTCGCCTTAGCCCAGGCTGACCTGGAATTCCCTATGTAGTCTCAGGGTGGCCTCGAACTCACAGCGATCCTTCTACCTCTGCCTCCTGAGTGCTGGGATTAAAGGCGTGCGCCACCACGCCTGACTGACTGTGTCTTGATCCAAGGATGTACCTCAGATTTTAAAAAGCATTAAACATCTCTCACATGGCCCCATTCCTGTCCTTACAGCTTCTACCACCACCCCATGTGGTTACTTAGGGATGGACACCAATCAGAAAAGCGAAGAGCCAGACTAGAGGAAATTGGCAAAAACAGCTGGATAAACGCCCTCTTTGCCTGCCTAGGGTGTGACATCCTGCCCAGGATATCCCAAGCAGCATGGCCCTGCCATTAGCCTCCAGAAAAAATGGGTCCCCCATCTGGGCCATACATCTGCTGCCGCAAGCCACACTCCTCAAGATTCAGCATTTTAAGGGAGTGGATGACAGTATTCAAAGCTCTGAGGAGCTGGTGGGGCCCCACAGGCCCCCTCACCTTGCACATGCTCCAGGTGCAGGAAGATGGAGTCTTCACTCACAAAGTACCGCAGCAACTTTGTCATGTAGGGGACTCCATGCGGGATGATGGTCAGCCGCTCATGACTCACCACGTGGCACCTGGGCAGGCTCTGGGGAAGGGACAGGGCAGGTAGGTCGGCTGCTGCTGTTAAGAGACATCCATGCCCTGGCTTCAGGACACCAGGATGTGAACTGGAAGCCAATGTGAGGAGCCAGCTGCCTTCCCCGCATTTCCTGACCTGGCTTCACCCCTATTCTCCATAGAATCCAGGCCCACGGATGAGATTGCATGTGTCTTGTATGTTCTGGAAGCAAGGACCACATTCAGGAGCTGAATAAGTTTTGGGGATTTGGAGGGCACATGGGCTCTTAGGTGCAGATTCTGGAGAGGGGGTTCTCCAGAGGGTAGGGACTTCAAGAGCTTTGAGAAAGTCCCAAGAGGAATGCAGCATGGCAGGGTGGGGCGGGGGGTGCTGGGTGACACCTGCCTTCACCACGAAGGTCCCTCCGGATGTTGGGTCCTGGACCAGCTGCACCTGCCAAAGTCCAGGAGGCACTGGTCAAAGAACATGTTAGTTCCCGGGGTTCTGCCACAGCTGACTCACCCCAGGCAGCACAGAGAACCCAACCCTTGGGAGACCTAAAGGTGCTCTGGTACTCCTTTGGTGCTCTCTGGGCTGTCCCTCAGGGGAGACTCCCATCTCCTGGGTCTGAGTTCTATAAAGGCCAGGACCCCCCAGGTCCAGCTCAGGTTCACCAAAGCACTGTTTAGCACACATGAAACATGTTCACATAGGCATGGCAAGTGGCCTTGGGCATCAATCAGTGGCTGAGAACTGGGGAAACCCACACTGATCAGGCCCCAAGTGGCTTCATGACAGCTGAAATTCAACCCCTCATGGCAGGTTTTGCCCAGAGCTCTCCACCCTTCAAGGTTTGAAGGTGTCACAGCTGAAGCACCTCAGCTAGTCACTTCCTGTTTTTCACTCCGAAGCTATCAGAGTGTGGCCCTAGGTCAGGTGGGCTGAGCCATTGGCTTGGCATGTTACTTTAGGTCTCTTTCTGTCTTGCTACACACTTCCCCCCCCCAGCTTCTTAGGGTATCACTGTAGCTCAGGCTGACCTGGAATTCACTATGTAGTCTCAGGGTGGCCTTGATCTCATGGATATCCTCCTATCTCTGCCTTTCGAGTGCTGGGATTAAAGGGGTGTACCATCACACCTGGTTAACACTTTCTTAGAAATACAGGCAGGAGGTGCAATAATCCATGCCAGCAGGAGAACCTCTGGAGACTTCCCTCAGCATCCCTCTCCTTGTGGGCTTTGTTTAAAAGCAGGGTTCTGGGGGATGGAGAGATGGCTTAGTGGTTAAGGTGCTTGCCTCCAAAGCCAAAGGACCCAGGTTCAATTCCCCAGGACCCACGTAAGCCAGATGCACAAGGGGGCACATGCATCTGGAGTTCATTTGCAGTGGCTACAGGCCCTGGTGCACCCATTCTCCGTGTGTGTGTGTCTGACCCCCCCCTCAAATAAATAAAAAAATAGTAGAAAGCCAGGCATCATGGCTCATGCCTTTAGTTCCAGCACTCAGGAAGCACAGGTAGGATCATCACTATAAGTTCAAGGCCACCCTGGGCTAGAATGAGACCTTGTCTCAAGAAAAAAAAAAAAAAAAAACTGAGCTGGGAGGGGTGTGGTGGCGCATGTCTTTAGTCCCAGCACTCAGGAGGCAGAGGTAGGAGGACTGCTGTGAATTCAAGGCCATACTAAACTACATAGTCAATTCCAGGTCAGCCTGGGCTACAGCGAGACCCTACCTCAAAAAAAAAAAAAACTGGTAGACTCAGGATTTGAGTTTAGACGGGCTGATTCTAGAGTAGAGCTTGGCAGGGCCCCATCTGCTGAGCCTCAGTTCTCCATTGCCATAAAATCAAAGTATGGGGCTGGAGAGATGGCTTAGTGGTTAAGGTGTTTGCTTGCAAAGCCAGAGGACCCAGGTACGACTCTCCAGATGCACAAGGGGCCACATGCATCTGGAGTTCGTTTGCAGTTCTCTCTCTTCCTCTTTCAAATAAATAATAAAATGAAAGCAGTAGGCTAGGAGCTCTGGGTCCTTCCTGTGGCAGGAGAGTGGATTCCCTTTTGACCACCAGAGGTCTCCCTTCCAACAGCCAGAGACCACCCTGCTTGGCCTTGGCTTCCTAACAAACTCCTGCGATGTTTGAAAAAAAGGCAGAAAACTTGTTTAGAAAAAAAAAAAAAAAATTCCCACAAGTACTGACACTCCAGATAATCCCCACCATCCTTTGCCAAGTGGTATTCCCCACCACCTCGCCCTGGGCCAGGCCCTCTGATTTACAGTCCGAAAACCCAGCTGGGAAGGATGAGAAAGGTAAAACTACAACTTGCATCAGGCGTGGTGGCGCACGCCTTTAATCCCAGCACTCGGGAGGCAGAGGTAGGAGGATCGCTGTGAGTTCAAGGCCACCCTGAGACTACATAGTGAATTCCAGGTCAGCCTAAGCGAGAGTGAGACCCTACCTCGAAAAATTAAAATAAATAAAATAAATAAAAGGAAAAAAAAAAAAAACCCTACAACTTGACCTGTTCATCAAAGAACTACGTTCAAGACACATTAAAATCTTTTTTTTTTTTCTAGAAGGAACTAGACTTAAACATTAATAGTGATTATCTTGGAGGTAGGGTTGTGAATTTTTGTCTTTTTTTTTCTGGTTTAAAAATCTCCTTTTATTTCATCTCAAAAGAGTGGCAGGAGTGCATATTCCCTTTAATGCAACCCAACCAAAAAATAAAAATAAAAAAATCATCTTTTGCTAAGTGGGTTGGGAGACAGAGCACTATTTAAAACTTGACCTCCTGGAATCTTCTTAGTTCATTCTCTTTAAGACACTTATTAAAATACAATACTGTGGGGCTTTAGAGAGATGGCTTAGCAGTTAAAGCCCTTGTCTGCAAAGCCAAAGGACCTAGGTTCCATTTCCTCTAGGACCTATGTAGAGCCAGATTCACAAGGGAGCACATGTGTCTGGAGTTTGTGTGCAGTGGCTAGAGGCCCTGGTGCTGTGAGTTCAAGGCCACCCTGAGAATACAGAGTGAATTCCACGTTAGCCTGGGCTAGAGTGAGATCCTTCCTAAAAAAAAAAAACAAAAGAAAGAACGAAACAAAGAATCTAAATCCTATGCAAAATTTCGTATGGAGCAAACAAGTCCAAAAGCTTCAACCAAGTTTTTAAACCTACAGAACCGATGGAGGAAGAGAGTGGGGAAAGCCAGTACCCCGTCTAAGGCTGACAGCCCCTACTTAGCTCCCATCAAATGCGAACTCCACATTTCCAGAGCTGACTTTTTTGTTTCAAGAGAAGCCAGAAGTCTGGACTTCATATAAAATCTGCACATTTGAAAATGTCAGTAACAAGCTGGACGTGGTGGTGTACACCTTTAATCCCAGCACTCGGGAGGCAGATGTAGGAAGACTGCTGTGAGTTCGAAGCAAGCCTGGGACTACAGAGTGAATTCCTGGTCAGCCTGGGCTCGAGTGAGACCCTATGTTGGGGAAGGGGAAAAAAAAAAAAAAACAAAGAAAATGTCAGTAACAAAAAAATGGGACTGGATGCTGGGCATGGTGGCGCACACCTTTAATCTCAGCACTTGGGAGGCAGAGGTAGGCGGATCGCTTTGAGTTCAAGGCCACCCACACTACAGAGTGAATGCCAGGTCACCCTGGGCTAGAGCAAGACCCTACCTTGAAAAACAAAAATAATAAAATAAAAACTAGGACTCAGCAGTTAAGATGTTTGCCTGCAAAGCCTAAGGACCCTGGTTCGATTCCCCAGTACCCACATAAAGCCAGATGGAGTGTGGCCCATGCATTTGGAGTTTGTTTGCAGTGGCTAGCAGCCCTGGTGTGCTCTTTCTCATTCTCTCTCGCCTGTCTCCCTCTGCTTGCAAGTAAATTATATATATATATCTGTGTTTAAGCCAAATTGAACAAGAAGTTACTCGGAAGACCTTTTTCTTTCCCATGTCAAACTCGGAACATCTCAGAGGAGGTTTAGTAAGAACAGAATGGCATCATGGCTGCATACCCAGTCCCTGATGCATGTGCCTCATTGCTCCCTGCCAGCATCTCTTCAGCCCCTGGAAACCCCCCTGCCTTGCCCAGTTAGCCCCACAGCTGAACACCTTTGGGCACACAGGGTTGTCCTGAGCAAGCCCTCGACTCCTTCCCTGGACCTGAGGGCTGTTGCTGCTTGGCACTGGCACTGCCCTGCTACCTGTATCTGCCTGGGCAGATTCATGGAATGCACTCCAGGGCCCTAACACCTTTCCTAATTTGGAGAAAGTGCCGTCCTTGGCTTGAGCATAACCCAGGAAATGGAGTAGGGTTTCTGAAGGGACCTGGAGTCCATTGCTTGAGTAGCCAAGAGAGGGTAAAAAAGGAAAGGATAAGCTCAAGGCAGCATAGTTGGTGTTACCCTTAGTGTGTATTCTCCTGCTCGGGCTACAGAATGCTGGATATGAAAATGCTTGGTTTTTGTTTTTCAAGGCAGAGTCTCAGGGTAGTCTCAAGGTGGCCTCAAACTCATGGCAATTCTACCTCTGCCTCCCAAGTGCTGGGATTAAAGGCGTGTCACTACACCCGGCTAAAAATGCTTGTAAATATGGACATGGCCTGCTGTTGAGCAAATTTCTGTGTCACAGGCATCCCTCTTGGAGACTCCCAGTATATATGTTTGCATCCTAAAAGCTCTGAGAACTTTTTTTTTTTTTTTTTTTTTTTTTTTTTTTTTTTTTTTTTGGTTTTTCGGTTTTTCGAGGTAGGGTCTCACTCTGGTCCAGGCTGACCTGGAATTAACTATGTAGTCTCAGGGTGGCCTCGAACTCACGGCGATCCTCCTACCTCTGCCTCCCGAGTGCTGGGATTAAAGGCGTGTCACTACACCCGGCTAAAAATGCTTGTAAATATGGACATGGCCTGCTGTTGAGCAAATTTCTGTGTCACAGGCATCCCTCTTGGAGACTCCCAGTATATATGTTTGCATCCTAAAAGCTCTGAGAACTTTTTTTTTTTTTTTTTTTTTTTTTTTTTTTCAAGGTAGGGTCTCACTCTGGTCCAGGCTGACCTGGAATTAACTATGTAGTCTCAGGGTGGCCTCGAACTCACGGCGATCCTCCTACCTCTGCCTCCCGAGTGCTGGGATTAAAGGCGTGCGCCACCACGCCCGGCTCTGAGAACTTTTAACATTGAAATACAAAGTAGGGGCTGGAGAGATGGTTTAGCAGTTAAGACGCATGCCTGCAATGCCTCAGGATCCAGGTTCAATTCTCCAGGTCCCACGTAAGCCAGATGCACATGATGCACATGCATCTGGAGTTTATTTGCAGTGGCTAGAGGCCCTGACATGCCTATTCTCTCTTTCTACCTCTCTCTAATAAATAAATTTTAAAAAATCTTTTTTTAAAAGTGGGGCTGGAAGGCTGGCTCAATGGTTAAGGTACTTGCCTGCGAAGCCTAACAATACAGGTTCAACTCCCCAGTACCCATGTAAGCCAGATGCACAAAGTGTCGCATGCATCTGGAGTTCATTCGCAGTGGCTGCCCCATTCTTTCTGTCTGTTTCTCTTTTTTCTCTCTCTCTCTCTGCTTAAAAATAAATACAAATATAAAAAAGTATAAAGTGTGGTTGGAGAAATGGTTCAGCAGTTAAAGGTGCTTCTTGCAAAGCCTGAAAGCCTGGGTTCAATTCCTTAACACCCACGTAAAGCCAGATGCATGAAGCGGCACAAGTGCCTAGAGTTCATTTGTAGTGGCTAGAGGCTCTGGCATGCTCATTCTTATTCTCTATCTTGCCTTGCAAATAAATAGATAAAATTTTTTTTTTTTTTTTTTGGTTTTTCGAGGTAGGGTTTCACTCTGGTCCAGGCTAACCTGGAATTAACTATGTAGTCTCAGGGTGGCCTCGAACTCTCAGTGATCCTCCTACCTCTGCCTCCCGAGTGCTGGGATTAAAGGCGTGCGCCACCACGCCCGGCTAGATAAAATTTTTAAAAATGCAAAGTAATGTACCTTTAACTCACTGTTTCCCAAACTTACTCACTTTAGAACCTCTCTCACCATAGCACCTAAGGTTCACTGGAATCTCACTCAAAAGAAATGGTGTCATTCACTTCCCAGCCTGTCCATGGGAGTGGCTATGTTTGGCTAAGGTCAGGCTGTGGCCACTGAGAAGTGCAGTGGGAGCGGAGCCTACAGCAGATGGAAGCTGGCTGGGCCTTCACTGACAGCCTGGGGCCTGTTCCAGGGACTCAGGAGAAGCAGCTGGAACAGCGCCTGCCGATGGGAGCTTGTGCCTTTCCACTCGTCACTTACATTGAGGGCTATCAAACATGCATCAAGTGTCTTAGCATGTGCCAGGCTTTTACCAAAAGTTATTTCATTTCCTTCCCAGATTACCCCTTTTGGGGAGAATTCCACTCCACTTTACTCACTAGGAAACCAAAGCTCAGAGCAGTTATAGGGCTTGTCCACAGTGCACTGCCCAGGCCTAGAGCCTGCCCACCAGGCAGCGTGCCACTCTCCTGCATGGGGGAAGCACGCACTGGCCGCCTTTCCTCTATGAACTCCCAGACCCACCAGAACTGTCCAATTACAGATTCTGGGTTTCAATTCCAGATTCCACAGGTCTGGCGCGGGGCCCAGGCATCTGTATTTTTGGGAAGCTCCCCAGATGACTCTTCTAAATGGACAGCTTGGGAAAGAACTGTTTCAGAGTTCTGTACTGGGGGCAGAGGAGAATCTGATACTGGTGCAACTTTCATTTGTCCTCTTTAGTAAGGGTTGGGCTGGCATCTCCTACTTCTTATCTGCCCTGAATTAAGGGAAAAGTGCAAGATGGAGTCAGGATGAGGGTGTGTGGACTAGATGGAGAAAGAGCAGAGGCTCCAAAGAGGCCCTGAACAATGCAAGCCAACTTGCAGCAATGCATGTGTCTCCTTGGAAGGTTCAGGAGAGACGTATCTTCCAGTGCAGGAGATGCTCAGCTGTGTGTGGTGGGGAGACTCAGGGCTGCAGTTCTAGAGTGCAGGGTGAGGCCTGTGGGAAGTGGGAATGGACAGGGTAGTGGGTGCTAGAAGGTGTCCCGGGCACAGCTCCTCTGTGGTTTCTGCAGGTGGTGTGTGTTTGAACTGGAGGGCAGTGGAAACAGACTGCATCTTCTCATCCCCACATTTGCCTCTCGGGGATCTGACTGAGGTGTGCCCGGGTGGGTGAGGGAAGGAGCCGCTGGACTCCTTCTGAGCCTGCTCATCCCCCTCAGAAGTGGGAAGCTATGAAAGGCCCCCTCCCCACCATGCCTCTCCCTGTACCTACCACCCGTGACCTCACACATCGATTTCCCTTCCAACACTGCGAGCATCTGCTCACTCACCTTCTCGATGACCCCAACTACCCTGAAGCCCCTCAGCTGTTCCAGGGCAGAGCTCAGTGTGCGGATGGGCCGGAGCCTCAGGCTGCTAAAGCCCTGCGGAGGAAGAAGACAAAGCCACACTTAGCCTTGGCTGCCTCAGCTTCTGGCTGTCAGGAGAGCCCTGGGGGCCTCAGTGGATTGGACCAGGATCTAGGTAGACTCTGCCTCTTAGGAACAGGTTGAGCAGAAAATCTTCCGTTAACTCAGGTGGCGGGGCGGGGGCGGTCCACACTGGTTCAAAGTGACCAGGCTGACCTCTTTACCCAGCCCTCCAAGGCCAAGTTCTTGGAGCCTCTGACGGTCCCTCTCAAAAGCCCTGTCCACGGAGGCAGATGCTCCCAGGGTAAGGGGTGGGAATGAGTGTCAGGAACATGCCTGGGAATCCAGACAACTTACTTAAAAAAAAAAAATATATATATATATATATATATATATATATATATATATATATATTTTTTTTTTTTTTTTAAATTATTTGAGAGAGAGAAAAAGACAGAGAGAATGGGCATGCCAGGGCCTCTAGCCACTACAAATGAACTCCAGGTGCATGTGCCACCTTGTGCAAATGGCTTACATGGGTCCTGGAGAATCAAACCTGGATTCTTCAGCTTTGCAGGCAAGTGTCTTAACTGCTGAGCCATCTCTCTAGCCTAACACAACTTACTTTTGGGAAAGACAGGCTAAAGGATGCAATGGGCCTAAGAGGATATGTGTGCAGGCCTGAGGGCATGGAACATGTGTGCTCCTCCCCCCGTCAGGAAAAGCTACAAGGGGCCACCTTGAACACACATGTATGCATGTGCTTATGTGTATATGTGCATTCCAGATACTTCTGGTGTGTTCATGCACAACAGATACAGAGTCTGTGTGAGTGGTACGGAGATGCACATAAGCACGCTCTGTGAGGCTGCTTGAGGGTGTGCGACAAAGGAGAAAGAGGACTGGAGGGCAAACCTGAATACATATGGACATGGACTCGTACCCTCTGCCACCCACCCTGTCCTGATGCTGGGAGAACAAGGGGTTCTCTTCCCTTGGAGCCCTCCTCTTCCTCAGGCCTTCAGGAATAGTCTCATTACCGTGTCAGGGCTGGTTCCACTACCCAGCGTCCGCTGCAGGTGACAGTTGAAGATTTCTTCTGCCCGCCGCAGGTACTTGGTAATTTTCAGCTTTACCGCCTCACACCGCTCCTTGTTGGGGTCAACTGTGGAGGACCAGGGTAACAAGAGCCTACTCCTGCTCTTTATCCTGGCCTAGCTGGCAAGCCAGCTCCCGCCAACCACCCACTCTCTGCTCACTACAGTGGATGGCTCTTATTTCTATATATATATATATATATATATATATATATATATATATATATATATATTGTTTGTTTGTTTGTTTGTTTGTTTTTTGAGGTAGGGTCTCACTCTGGTCCAGGCTGACCTTGTAGGCAAGTGCGGCATTGCACCCTTGTGTCACTTTTTGCATCTGGCTAAACGTGGGACCTGGAGATGGAATGGGCATTCTTAGGCTTGGCAGGCAGGCGCCTTATCGCTAAGCCATCTCTCCAGCCTGTTGTGATTTTTTTTTTTTTTTTAGGTAGGGTCTCTCTCTAGCCCAGGCTGATCTGGAATTCACTGTGTAGTCTCAGGGTGACCGCAAACTCATGGCAACCCTCCTACCTACCTATAGCTCTCAAGTGCTGGGATTAAAGGCATGAACACAATACATTTTATTTTTTATTTATTTATTTTTTTAGTTTTTTGAGGTAGAGTCTCACTCTAGCTCAGGATGACTTGGAATTCACTATGTAGTCTCAGGGTGGCCTCGAACTCACGGTGATCCTCCTACCTCTGCCTCCCAAGTGCTGGGATTAAAGGCATATGCCACCATGCCCAGTTTACAATACATTTTTAAAAAAATAGAATAGGCAGGCTGGAGAGATGGCTTAGCAGTTAAGGTTCTACTCCCCAGGACCCACATAAGCCAGATGAACAAGGGGGCGCATGCATCTGCAGTTCATTTGCAGTGGTTGGAAGCCCTGGCATGCCCATTCTCTCTTTCTCTCTATCTGACTATTTCTGTATCTCTCTCTCTCAAATAAATAAATAAAATAATAATAATAAAAACTAAAAAATAGAATAAGGTTGGAGAAATGGCTTAGTGGTTAAGGCACTTGTCTGTGAAGCCTAACGACCCAGGTTCAACTTCCCAGAATCCATGTGAGCCAGATGCACATGGTAATGCATGTGTCTAGAGGGTCTGGCATGCCCATTCTTTCTCCCTCTCTCATAAATAAATAAAAAAATATTAAAAAAATAAGCCAGGCTTGGTAGCACACGCCTTTAGTCCCAGCACTCGGGAGGCCAAAATAGGAGGATTGTCTATGAGTTCAAGGCCACCCTGAGACTACATAGTGAATTCCAGGTCAGCCTGGGCTAGAGTGAAACCCTACCTTGAAAAACCAAACAAAAATATTTATATGTATTATAATTATATATGATTATATATATATATATATATATTAGGGATGGAGAGATGGCTTAGTGGTTAAGGCACTTGTCTGTGAAGCCTAACGACCCAGGTTCGATTCTCCAGGTCCCATGTTAGCCAGATGCACATAGTGGCACATGCATCTGAAGTTCGTTTGCAGTGGCTAGAGGCCCTGGCTCTCTCTCTTTCTATATCCCTTTTTTTTTGTTTGTTTTTGGTTTTTTGAGGTAGGGTCTCACTTTAGCCCAGGCTGACTTGGAATTCACTATGTAGTCTCAGGGTGGCCTCAAACTCACAGTGATCCTCCTACCTCTGTTGAAAACAATAAAATAAAAAAATTAAAAAATGTATTGTTAAATTGGGTGTGGTGACGCGCACCTTTAATCCCAGCACTTGGGAAGCAGAAGTAGGAAGATTGCTGTGAATCCAACACCAGCCTGAGACATAGTGAATTCCAGGTCAGCCTGGGCTAGAGCGAAACCCTACTTCAAAAACCAAAAAAAGAAGAAGAAAAATGTGTATGTGAGTGCAGTTATGTGCATGCCATGGCATGTGTGGAGAGATCAGAGGACAGCTTTTGGGTTGGTCCTCACATTCCACCTCATCTTAAGACAGGGTTTCTCATTGTTCATCATTTTATTTGTGAATGTCCAGGAAACTCTCCTGTCTCCATCTCCCTTCTCATCAGAGGTATACTGAGGTCACAGAAGCCCTCCACAGTTTCTAGCTTTTATGTAGGGTCTGGGGTTTTGAACTCAGGTCCTTAGAGTTGTGAGGCAAGGACTTTATCTACTGCACCATCTCCCTAGCCCCAAAGATGGCTCCTGTTTCTAAAGCAACTATGGGATCCCCAGCCCTTTGCTAGAGCCAACTGGGATGGGAGATCAGCTGGGGAGAAGGAGAAAGGAAGATGACAGGAGGAGGCTGGGAGCCATAATCAACCCCTAGCCAACTGCACTTGGCAGCTGGGACCTACAACTTTCACTGGCTGTCCTTATGCCCTGGGAAGGGACAGGGTGGGGATTTCCATGGCCATTTTCTTCAGAAGGAGACGGAAGCTTCCAGAGTGCACTGCTTCCTTTATCTCTGATGCCCAATATGAAAAAAGGCCAGGGTGGATAGAGAGTACACTACATGGGAAAGGAATACACTGGATAGGCTGGATAAGCCGAGGGTTGGTGGGGTCTCTGCAGCAGGAGCGTAGGAAGGGTGAGTTGGGGCAACTCTGGTTACCCACAACCTGGCCACAAGGCCCTCAGGGGTCTCAAACTGGCCTCCGTATCAGTCTCTCGCCCAGCCCGGAAATGCCTCTTTTTGCCCTTAGCAGCTCTTCTCTTTCTCCTCCAAGCCTGGGCCTCTCGTTCTCTGGAACACTGCTAGGCCCTCCATCGAACAATGTGCCCACTGTTCTGTATTCAGGTTGAGAGTTTTCACATTCAAGGCTGGAGGGATGGCTTAGTGGTTAAGGCACTTGCCTGCAAAGCCAAAGGACCCAGGTTCAATTCCTCAGTACTCACATAAGCCGAATGCACAGGTGGCACATTCATCTGGAGTTTGTTTGCTGTGGCCTAGAGGCCCTGGCACACCCATTCTCTCTCTCTCTCTTTCTCTCAATCAAATAAATAAATAAAAGGTTTTGGGCTGGAGAGATGGTTTAGTGGTTAAGGTGCTTGCCTGGAAAATCAAAGGACCCAGGTTCAACTCCCCAGAACCCACATCAGCCAGATGCACAGGTGCATGCAGCTGGAGTTTGTTTGAGTGGCTAGAGGCCCTGATACATCCATTCTTTCTCTGTCTGCCTCTTTCTCTCTTTCTCTCTCAAATAAAATGAATAAAAAAAATAATAAAAGGTTTTAAGAGTTTTCACATCTAGAAAATACCGCATACTAGCCCCATCTGGCCTCAGTTTCCCTTTTTCCTTCCTTTGCTTTCCCCTCAGTGCTCTTCCCACTCAGGACTACAATTACTCATTACTCACTTGTCATCTCTCCCCACCTAGAGTGCAAGCTTCCAGAGGGCTGCAGCCCAGGCCAGCTCCAGGGGCAGCCAAGGGCAGTGATCCAAACTCACAGTCTTGGGAGCCAAAATGACTCTAACCTTGGCCATGGCCCTTGGTGGCAAAGCCTTTAATAGCTCCATGCCTTAGTTTCCTCATTTTGGAAAATGAGTATAAAATATTTTTCTTACCCAGCACCACACACATCTCTATCTGAGTACCCAGGTTGCTGAGATGGATCATTTGAGCTCAGGAATTTAAGACCTTCCAGGACAGCAGTAAAAGACCCATCTAAAATTATCATTGCCGGGCGTGGTGATGCATGTCTTTAATCCCAGCATTCGGGAGGCAGAGGTAGGAGGATCGCTGTGTGTTCGAGTTCACCCTGAGACTACATAGTGAATTCCAGGTCAGCCTGAGCTAGAGTGAGACCCTACCTCAAAAAATAAAATAAAATAAAGTCATCATCATCATCATCCTATATGCTTATAACTATAAGCAATAAACAAACACATCTAGTAACTTCTATTCACGTGAGGCTCAAATGAGTTAATATAGGTAAAACCCTAATGGTGTCTGACATACTGGAACTCCTTAATAAATGTTAGTTATCATCATTGCCCTTTGTGGAGGCCTGGTAGAGCTAGCATGGTGCCTTGTACTTCCAGTACAGATGGACAGAGGACTCTGCACTGGCCCTTCCCTCCCCCTCCCCACCCCCCCCCCGTCTCTCCCCAGCCCGTCCTTACCATGTACACCTCGGAGCAGCACGTCCACACCGTTCTGGTAGTGGTTGAAGGCTGCCTCGTAGTCCTCACTAACATCACGCTCCAGGGCCAGCCGGATCTGTGTGGCTGCATCTACCAAGTAGTCATGCTTGCTCATGTCGGGTGTCCCCGTAGCTACACGCTTACGAATCTGCTCCAGGTAAACACAGGCCTGGGACCGTCCTCGTGAGCAGGGCTCAGGCTCCAGGCCCGGGCCAGGTGGGCATTCACAGGCCACCAGGCTCATGGCTGCCCTGCAGCTGCACTCTAGAAAGAGCAGATGTGTTAGGGAGGGCCTTGCTGGGAGCCACAGGGTTACCTGCACTCTGCTTCCTCCACTGAACACTGGGGGAGACACCCTCTAAAGGATGGAGGCGTTCAAGCTCACGTGAGCCAGGTCCCTTCATTGAGCCAGACCTTCCTTAGCAGAATAACAGCTTGGGGCTCTGTTCTTCCCATTCAAACTTGGCTCTACTTGGCATGTTCTGCGTGTGGAGCCCTGGACAGAGCTGGGGATGTCTATGATCCAGAGTTGTCTTCAAGAGGCCTCAAGAGAGCCAGCCTGGTGTCTAGTACACAAACCACACACTCTGTGCTCAACACTGCTGCTCACACACAGACTGTTCTTCCGGCCCTGCTCCCCATGGTTTATCCTGGGGGTTCAGCTATGTGGCACTTCTCCCAGGACAGAATGGATGTTCCAGCTTTTTCTTTCTTGATCTTGAAGCCACAGGGCCCTCCACATCCTACCCCTACACACATACACAGACGCACGCACGCACGCACACATCAACACAGCCAGCAGAGAGCTCGTTTCAAGGCCACTTGCAGAAGACATGACTGATGGGCATTTTTGGTGCCACTTCAGGTTGAGTTAAATGAAGCAGGCAGGGTGACCCACCCCTATGGAAGGGATGGCTCTCCCTCCAGGCCCTGACTCTGAGAAGGCCAGAGATCCATGTGGTCTTTGAGGACTCCACAGGCTACTCTTCCCTAAACAATGTGTGACATCGGATGGTCAACAGGATGAGAGCAGCAGGTGTGGGAAAGGAAGGGGCTGAGTGGCCAGTCAGCGCTGCCTCTGTCCCTCACTGCAGCCTGGCAGACACCTTTGCCATCTCAGGTGCCAAGGGGAACAGACTAAACTAGCCGGAAACTTTTAACGTCAGGCCTTCCTTCACGGCCTCTGTGGGGAGGGAGACTGAACAGGGTGTAGGGACGGTTGGAAGGAAACGCACATCTCCAAGGCAGCTGAGAGCTGAGCCCTTGGGCTAGGATGCGGCCTGGAGGTGGAGAGAAGCAGGCCAGGCCCATCGGGCCATACATACTGCTCTGAGGCCTGCGTTCTGGGTACCAACGCCGGTTGCCTGAGTCAGGGACATCCTTGCCCTGCGAGGCACAAGGCGCATGCAGGTCCTCCGCACGCAAGATGCACCGCCCGGGGGTGGGGTGAGGGGTACCAGCCAAGGAAGGCAAAGGTGGGGTAGGGAGAGGAGAGGCCTGCAAGGATGAAGAACGGAGCAAACATGGTACCTGTCTGAGCCAGGAGCTCGGTTCACGAGCCAGATGTCCCAGGCCGCCACCGCCCCTTCGGCCCCGCGAGCGAGCGAGCGAGCTCCGTGGACCGCAGCTTAAATCCTGCGACCAGGTGCCGGGCGCCCCAGCCCGGAGCCGCCCCGCCATTGGCTGCGGATGAGCTCATCCTCCAACCCGTTAGAATAAACCTCCAATCGTGGCTCGCCTCTGCTTCTGGCTGCCCTGACAGCCGCGGGGGCCTGCGCGTCGGGGCGCTGGAGCTAGGGTGGGGGTAGGCGGGCCGGTGCAGGGACATGGGTGCTAACGAAGGGTGGGAGTAGAGAGAGCACAGTCAGGCGAGGGGACAGTCAGCGTATTGTCGTTCTTTCCTCACCTCCTCACCCCCTCCCTCCAAGAAAGGATGGGTTGCTTCAGACATCTAGGCCGACTTCCAGAACTTTTCTCTTTTTATATTTTATTTATTTATTTGAGAGCGGGGGAGGCAGATAGAGATAGAAAGAATGAGAAAATGGGCCCGCCAGGGCCTCCAGCCACTGCAAACAAACTCCAGGCGCATGTGCCACCTTATGCATCTGGTTTAAGTGGGTCCTGGGGAATCGAACCGAGGTCCTTTGGCTTTGTAGGCAAAAGCCTTAACCACTAAGCCATCTCTCCAGCCCTCTAGAACTTTTTTCATTCATTACTTCACTAAGCTATTCAGTGGTCCCCAGTTGCACTCACTCTGCCCGCCCCGGAGGGGCTAGATGTTGGGATACAGCGACATCATCCGCAGATCTACCCACATGTTATGGTCTAGTAAGAGGTATGGGGAGGGATTAAAGAGTTGGCATGTGGGGCCCGGCGCGGTGGCGCACACCTTTAATCCCAGCACTCTTGGGAGGCAGAGGTAGGAGGATTGCCATGAGTTCTGAGGCCACCCTGAGACTACATAGTGAATTCCAGGTCAGCCTGGACTAGAGTGAGACCCTACCTCGAAAACCAATAAATAAATAAAAATAATTGGCATGTGGATTCACTGTGTCTGGGGGAGGGGGGAGAAGAAAGCACTCCACCCTGTCCTTTTCTACTGCCTGGCTGCCTCCTTGATGCCTTTCACACTTGTCCCCCCAGACTCCTCTCCCTCCTCCATGCCCCTTCTCAGACCTTTTGCTTTCTCCTTCCCTTGAAGACAGACGTTGGGGCAGAGTCCTGCTAGCCAATGGTAGTCTGTAAGCACTGCCTCCCCACCTGGGCCTCCCACTTCTTTCCATAGATGGTCTGGTCTCCACCCATGGAAGCCCACCTTTCTCTCTATGAATCCTGTACTACAACCTGCTTGAAGACACATCGTTCCAGCAATTCTTCCTATGCCTACATTATTAACTTCCGGTTTCCAATGGATTAGTCTCCTCTTATGTAAACATAATATGGTTTCTCTCACCTCAATTGAAGCAAAGCAGGTGCCAGGTGCAATGACACACACACCTGTATCCCCTTTACTCTGGAGGCTGAACCAGAAGGATCCATTGAGCTAGGAATAAGAGATCAGCCTAAGAAAGACCCTCTCTCTCTCTTTTTATTTTAGTTTTTTCCTAATATTTTATTAATTTGACAGAGAGAAAGAATGGGCATGCCAGGGCCCCTAGCCATGGCAAACGAACCACAGATGCACACACCACCTTGTGAATCTGGCTTATGTGGGTACTGCGGATTCAAACCTGAGTCCTTAGGCTTCTCAGGTGAGCACCTTAACCACTAACCCTCTCTCCAGCCCAAGCCTTTGTCTCTTGGAGAAAAAGAAAAAAGAAAAATAAAACAAAACTAGTGTGATGGTTTATCTTCTTTATCAACTTGACTGGATTTGGAATCACCCTGGAAACACACTTCTGGGTATGCCTATGAAGGTGTTTCTAGAAAGGGTTAACTGAAGAGAGAAACCATCCTGAATGTGGGAGGCAGCATCCCCATGGACTGGATTAAAGGGGAAAGCTAGCTGAGCACCAGCATTCACCTTTCTCTGCCGCCTGACTGCAGACACAATGTGACCAGCTGCCTTGTGCTCACCAGGCCCACTTTTCTTAATTCCCACGTGTCTCACCATCACTCCTCAGTCTCCTTTGATGGCACTTGCCCTCCTTGCTGAATTAGGAATGTCAAGTTCCAGAGCTCAGTCTTTAACATCTTCTCTCTGTCCTTATTCTCTTGAAGAGATGTCTCCCCTTGTCCCATGATTTTTAAATATGCTAATGAGTCTGTACTCACACTGAAGCTCTCACCTTTCTTTTAATTTTTTATTGTTATTTTTTATTATTTTTATTATTTTTAATTTTAAAGAATATTTTACTATTTATTTATTTATTTATTTGAGAGAGATACAGAAATAAGCAGGTAGAGAGAGAGAATGGGTGCACCAGGGCCTCCAGCCACTGAAAATGAACTCCAGATGTATGTGCCCCCTTGTGCATCTGGCTTACGTGAGTCCTGGAGAATCGAGCCTCGAACCAGGGTCCTTAGGCTCCACAAGCAAGCGTTTAACCGCTAAGCCATTTCTCCAGCCCTCACCTTTTTTTAGGTTTAACTTTATTTTCCCCCAGAGGTAGGGTCTCACTCTAGCTCAGGCTGACCTGGAACTCACTACTTAGTCTCAGGGTGGCCTCAAACTCATGGAGATCCTCCTACCTCTGCCGGCCAAGTGCTGGGATTAAAGGCATGCGCACCACACCTTTTAGGTTTAACTCTTTAATGATCTAATAAAATGCAGCTCAGTTGATAGAATGCATTTGTCATTGCTGTGGTTAAATATTCAATAAAACAACTCAAAGAGGAAGGGTTTATTTCAGCTTATGGTTCAAGGTTACAGTCCATCATGGCAATTAAGTTAGGGTGGCAGGAGCAAGGAGCAGCTGGTCACAGTGCATCCCCAGTCAGGATATGAAGGACAATGAAAGTTAGTTCGTTCATGCTCAAATGGTGTCACTACAATTAAAATGGGTCTTCCTGCCTTAATTAATCTAATCAATTAATCCATCATAATGCTTCCTAGGTGATTCTAGGGCCTGTCAAGTTGATGATTATAAACCATCACAGTTGCACATGTTTGTAAACACACATACACACGCATGCGTGAGCACGCGCACACATACACACACACATATACATACACACACACCCCAACTGAGTATGATGGCACATGCCTGTAATCCCAGCACCCTAGACAGAAGAAGGGTTAAGAATATACAGTGAGGGCTGGAGAAATGGCTTAGTGGTTAAGGCACTTGCCTGCAAAGCCAAAGGACCTCGGTTCAACTCCCCAGGACCCATGTAAGCCAGATGTGCAAGATGGTGCATGCATCTGGAGTTCATTTGCAGTGGCTGGAAGCCCTGGCACACCCATTCTCTCTCTCCCTCTCTCTCCCTCTTTCATGCTCTCAAATAAATAAAAATAAAATACAGCCGGGCGTGGTGGCGCACGCCTTTAATCCCAGCACTCGGGAGGCAGAGGTAGGAGGATCGCCGAGAGTTCAAGGCCACCCTGAGACTACATAGTTAATTCCAGGTCAGCCTGAGCTAGAGTGAGACCCTACCTCGAAAAACCAAAAAAATAAATAAATAAATAAATAAAAATTAAAAAAAAATAAAATACTTAAAAAAAAAAAAAGAAAGTATAGGGCTGGAGAAATATTTAGCAGTTAAGGCGTTTGCCTGCAAAGCCAAAGGATCCCGGTTCGATTCTCCAGGACCCATGTAAGCCAGATCCACAAGGGGGCACATGCATCTGGAGTTCATTTGCAATGAGTAGATGCCCTGGCATGCCCATTCTCTCTCTGTCTGCCTCTCTTCTTCTCTCTCTCTCTCTGCTTGCAAATAAATAAATAAACATTAAAAAAAAAAAAAGAAAGTATATACTGAGTTCAAGATCAGCCTGAGGTACATGATACTTGGAAGGAAGAAAGGAAAGGAGGGAGGAAGGAAGGAGAAAAGAAAGAAGGAAGAAAGCTATGAGAGAAAGAACAAACAAAAGAAGAAAAGAAAGAAAGAAATTCTCTGGGTTGAAGATGTAGCTCAGTGATAGGGTGCAAGGCCCTGGGTTCAACCCTCAGCACTGCAAAAAACAAAACAAAACAAAACCCTAACCAACTAAAGACTATGATGTCGTCCAGCCTACCTTAGACACGCTCAGCACACTTACATTAGCTTGCAGTTCGGCAAACTTATCTAACACAAGCCTATTATATATATGTTTGCAAGAATAGGGAGATAGGAGAGCGAGAGAGAGAGGAAATGAATGGGCATGCCAGGGCCTCCAGCCACTGCAAATGAACTCCAGATGCATCTACCTTTCCATGGGCACTAGGAAATGGAACCCTGGACGTTAGGTTTTGCAGGCAAGCACCTTAACCACTGAGCTATCTCTCCAGCCCTCACTATATACTCTTACTCCTTCTACCCAGGGTGCTGAGATTACAGGCATGTGCCACCATACTCAGTTTTAAAAAATTAAAACAGAGTGTTGACTATCAAATGTGGCTGGCTGGAAGCTGCAACTTGCTTCTGGAGCTTGGTATCATGAGAGAGTTTCATACCACATATTGGTAATTCACAGAATGATCAAAATCCCAAACTCAAAGTATGTTTCCACTTTATGTAGATCAATTTTACACCATCATAAGCTCAAACCTCTGTCTCAACAAAAAACAGTCTAAGACTGGAGAGATGGCTCAATGGTTAAGGTACTTGCCTGTAAACCCTAAGGACCTAGGTTCAATTCCCCAGTACCCAGATGAACAAGTTGGTGCATGCTTTGTTTTGTGGCTGGAGGCCCTGGTTCACCCATTCTCTTTCTGTCTCTCATAAATAAATAAATAAATAAATACATAAATAAAATAATTTTTAAAAATAAGACATCTCAAATCCAAAATAAATCTAGAACTAATTTTTTTAAATTTTATTTTCAAGGTAGGGTCTTGCTCTAGCCCAGGCCGAGTTCATAGTGAATTCCAGGTCAGCCTAGAATAAAGTGAGACCCTACCTTGAATCCCCTCCCCCTGCAAAAACAAACAAACATACACACAAATAACAACAACAAAATTGCCACAAGCTTGGGAGCAAGTATCCAAAAATGCATGAATCTATGAGGGACATTTCTTTCAAACCATCATAGTCTGTTATCCAGAATATATTAAGAATTATTACAATTTAACAAGAAAAAGACCTCAGTTTAAAACTGGGCAAACCAGGCACGGTGGCACATACCTTTAATGCTAGCACTTGGCAGAGGTAGAAGGATTGCTGTGAGTTTGAGGCCAGCCTGAGACTACATCTTTCAGATTAGTCTAGGCTAGAGCGAGACCCTAGCTTGAAAAAAACCAAAATAAAATAAAATAAAACTAGGCAAAGGACTTATTAAATTATTTATATTTGAGAAAGAGAGAGAAAAAGAGAGGGAACGAGAGTTCATGGGTGTGCCAAGGCTTCTTGCTGCTGCAAATGAACTCCAAATGCATGCAACACTGTGTGCATCTGGCTTTATGTGGGTATGGGGAATTGAACCCAGGCTGTCTGGCTTTGCAAGCAAGCACCTTTAACCACTGAGCCATCTGTCCAGCCCACTTCTGTATATTCTTTTTTCTTTTCCCTCGAGGTAGGGTCTCACGTTAGCCCGGCTCACCTCTGCATATTTCTGATGAGGATGGTAAATGATGCAATTGCCCCAGAAAGCAAGTTAGTAGTTGCTCAAAAAGTTAAAGACATAGTTACCATGTGGCCCAGCAATCCAACCTAGGAATAAACTCAAGAGAGCTGACCACATGATAAGATGAAAAGTTATACATGTAGCCGGGCGTGGTGGTGCATGCCTTTAATCCCAGCATCAGGAGGCAGAGGTAGGAGGATCGCCATGAGTTCGAGGCCACCCTGAGACTACAGAGTGAATTCCAGGTCAGCCTGGACCAGAGTGAGACCCTACCTCAGAAAAAAAACTTACACATGAATGTTGATATCAGTAATATTCATAATAGTAAAAAAGTGGAATGGTGGCACATTCCTTCAATCCCAGCATTCAGGAGGTTGAGGCAGGAGGATCTCAAGTTTGAGACTAGTGTAGGCTACATGGCCTTTGGTCTCAAACCATCAAAAAAAAAAAAAATGGTTAAAGGAGCTTGCTTGCAAAGGCTGCTGGTCTGGATTCTATTACCCAGTACCCATGTAAAACCACATACACAAAGTGGCCACGTGCCTTGAGTGTGTGTGCAGTGGCAAGAGGTCCTGGTACACTCATTTGCAATCTCTCTCTCTCTCTCTCATCTATCTCAAATAAACAAATAAATAAATAGGATGTGAGAATGATCTGGCAATGACATTTATCATCTCATTGATTGCCAGGGTTGACTCCGTTGATCTTCCGCCCTCATTGCTTCATGGAGGTCACTCCTGAAGTTGTCTGCTTGGTCAAAGATGACAACCTTCCTGGAATAGAGGAGGACCAGACTTCAGTCAAGGGTACATAAGTAGCTGTGCTCCCTGGCTAGAACTTACAAACAAACTCTCAAATCAATAAATAGTGGGGGCTGGAGAGATGGCTTAGCGGTTAAGGCGCCTGCCTCCTAAGCCTAAGAACGCTGGTTCCAATCTCCAGCGGTTCTAATGTCCAGGTCCCACATTTAGCCAGATGCAAAGTGACACAAGGGCGCAAGGGGGCGCACACATCTGGATTTCATTCACAGCAGCTGAGAGACTGCTGGCGCACCCATCTCTATCTGTCTCCCTCTTACTCTCTGTCTCTCTATGTGTCTCTCTCCAAAAATAAATAAAATTTAAAAAAAAATTAAAAAAATAGAGATGGCTTAGCAGTTAAGGTGCTTGCCTGTGAAACCTAAGGATCCAGGTTCGATTCCCCAGGTCCCATGTAAGCCAGATGCACAAGGTGTTGCATGCATCTGGAGTTCGTTTGCAGTGGCTAGACTCCTTGGAGCACCCATCCTTTTTCTCTCTCTCTGTCTGTCTCTAATAAATAAATAAAATAAAAATAAAATTAAAAATAAAATAAATAAATAGATATTGGGCCAGAGAGATGGTTTTGCAGTTAAGGCACTTGCCTGCAAAGCCTAAGAACCCATGTTTGACTCTCCAGATCCCATGTAAGCCAGACACACAAAGGTGAGGCAAGCACAAGGTCACACATGCCCACCACTAGGTGGCGCAAGAATCTGGAGTTTGGTTGCAATGGCTGAGGCCCTGGTGCATCAATTCTCTCTCTCTCTCTCTCTCTCTCTCTCTCTCTCTCTCTGTCTTTCTCTCTCAAATTAAAAAATAAAAATAAAAATTAAATAAATAGTATGAATGAATTATACTTCAATTTTGAAAGTGATCATAATAAAAAAGAATGACCCCCAAGCTCTTGATCTTTCCCTGGCACTCTCTATCTGATGTGTCTCTCAACTGCGGCCTGATGATTCATCATCAGGGCCCATCAAGCCCAAATTTTTGGGACCATTCTAACTTTTTCCCCACATCCCTCATCTAGTCCATTTGAATACCATAATGGTTTTTCTTCCAAATTTACCGCAGCTCTAAGTAATTCTCACCCTCTTCACTCACTGTCGTGCCTTTTGGGAGGACATCTTTTTCTGCTGCCTCACTTACTGTGGGAGAATCTTATGTTACTTTTGGTTCTGACTTTCCTTTTTTCTTTCTTTCTTCTTATTTTTTAAAAACTTTTTATTTTTTATTACTTTTTGAGAGAGAGAGAGAGAGAGAGAGAGAGAGAGAGAGAGAGAGGGAGGAAGACAGAGATGGGCGCGCGAGCAGTGTCTCAGCTGCTGTGAACGAAATCCAGATGTGCGCGCCCCCTTGTGGTCAAGTGCGGCATTGCGCCCTTGCGTCACTTTGCATCTGGCTAAACGTGGGACCTGGAGATTGGAACCGCTGGAGATTGGAACCAGTGTTCTTAGGGTTAGGAGGCAGGCGTCTTAACCCCTAAGCCATCTCTCCAGCCCTCTTCTTATTTTTTTTCAAGGTAGGGTCTCGCTCTAGCCTAGGCTGACCTAGAATTCACTATGTAGTCTCAGGGTGGCCTCAAACTCACCGCAGTCCTCCTACCCCTGACTTCCAAGTGCTGGGATTAAGGGCATGTGCCACCATGCCTGGTGCAAACTCTTAACTCTTGTCTCAGCCTCCCAAGTGCTGGGATTATAGGCATGCACTATAGTACCCATCTTTATTCAGCTTTTTTTCTGACAGTTACTGCTTTTTTGTTTTATTTATTTATTTATTTATTTAGAGAGAGAGAGAGAGAGAGAGAGAGAGTGGGAGGGGAGAATGGGCGTGCCAGAGCCTCTAGGCACTGCAAACAAACTCCATATGCATGCACCACCTGGTGCACTTAAATGGGTACTGGGGAATTGAACCTGGGTCCTTAGGCTTCCCAGGCAAGCACCTTTGCCGCTAAGCTATCTCTCCAGCCCTTTATTAAGTTTTTAAAAACATAAAATTTTCACATATGAAGGGATTACCATGTAATATTTTGATGCATGTACACTGCATAATGTGTAAATCAGGCTAGACATGCTTGTCTTTTATTATTTTTATTTATTTATTTATTTATTTATTTATTTATTTATTTATTTATTTGCAAGCATAGAGAGAAGAGAAGAGAAGAGAAGAGAAGAGAGAGAGAGAGAGAGAGAGAATGGATGCACCAGTGCCTCCAGCTGCTGCAAACAAACTCTAGATGCATTTGCCACCCTGCCCATCTGGCTTTATGTGCTACTGGGGAATCAAACCCTGAGATGTGGGGCTTTATAGGCAAGCACCTTAAGTACTGAGCCATCTCTCCAGACCCCGTACATACATGTCTTACTATAGGAGCGTCCACTCATCTTTCTCTTTTCCACTCTTATTCTGTTGGCAGTAATAACGCATGGGCAGGGAATCCTCTCAAAGCAAACTGTCCTTCCTTGCTCAAACCTGCAAGAGCAATTGGAGTATTCCAAGAACTCAAGTCCCTGGTGGGGCCTCCATTATTCTCCCCTCCCTAATTCTTTTTTTTTTTTTTTTTTTGAGGCAAGCCCAAAACACTGCCCCCCTTTTTTGAGAGAGAAAGAGAATTGGCACACCAGGGCCTCCAGGCACTGCAACCAAACTCCAGATGCATGTGCCACCTAGTGTGCATGTGCAACCTTGCGCTTGCATTCTCTTGTGCATCTGGCTTATGTGGGACCTGGAGAGCCAAAAATGGGTCCTTAGGCTTCGAAGGCAAACTCCTTAACTGCTAAGCCATCTCTCCAGCCCCCCTCCCTAATTATTATTATTTTTTTTTTTTTTTTGAGGTAGGGTCTCACTCTAGCCTAGGCTGACCTGGAATTCACTACTTAGTTTCAGGGTGGCCTTGAACTCATGGTAATCCTCCTACCTCTGCCTCCTCCCAAATGCTGGGATTAAAGAAGTGCGCCACCATGCCTGGCCCCTCCCTAATTCTTATTCTCTTCTCTTTCTTTTCCAACCTTGTTTACCCAATTCCAGCTCCTCACCATTCTGGAACATACTAGGCAGTTATTACCCTAGGTCCTTTGCCCTGTAGCTGCCCCTACTTGGAATAGTCTGCCCCAGAAATCTGGTTACCCCTTCTCTTATTTGGATACTGTTCTTTTCCCATGATGGGGATAGAACTCAGGGCCTTGTGCATGCTATTGTTCTACCACTAAGCTATATACCCGCCAGTCCCCTCTAAAGTGAGTCCTACTCTGACCCCTTCCCAAACACCTCCATTCTCTCTCACTGTTCTCTCTGTTCTTCCCACTGGACTTAGGCTGTATAATTTACTATTTGTTTCTGTACGTCCGTTTTCTTTCCTGCCTACAGTGCAAAACCCATGCGGATGAGCACTTGGTCTGCTTTGCTCATTGCTGTCCCCCCGAGGGCCAAGAGCAGCATATGGCATGCAGGATTGCTCAAGAAATATGTGCTGAGTGCATGCGTGAGTGCTAAAGGATAGGAGGAAATTAACCAGCAAAAGTAATTGGAAGAGGTTGTGGAGGAGAATGTTCTGGACAGAGAGAAGATTTGTATAAATGCCTTGACAAATTCAAGGAGGAAGATAGTATCTGTGGATCAAACAGACGGCATGAAGTCATTTCATAGAAGTTAACACTGCTTCATGATAAAGGCAAACTCTTGCATAACAGACTCTAAACAAGCTCATGAATGTATTTCTTAACTTGATAATGGGTTATCTTCTAGAAACTCAGAGCAAACGCCATGTGCACTGGTGAGGCTTTAGCTGTGGTCCCCCAAGCCAGCCTTGCTTCTGGCGTATAGTCGGATCACACTTCTCCACCCATTTGGAAGTTAGGCTGAGTCATAGGAGTTGCTTTGAAGTGCCCGTGGATGAAGCATGTGTTGCTTTAGGGTGGGAGCTTCAAAAGCCAGTGGAGAATTCATCTCACCCCTTCCTCCTGCCCGTGCGATGGTGCAAGCAGAGAGCTCACATCTCTGGAAAACAGCAGTCAGCCCCCCCCCCCCCCAGCCCATGGCTTGTGTTGGACATGCAGTGCGGGTGAGGAATATACTTTTATTGCATGAAGCAATGGGAGGGAGAGCTGCAAAGGAGAATGGTTTTGATTTTGCTGTTCTTGTGAAGCAAGAGACTTCTGCACACAAAGGCAAGTCCAAGGGCTGCACGTCACATCGTTAGTAACTGTGACAGCTAAAAGAGGACCCAAGTGCAACAATACATCAGTTTTAGTCAAACTATGATATATATAGATGATGCAATATGATTCAGGTCTTAGAATCTATTGTAGCTGGGTATGGCTTTTCACACCTTTAATCCCAGTATACACAAAGCTGAGGTAGGAAGGTTGCTGTGAGTTCAAGGCCAACCTGAGACTACATAGTGAATTCCAGGTCAGCCTGGGCTAGAGTGAGAGACCCTACCTCAAAATAAATAAATAAATAAATAAATAAATAAATAAATAAATAAATAAATATCGATCATAGAAGGATATCTAATGTCATGGGAAACTGTCTACAACACATAAAGCTTTTAAAGCAAGTTATAAAATAAACAGGAGCTGAGCATGGTGGCACTCATGAGGGGAGGCAGAGGTAGGAGGATCACTGTGAGTTCAAGGCCAGCCTGGAACTAGAGTGAGATCTAGGTCATTTTGGGCTAGAGTGAGACCCTACCTCAAAAAAACAAAAATAAATAAATAGATAAATAATCAGTAGGAGCTGGAGAGATGGCTCAGTGGTTAAGGCACTTGCCTGCTAACCCTAATGACCCAAGTTTGATTCCCCAGTGCCCATGTAAATTGGATGGACAAAGTGGTTCTTGCATCTGGAGTTTGTTTATAGTGGGTGGAGCCCAGGTATACCCATTCTCTCTCTGTGTCTTTCTCTATCTCTCTCTGCTTACAAATAAATAAATAAATAAATAAATAAATAAATAAATAAATAAATAAATAAATTATACACACACACACACAGCAATCTCATTTGGGTATGATAAATGAGGCAGGAGTGACAGGATGTCTCCATCTCAACTCTTATTTCCTGTCTTTAATCTGGTAGCAATGGTCATGATGGTGGTGTCTTTTTTATTTGTAGAATAAAGAAACTTCTTTTCATTTATTTATTTATTTATTTATTTATTTATTTTTATTGGCAACTTCTTTAATTGTTGACAATATCCCATGGTACTTCCCTCCCTACCCCCTTGAAATTTTCCCCTTTGAAACTTCACTCTCCCTCATATCCCCTCCTCCTCTCAATCAGTCTCTCTTTTCAGTTTGATGTCATCATCTTTTCCTCCTATTACTATGGTCTTGTGTTGGTAGTGTCAGGCACTGTGAGGTCATGGATATCCGGGCCATTTTGTGTCTGGAGGAGCACCTTGTAAGGAGTCCTACCCTTCCTTTGGCTCTTACATTCTTTCCGCCACCGCTTCCACAATGGACCCTGAGCCTTGGAAGGTGGGTTTGAGATGTTTCAGAGCTGAGCACTCCTCTGTCCCTTCTTCTTAGCACCATGGTGCCTTCTGAGTCATACCAAGGTCGGATGTAGTGTCTTTTGACATGAAGCACCCTAATAAAATTATGCCAAGGAACATGATCCTCTTTATCAAAAGAGATCAAGAGAGAGGTTTATTTGTTTGGCAGATACGCTGTATGGGGACATGTGAGGCTGAGCCACTCTCACTCTCCCAGGATGGAGCTGGATTCTGGGGGGAGGGGAGATTAGTGAGAGAAGAAAGAGGGAGAACGGGGCAAAGAACTTCTGGCTCCAGCCTAAGCCAATTTTGTACCAAAGCTAAAAAAGTTTTGTATTACTTGTTCTCTGGATTTTGGAAGAATTTGTGGTAGATTGTAAGAATGATTTTGGAGGAGGTTATTAGAAGAAGATGTGACCACTAATTATGTGAAACAAGACACAGCACTTACAGCTCACTGGAGCAAGGGAGAGCTGTCCTTGTAAAGCACAGCATCTCCCCGCAGAGCAGAGGCTCAGCCCCATACGGTATACCATGCGTTTTATCCTTGGGTATTGGCTCCCGGTCCTCCATGAATTCTCCAGAATGTGGCTGGTACCTAACCCTGCGCATAAGCACTGTGAAACCACCACAGCTGGTCTGACAGCCCAGACAGCTATTAGATGGCTCGCAGGAGGGGTGGCACATGTGGTGAGGAGACACCGAAGAAAGGGATGATTTGCATTTCTTGTGGGATAGGGCAGGATGGTGTGAGATTTCATCATGGTACTCAGAAGAGCATACAATTAAAAATGATCGCCAGGCGTGGTGGCGCACGCCTTTAATCCCAGCACTCGGGAGGCAGAGGTAGGAGGATTGCGGTGAATTCGAGGCCACCCTGACACTACATAGTTAATTCCAAGTCAGCCTGGCCAAAGTGAGACCTTACCTTGAAAAACCAAAAAAAAAAAAAAATAAATAAATAAATAAATCAATTATTTCTAGAACTTTCCACATTCTATTTTCCAGTTGGTTGACTGCAAGTAACAGAAACCTTAGAAAGTAAAAATGCATGGCTGGAGAGATGGCTCAGTGGTTAGGGCACATGTCTGGAAAGCCTAACTGACCCAGGTTTGATTCCACAGGACCCAGGTGCACAAAGTGGTACATGTGTCTGGAGTTCGTTTACAGTGGCTAGAGGCCCTGGCATGCCCATTTTCTTTCTCTCTCTCTCTGTTTGCAGATATATATATATATATATATGTATTGGTTTTTTTTTCACTCTGGTTTTGACCTGGAATTAAAGGTCAGGGTGGGTCTCATCCTCCTCTGGACCAGGCTGACCTACCACGCCCAGCTTTATAATTAGAGGGCTGGAGGCATCTCAGTGGTTAAGCCATTTGTCTTGCAAAGGAGCCAACAAGACCCACATTAGCCAGATCCTCCTGGACAGTGGCTCTGCCTCTCTCACTTTCTCTCTCTCTCTCTCTCTCCCTCCTGTCAAATAAATAATAAAGATTAAAAAAAATTTTTTTAAAGAAAGAAAATAGGGATTGGGAAAAAAGTGAAAATGCAGATAAAATTGGGGGACTGCTGTATTGGTTCAGAGAAAGCATAGCATGCAAGGAAGGGCCAACTTTTTTTTTTTAAACTGCCAATGTCCAACATATTTATTAAAAACC
The DNA here is from genome assembly GCA_036365145.1 of Orientallactaga sibirica. NCBI lineage: Eukaryota > Metazoa > Chordata > Mammalia > Rodentia > Dipodidae > Orientallactaga > Orientallactaga sibirica. Next base: position 40,462,780 of record JAEOAD010000010.1, read on the forward strand.
TTTGTCCTGGCCAGGGACACTGACTTGGAAATTTTAGGAAAGTTATCACTCGAGAATCCAAGAGCCAAAGCATTATTTAGTCTTGCAACCAAATGCCACATTTTCTGGTTGTGCTTTTGTTCCATTGAAATCTTATCACTGTAATGGGCTGGGGAAGGGAGATTGCTGCACTTGGACTTTTGGACTTCTACCGTGGTATTCCAGACCATGGAAGGAGATAAAGATATTCCTTAGGAAATAAAAAAAAATACACTTTCCACAGTGCAAAATATTAGGAGTCTTTATTTTATTTCATTTATTATTATTTTATTGGTGGTAGTTGGTTCCTTTTTTTTTTGAATTCCTGATCCTCCTGCTTTTGCCTCCCAAGTGCTGAGATCACAGGTGAGTACACCAAGCCCAACTGGAACAGGAATCTTTTATTTTAACTGAGTGTTGACAAGATTTAGCCTGAATGTTAACTGGTATCAAGCTTAGGAGCGTGTCAGAGAATCAGATGAATTCACAAAAGTTATACAGTGAATTTAAGAACCCAAACTAGGCACTCAAATTTGGTATCCAATTGTTAACTTTTTTTCTTTTTGAAAAATATTTCCTGTAAGAAAAAAAAAAGCCGAAAATCGTCTATGATATGCATCAGAGCAAAAAATTAAACCTGAAGGCATTGAGTGTTGATTGTTATGGGCATTATTTAAACTCATTAACATATCCTCAACTCCTCAAAGTTTTTAAACTTTTTCTTTTGGTTTTTCAAGTTAGGGTCTCGCTCTAGCCCAGGCTGACCCGGACTTCATTCTGTATTGTCAAGGTGGCCTCGAACTCATGGTGATCCTCCTACCTCTGCCTCCCGAGTGTAAACATTTTAAAATTCTCCTGACTTCTCAGCCTATACTTATACTTTTCTTCTTCGAGTCAGATGTCACCTGTGTAACTTGCTCTGTATCTCACCAGCTAAAGACCAATACTTTTGCCCACTACTCCTCTCAGAATGACTTGAAGTCATAAACAACTGTGAAAATGAAGACTTTTTTTTTTAAATACATGAGCCAAACGAAAACTTCTTATCATCTAATGAACCAAGCAGCATTTGTACACACACACACATACAGCACATATCGATGAAAACATTCTGAGATCACCTCGCTGAAATATTGTGCTTTTCCCTTCAGGTTTCAGTCTCACTATTGCACATGCCTCCTGCAGATGAGAGCTTAATGCACAAATTTTGATCTTGTTGAAACCAACTATTCTATTTAAAAAAATGGAATATCAAAGTAAATGTGCAAATAAAATCGGTGCTTAAGCCGGGCGTGATGGCGCACGCCTTTAATCCCAGCACTCGGGAGGCAGAGGTAGGAGGATCGCGGAGAGTTGGAGGCCATCCTGAGACTACATAGTTAATTCCAAGTCAGCCTGGACCAGAGTGAAACCCTACCTTGAAAAAAAAAATGGTGCTTAAAGCCTAAAACTCAAGTCCCTAACTCAAAGGAGCTGCATTTGTGGGCAGAAAACCAGCCAAGTAACTAGACCTCCTTCTCCCCACCCCTGCCCTTTCTTTTGTTCTTTATTGGTTTTTTTTTATTTATTTATTTATTTATTTTGAGGTAGGGTCTCACTCTAGCCCAGGAGGGCCAACTTTTATGACTGATTGTTAGCCCTAGGAATATGGCCAGTTCAGTGAGGCTATTGCTAACTGGTTATTTTCCAAAACACGGAGGGCTATTACCGAGTGAGCGTGGCTTTCAGGAACCTGATTATTGAACCAAGGGTCTACATAAATCGGGTTTATAACTGGTCCTAAAGTGACTTGTTATCATAGCTGTCTAACAACTAGTCTTGCCTAGGAGTGTGAGACGTTTTGTTTTCAGGGGAAAGTAGTAGTGAGGGGCGGAGGCAGAAGTCCCCACACAAACGTGAAGCCTCACTGACGCCACCATGTGTCACTGCCAATCTCCACCTGCCAGGGCTAGTCTCTAAAGAAGAATCAATTGGCATGCACCTTTGGTTTTGTCCAGGCAGAATCTCACTCTAGCCCACCCTGACTTGGAACTCACCTGTAGTCCCAGGTTGGCCTTGAACTCACAGGGATCCTCTGACTTCTGCCTCCCAAGTGCTGGGATTAAAAGTGTGCACCAACTAATGAATGATCTCAAAGGCACCAAGGGCCTCCTAGATTAAGGCCTGAGAGAAGTCTTCACCCCTCCTTAGCTTCTCTGTAGGGTGAGAAATTTATTTCCACTTGTTGGAGGTTGAACCCAGGTTCTAGCTCCCTCCCCCTCTTGTATTGCACTATGACCTCTGTGACCCCACAGGCCTGCCCTGACACGTGGAAACTACATGGGAGCTCTAGCATATAGGCCTCTCTTCCTCAGACTGTGGGCTTCTGTGCCTGTGCAGCAGCCCCTGACCTTCTAAGATGGTGAAGTGTGAATTCCTTGGGAAGATTTCTCACTCTTTAGGACACCTGGAAAGTGAGAAGCCACCACAGGCTTCAGAAAAGGACTTATGGGAGCTAGAGAGATGGCTTAGCTGGTAAGGCACTTGCCAAAGGTTGCAGGTTTGATTCCCCAGGACCCATGTAACCCAGATGCACAAGATGGTTCATGAGTCAAGTTCATTTGTAGCAGCTGGAGGCCCTGGTGTACCCATTCTCTCTCTCTCCCTCTCTCTTTATACTTCTTTCTTTTCTCTCTCTCTCTCTCTCTCAAATAAATAAATAATAATTTTTAAAAGGGCCTGGAGAGATGGCTTAGCAATTAAACGCTTGCCTGTGAAGCCTAAGGACCCAGGTTTGAGGCTCGATTCCCCAGGAACCACGTAAGCCAGATGCACAAGGTGGCACATGCATTTGGAGTTTATTTGCAGTGGCTGAAGGCCCTGGCACACCCATTCTCTCTCCCTCTTTCTATTTGCCTCTTTCTCTGTCTGTCACTTTTAAATAAATAAATAAACAAACAAACAAAAAAAAATTTAAAAAAAATTTAAAGACAAGGTCTGATGGTGTTGACCGGGCTGAGAGGCCAACCCTGAGGGCTGCATCACTCAGGCAAAATTTCAGATACCTGCTGAGCAGCCAGATGACCCACATCTGTAAACACCAGTACTGCCTGAGCAGTGTGAGTACAGAGTCTGGCATCACTGTGGTGCCTCACGATGACTTTTCAGTGGCCCAGGCTGGTGGAGCACCCTCAGGGGCAGGGCCTTAGAGGAGGGAGAGGGGAAGGGACGGCAGATCTTGGCACTGACCATGGGCGTCCTGAGCTGAGTGTGATAGAGAACAGTTTGGAGTGGCTTTGCTGTGAAACTGATAGTGTCCTTGTGACTGCTAATCAGGTGACACCCAGTGGTCCATCTCTGTGAGGAAGCCTAACCCCTCCCTGCTTGCAAACCGCCTGGTGTTTCCCACGGCAACAAAACAATCCCAGGGACCAGAGCCACACCATCTTTTTGGCCTGGAGCCCTCATCGGCCTCAGTCACGGCCAATGTCATGGGAGGGGTGGGCACTCGGGTTTCCATCAGGAAAGGGAAGGGTCGGGCTTCTCTAGGAAAACAGCTGCTGGGCTTCGGAGCTGACAGACAGCCATCTTTCCACACCAAGACTCCGGTTCTGTCACCACCCTGTCTGGAGCCTTGATTTCCCACCAGAGTTTGCGGAGGGGGCCTTTTCTGCTGACCCGCCCCGATCCACCTCACAGATGGTCTGGCCAGCCTCTCCTCCCCCACTCGGCTGTCCACCCTATGGAGGAAGCCCTGGGCTGAGGGGCAGACAGCACAGGCTTGAGATCTCAGTTCTGTTCTCTCTCCTTCCTGAGAAACTTGAAAGTTCTGGCTTTGGGCAATCTGAGACTAGGCATCTTTGAAGAAGGTGGAGGTGAAAATTCATAAACTTTCTTTCAGTTCTGAATTCTGAGACCATGTCACTGTTTTGCTTAAAAACCTCAGCGAAGGGCTGGAGACATGGCTTAGTGATTAAGGCACTTGCCTGCAAAGCCAAAGGATTCAGGTTCGATTCCCCAGGACCCACATAAACCAGCTGCACAAAGGGGCGCATGCATCTGGAGTTCATTTGCAGTGGCACTGGAGGCTCTGGCGCACCCATTTCTCTCTCTCTCTCTCTCTGCCTCTTTCTCAAGTAAAAAAACCTCAAAATATTAAACACACACACACACAAAACAAAACCCTCAGTGAAGCCAAGTGTGGTGGTGCATGCCTTTAATCCCAGCACTTGGGAGGCAGAGGTAGGTGGATAGCTGTGAGTTCAAAGCCACCCTGAGACTCCATAGTGACATTCCAGGTCAGCCTGGGCTAGAGCGAGACCCTACTTCAAAAAACCAAAACAAACAAACAAACACCTCAGTGATTCCCACTATCTAAAAATGCCCAACCCCATAAGTGCCAGATCAACAGAATTATTTGAGAATGCCATTCAACTGTGAGTTTCCCACCTTAGGGTCTATGCCAACAGTTTATTTCCACTTAGAACTAGGAAGATAACTTGCCTACTCTTTGTTTTTATCTATTTAAAAGAGAGAGAGACCCGGGCATGGAGGTGCACACCTTTAATCCCATCACCCCGGAGGCAGAGGTAGGAGGATTGCTGTCAGTTCGAGGCCACCCTGAGACTCCATAGTGAATTCCAGGTCAGCCTGGGCTAGAATGAAACCCTACCTCGAAACTCCCCCCACAAAATTCTAGGGCTGGAGAGATGGCTTAATGGTTAAGGCACTTGCCTGCAAAGCCAAAGGACCCAGGTTCAATTCCCCAGGATCCACATAAACCAGATACACAAGGTGGTACATGTGTCTGGAGTTTGTTTGCAGTGGCTGGAAGCCCTGGCAAGCCCATTTTTTCTCTCTCTCTCAAATAAATAAATAAATAAATAAAAATTAGAAAAAAGTATTCTAAGGGCAAAGTCAATGTCTAACTTATCTCTGTGTGACCCCTCTAATTTAGGTACTCCTCTGGCCGCTGTCTCTGCGTAGTGTCTGAATGGGCTCCCAGAGACATCACGGAGGCCTTAGTGTTGGAGAAGCATAACAGTGCACCATGAAAGCTCTTCTTTCACACTAGCTCCGTTGTTGGGTCATCAGAGTAAAGGTCCAGCTTCCTCTAGTTCCTGCCCTCTGATGCCTTTTGTTTCTTTCCCTCTTCCTTCTCTTTCACAATTCTTAGGTAGAGCAACTGAGCCTCTTAGCCATGATCTCTCTCCTTAGTTTTTTCTTTTTTTCTCTCTTTTAAAAAAATTTTAAGCCTTATTTATTTATTTATTAGATATAGAGGGGGAGAGAGAGAGAGAATGGGTGTACCAGGGCCTTCAGCCACTGCAAATGAGCTCCAGATGCATGTGCCATGATGTGCATCTGGCTAATGTGGGACCTGGAGAATTGAACCTGGGTCCTTAGGCTTTGCAGGCAAGCACCTTAATCACTAAGCCACTTCTCCAGCCCTTTTCTCTCTTTTTAAATGTTTATTTTTGTTTATTTATTTGAGAGACAGAGAGAGAGATAAGATGCAGATAGAACAGGTGCACCAGGGCCTCCAGCCACTGCAAACGAACTCCAGACACATGTGCATCTGGCTTACGTGGGACTTGGGGAATCAAACCTGGGTCCTTTGGCTTTGCAGGCACGCACCTTAACTGCTAAGCCATCTCTCCAGCCCCCTAGAAACTATTTTCCACATAGTCTGCTGAGTGATCTTTCAAAAATGTGCCTACTATCATTTTATCCTCCAGCTTGAGACCTGCAATGGTTTCCTACCACATTTTAGCACATTACAGACTCCTTCTCCTGTCTTGTGAAACCCTTTGGGTCTGGGTTCTGCCTGCTTCATCCTTTCTTCCCTAGAGGGCCCATCATACTCTAGTCACAAAGGGACCCCTTCTAGTCCCTTCTAGAAGCGATGTCCCCGGTTTGGAGTACTCTTGTCTCTGATCTTCACATGACCATAATGTCAGAAATGTCACCTTCATAGAGAAGCTTCCTGTGACCTCTCAGTCTATACTATTCCCCCGGAACACTGTCTCTTTGCCTCTCATACTTTTCTTTTTTTTCTTTTTCTTTTTGGTTTTTTCGAGGTAGGGTCTCACTCTAGCCCAGGCTGACCTGGAATTCACTATGTAGTCTCAGGGTGGCCTCGAACTCATGATGATCCTCCTACCTCTGCCTCCCAAGTGCTGGGATTAAAGGCGTGCGCCACCATGCCTGGCTCACCTCTCATAGAACAAAGCTGCTTCAAAACAGTTTGCTGTTACCGAGTCTTATGATTCTATGAGTTAGGAAATCAAAGAAGGCATAGTGGGAACAGCTTGTCTTTGCTCCGTAAGGTCTGGGGCTCAGCTGGGAGGACTGGAGCTGGAGGAGCTTGGGCTTGCTTCCAACACGGTGACTTCAGGGTGGTTGACATCTTCATGATAGCTCAGAGTTCCAAGAATTAAAATGGAAGCACAAGTGTTCTTGGAAGCTGGGATCCAGCCATTGGGGTATCCCTTCTGAGATGTCCCTCCTGCTATGCCTGTCAGTCAAAGGAGATCAGGCCAACTTCGAGCCAAGGAGAGAACAGAGAGGTCACCTGGAGCAGTCGAGGCAATCTCTGATATGCCACACCCACATTTTGGCAACATTTCCCTCCTTTTTTCCTCCTTCCTTTTCTTCTTCTTCTTTTTTTTTGCTTGCTTCTTACCTTTCTTTTTCTTTTCCTTTTTTTTTTGGGGGGGGGTGTTCAAGGTAGGGTTTCGCTCTAGCCCAGAATAACCTGAAATTCACCATGTAGTCTCAGGGTGGCCTTGAATTCACAGCGATCCTCCTACCTCTGGCTCCCGAGTGCTGGGAATAAAGGCGCGTGCCACCACACCCGGCTAATTCCTTCCTTTTTCTTTCTTCTTCTTCTTTTTATTTTCTCTTGCTTGTGTATGTGTGTGGTTTATGAGCATAGGTGTACACATGTTCATATGTGTGTGGGCATAAGTCTCTGTGGGTGTGTCTCCGTGTGTGTGTGTGTGTGTGTGTGTGTGTGTCAGAGGTTGATGTCCAGTGTCTTCCATGAGTGCTCTCCAGTGTATTTGTAGAGGCATGGTCTCTCACTTGAACCCAGATCTCACCTATTCATTTAGCTAGCCATTTTACCCCAGGCAGCCCCTGTCTCTGCTTGTAATTACAGGTAGGCCACCATGCCCACCTGGCATTGATGTAGGAGCTAAGGATCTGAACTCTAGCCCTTACCCTTATGTGGTAAGTGCTTTATATACACCACCATGTCCCCAGCTCCTTTTTTTCTTGCTTTTGACAGGGTAGGGTCTCACTCAACTCTCCTGCCTGGATGCTGGGATTATAGGTGTGCACATCGGCCAGACTTCAGCCCTCTCTTGATGAATCCTGTAGGCAAATGTGTCCAGATCCAAATAGTTTCTTCTTTGTTTGACAAGGATGCTGGGTGCTGCAGAGCCCCTCCTCCTTAGCTCTGAGCCCAGTAGCCAACTCAGAAGCAGAAAAGACCCCCACATCTTCACACACACACACACACACACACACACACACACACACACACACAGACCTGTGGAACAAGAGACCAGAGGGCATTTCCCACCAGCTCCTCAGGGCCTATTACACAGTGGTGCTCCACAAATGGGAAACAAAGGCCCTTGATGACTCAGATGACCTAAAAGGACAGCCAATATGGCCAAATGCACTCATCACAATGTCCTTTCCTACTTGTTCCTGCCCCCAGGGCCCCTGGCCAAGGACAGAGATTTCTGCTTCTGACCTCAGGAGCTGCCCTGGTTTCTGTCTAGGTCATAACAGAGGTTGCTGGGGGGGGTGAGGGAGGAGGGTGGGAACTGAAAGCCTTGGAGATGCTACAGGGCGGGGTTGGGGTCCTTGGGCCCAGCCAGAGGCCTGGCCAAGGGGAGGGGTGCTCTTCTCATTTCAGACAGCCAAAGGCTTTGAATAGCTGCAGCTGAAGGGAGAAGCTAGAAAACCATTTCTTCTGCTGAACAAGTTCCCTGGGGACAGTCCACACCCTCTCTGTGATCCCCAGCCAGGAGCACATTCTGGCCAGGGTCTCCTCCAGAGCCCCAGGCCTAAGTGAACAGACCATGGAGGGCAGCTGCGTGCGCAGGGCCACTCCACCCCGCTCACCATTATGGCCTCCCTCCAAAGCCTGGGAAGGCCCTCATAGATTTCAGCTTCAAAGGAGGAAAGGAGGCCAAGGAGAGAGCGGGGAACCCCTTCCACCAGCACACACAGCACAGCAAGATGCTCATATCGCCTCATGGATCAGAGGCAGAAGGGAGTATGATAAGTGGTTTGGATTAAAAAAAAAAAAGGGACTAGAGGGCTGGAAAGATGGCTAAGTGGTTAAGGCATTTGCCTGCAAAGGCCAAAGGATCCCAGTTCGATTCTCTAGAACCCACGTAAGCCAGATACACAAGGGGGAGCATGCAACTGGAGTTCGTTTACAGTGGCTAGAGGCCCTGGGACACCCATCCTCTCCCTCCCTCCCTCTCTCCTCTCTCTCTCTCTCTTTGCCTCTTTCTCTCTCTCAAATAAATTAATAAAATATATTTTTAAAAAGGACTAGAATTTTTTTCAGGCTAAGGCATTAGGGAAGAAGGTAGAGGAAGTTGGAAGGTAAAAGGAAAATACTGAGCCGGGTGTGGTGAAGTACTTTAACACCAGCACTTGGGAGGCAGAGGTAGGAGGATCATGGAGAGTTCGAGGCCACCCTGAGACTACATAGTGAATTCCAGGTCAGCCTGGGCCAGAGTGAGACCCCTACCTCGAAACCTACCCTCCTCCCATAAAGGAAAATACTGGCAGCAGGTCCTGGCACCCAGGGACCTGAGTGGGGATGGGGAGGGAGACATTGTGGTTCAGCAGGCCTAGGAAGGGTATGTCTTTTGAAGGCATAAGGAACCTGGGATCCTCATTAGTGATCTGGAGGCTAGGCACTGGGCAGGATGTGGTAGGGCCCTGGGTCAGGAGAAGGGGACTATACGCTTTAAAAATTTTTTTTTTATATATATATTGGTCTGGAGAGATGACTTAGCAGTTAAGGCACTTGCCTGCAAAGCCAAAGGACCCAGGTTCGATTCCCCAGGACCCACATAAGCCAGATGCACAAGGTGATGCATGCATCTGGAGTTCATTTGAAGTGGCTGGAGGCCCTGGCGCACCCATCCTCTACCTCCTCTCTCAAATAAATAAATAAAAATTAAAAAAATTAAAAAATGTATATTTATTTATTTGAGAGAGAGAATGAGTGTGCCAGGGCCTCCAGCCACTGCAAACAAACTCCAGATGCATGTGCCACCTTGTACATCTGGCTTTATGTGGGTGCTAGGGAATCGAAGTCAGGTTTAGGCTTGGTAGGCAAGTGCCTTAACCTCTAAGCCATCTCCAGCCCAACTGTGCTATTGAATTTGATGGTGTGTAGAGGAGGCTGGTGCCAGAGACTACTTGTATGAGCTCCTAGTTTGGGGTAGATGGACCTGAAAGTGCTGTAGGAGCTGAGAGATCCCAAAGGCAGCCCTGAGACAGTCCCCGATGACCATCCAGGGCCACTGAGTAGCTGGGGTCCTATTAGGATGTGTCAAAGCAAAAGGGTCTAGCTAAGCCCCTGGGATAGAGATAAGAGTGAAGGCAGAGGGAACTCAGTGTCACTTGACAAGCCAGGGTCAGAGCTGGCCTGGGACTCCCAGCTCAGTGCTCTTTTGGCTGTCCCTATCAGTCTACCTTCTTGGACCTCAGTTCCTCAACTGTCAAAAGGAGGGAGGCAGGAGAGAGCTTTCATAGCATCACTAACTGTGACATATGAGCAGGGTTTAAAAGAATAACTTATTTCCAAGAAGAGAGGGATGGAGAGAAAGAGAGAGAGAGAGAGTGAAAGAAAGGAGAATGGATGGGTATACCAATGGTTCTAGCTGCTGCAAACAAACTCCAGATTCATGTGCCACTTTGTGTATCTGGCTTTACATGGGTACTAGGGAATTGAATCCAAGTCATTAGACTTTGCAGGCAAGTGCCTTAACTGCTGAGCCATTTCCCCAGCCCTGATCAGCTTTTTGAGATGAGGAAATTGAGACACAGAGATAGCCCTGCACCCTTTGCCTCCCACCCTATCTGTCCTGTTTCCATTCCCTGAACAGCCCATTGCTCCGGCAGACATACTCTCTGGACAGGCCATTTCTGGACTAGAATGCTTTATTCGAGAGAATCTGGCTTAGCAGTCAGATGGCCCTGCAGGGGCAGTTGATGGGGCACAAGGGCCCTTTAGGAATCTGCTTGCTTTCCACAGCCATGGGGCTAGAACACACGGATGCTGAGCCGGGAACCTCAAGTCCATTGGCCAGGCTGCTTCTCATCCAGCCTGCTCCCTGTTCAACTCCAGGCTACTCTGCCTGTGTCCCCGAGTGGGGGGGCAGGTGGCGGTGCCTTATAAGAGGAACAAACTTAGAGGCTAAAGAGAAGCGAAGCCCCCAGGCAAAGCTTTGTTTTCCAGAGCTGGATGTCCTAGTCTCCAGGGTGAACGGCTGGACGAGCCTGGGTCCCCTTGACTCCTGCCTTCCACGCAGCCAGGGCCACGGTGACAGGAGAAGGCACCCGTCTGCCTTGCCCAGGAGCTCCCAGGGCAAGAGCTGCTCTCTGGGCACAGCCACCGCCGAGGACCAGGATCCGGTGCTGGGCTCCCTCTTTTCTTCTCCAGTCCCTGGAGACCCAGAAGCTCTGGAGGCCTGGCTCGCCCCTTTCAAGGCCACGTGTGTCGATTCTTTCCAAGCCGAAGCTCCCACAGATCTGTGGCTGGCTTCTTTCTCTCACGTTCTGTGTAAGGCACTGAGTTCCTGAGGGTCTTGTCCCTCCCTGCGCCTTGCCTTGGAGGGAACAAGTCATTCAGCAGGGATGAGTTGGCTAATAAATAGAGGGCAGGTACCAGCAGGGAGGGTTCAGAGAGGGTGACGGTAATAAATATATGAGCTGGGTAGTGGGTGTGTCTCTCTCCGAGGGTCTGGTTACCTCCGGGGAACAAGTTCATCTTTCCTGCTAGGGACCAAACACAGACAGGACAGGGGAGTGAGTGCACTATACTGCATAGCAAGAATCACCTTCTGGGGGGGGGGGAGGGAGGGCAGACCCAGAAGGGAAGCTTGGGCAGGCAGGAAGAAGCACCCTGAGAACCCTGCTTACACCCTGGCCAGCAAGCAGTCAAGGCTACCCTCACCAGGTGTTTACCCAGGTACCCAGCCTTGCACCAAGCAACTGTTTCATTCACCCTTAACACTGGCCCATGAGGAAGGCACTGCTGTTACCATTCTTTCAGTTAAGGAACTGAGGCTTAGAGAGGCTAAGAAACTTGCGCAAGAGCACAGCAAGGCAGCAATAGAGTCACACTTGAACTCAGCCCTGTAGCCAAGACAGCTGGCTTCAAACAGGGCCATGAGACCTAGAGACGTTCATGAGCACTGAGAATTGGTGCTGATGGTTGTTGGTTGTTTGTTTTTATTTCTATTTTTTGCAGTACTGGGGGTTGAACCGAGGGTATTGTCATACTATACAAGCTCTTTATTACTGAGCTATATCCCGAGCCTGAGAATTAGTGTTTTGTTGTTGTTGTTGTTTTGTTGTTGTTCAAAGTAGGCTCTCACTGTAACCCAAGCGGACCTCGAATTCACTATGTAGTCTCAAGGGTGGCCTTGAACTCACAATCTTCCTACTTTTGTCTCCCAAGTGCTGGGATTAAAGGCGTGCGCCACCATGCCTGGTTTAGTGGTGTTTTTGTTTGTTTGTTTGTTTTGTTTTGGTTTGGTTTGGTTTTTTGAGATGGGGTCTCACTCTAGCCCAGGGTGACCTGGAATTTCACTATGTAGTCTCAGGCTGGCCTCGAACACACAGCGATCCTCCTACCTTGGCTAGGATTAGAAGCATGTGCCACAATGCCTGGCTCGAATTAGTTGTTTTAAAGAAATTAATTGTCAGCCTTGGATATTTAGCCTTAATTTTGTGTGAGAAATTGCCTGAGGTCTATCCACAGGTGTCCCTTTCCCTTCAAAAGAGACGGGATGCACCTTGCCTGTTCTGAATCCTGTTCAGACGCTTCTGTATAAGGTAAAGGCATTCTGAGGACGTGGAACAGAAGTCAGCTGGTTCCTATCTTTCAAGAAAACGGAAGAATATCAGATTGTCAGCTGATATGTTCCTAGAAGCAGTTTTTGCTAGCCGACCACCTAGAGGCTTGGGACATTTATCTGGAGGAATTCCAGGAATTAGGTGGTGTCTAGTCCCATTCATTCATCATGGGTTTTCAACTTTTCGTCTATAAAAAAATGATGAGAGAGCCGGGCGTGGTGGCGCATACTTTAATCCCAGCACTTGGGAGGCAGAGGTAGGAGGATTGCTGTGAGTTCGAGGCCACCCTGAAACTACATAGTGAATTCCAGGACAGCCTGAGCTAGAGTGAGACTATACTTCAAAAAACCAAAAAAAAAAAAAAAAAAAAAAAATGATGAGAGAGATGGTTCAGTGGGTAAGGTGCTTGCCTACAAAGCCTAACAACCCAGATTCGATTTCCCCAGTACCCACATAAAGCCACATGCACAAAGTGGTGCATGCCTCTGGAGTTCTTTTGCTGTGGCTAGAGGCCCTGGTGTGTCCATATTTTTCTCTCTCTCTCTGCTTGCAAATAAATAAATAAAATATTTTTTTAAAATGATGAGAGGGAGCTGGAGGGAGGGAGCGGGAAAAAAAAAATAAATAAATAAAAAATAAAAAAATGATGAGCAGAGCTGGGCGTGGTGGTGCACACCTTTAATTCAGGGCTAGAGTGAGACCCTACCTCAGAAAACCCCAAAATAAAATAAAATAAAAAGAGGAACAGGAAGGAAATTTATGCATATTCCTGTTTCAGTCTGGCAGGAAGTAACAGTCATCAAGCGATTCATTAACTAATTAAGAAGGGGTGGCCATATCCATCTCACTGAGATGCATGCCCTGGTCAACTTGATGGCACGTTCCTGTGTTCATTTATTAAATTGTGATGTATTCACGCTGTTGTGATCAAGTAGAACTACTAATAATCATTCTGATAATTTGTTCCTGGAGGAATATTAATTTGGTTTTATGCTGACAGGAAATTTAAAATAATTCAAACTTACTTCTTTCTTATATTGTTGTGCCCTATAATAATAGCAAGGTGATAAAGAAAAGACTTGAGTACTAAATGCAATATTACAGTTAGCTGAAATTCTGTGGAGAAATAGAAATGCAGTGTCCTGGGAAAATATGAGTCTATAACTCTGAATATGTAATTACTACAAAAGGGAGTGAACACAATTCTTTCACTGTTAATTTTTTTTTTTCGAGATAGGGTCTCACTCTAGCCCAGGCTAACCTGGAATTCACTATGCAGTCTCAGGGTGGCCTCAAGCTCACAGGGATCCTCCTACCTCTGCCTCCTGAGTGCTGGGATTAAAGGCGTGTGCCACCCTGCCCTGCCTTCATTGTTAATTTGTTAAAAATTAAGTGATAGTGAGTATTAAATTAAGGTGACATATCCGTAGGATACATCTGAAGAGTTATATACTCACTGTTATAGCTTTACATTAAAACATGAATATTTATAAAATGCTAGAAATTATATCCTGTGCAACTGTTTATAATTATAAGTTTAAAAGCTCAAGGTCACCAGGCATGGAGACACACACCTGTGATTCCAGCACTTAGGAACCTGAGGCAGACTGATGACCTTAGTTTGAGGCCAGCCTGGCCAACAATAGTAAGTTCCAGACAGCCTGGGCTACAGAGTGAGGCCTTGTCTCAAAACAGACAAACAAATTCAATATCAACCCAAAATTGAGCGAGGTACACATACATGGCTTTTGAAATTGTTTTGGGAGATTCCCAAATGAAACTTTTTTTTTGTGTTTGTTTTTTTGAGGTAGGGTCTTACTCTATCCCAGGCTGACCTGGAATTCCCTATGTAGTCTCAGGGTGGCCTCGAACTCGTGGTGATCCTCCTACCTCTGCCTCCCAAGTTTTGAACACCAATGCCCAGGAAATGGCACAATGACACCTTGCATCTTAAGTTCACTGCCATCTCTTTCCACAAATTATTGTAGTTCCAGAGAGCCATAAGTCTTAGAAGGATGTATTCCCTCCAAGCCCTGCCCACTACTACTCCTGTAGCATCCTCTTCAGGTCTCGAAGGGGACGTAGGTCTTGAGGGAGAGCCCTAGTGTGTGCGTGAGAACATTCTACTCTCTCTAGTCATGCTCATAAATGGGGCTGTCCCTTCCCTGACCCTTCTCTTCCAGACACACTCACACCTGGGACTCTGACCCGCTGCCCCAGGTGTGAAGCAAGGATGGACAAGGAACGGGGAGCGTGGGAAGAGGATCTTAAGGCAGAAACACTGGCCTGGCAGACAAGGGAGCTGCATCTTCCTCCGGGCCAGGAAGTGGCCAAGTTAGGTAGCAGAAAGCAAGCATGGGAAATGCAAGAATCTTGGTGGTTTGCCCGTGTGCCTGATGCTCAGAATGTGTGTGGCGAATGCCAGCAGATTGACCCGATGCTTGCTGTATTCCCTGCTGCATCAAGTTACATGAGAAATTATGTGTTTAAGGCCACACAGAGATACAGGGCTAAGCCAGGACAAGAACCAAAGTCCCTGGATGCATCCTAGACTCTGGAGGAGGTGCAGTCCTAATTCTGCCCCCAACACTCTCTGAGCCTGGCTTTTCTAATCCTTGCCAGCAGGGTAGGGGGCCCCCCTTGGGGCCCAGCCTCCTTGCCATCCCTGGATACCCCCCACACACTCACAGGTGGGGTTTCTCTGTGGGTTTCTGCTTCTCTTTCTTCCTCTTCCCCCTGCCCGTGCTTCTCCTCCTGCAATAAGCCAAAAGCGTCATGACAAAGTAGCTGGGAGCCCCTATACTAAGACGGGGGCTGGCAGGCCCCAGAATAGCCCCGAGCCCCAGCAGTCCACTTACCTTTCTGGCGTTGTCTTCTCCATGATCGGTCTAAGGGAACAGAAGGAAGAATAGGAGTAAATAATAAGTGGGTGCTTCCTGTTACCCCAACGCCTTTGCCCAGATTTCCCAAGCGCTGGTACTGCAGCCGGTATAAGGGACGCTAGAGGGCAGCAAAGAGCTGGTGAGAGAGGCATGGCCTCTGGGCTTAGGCTTCCCACCCTAGGCTCTGGCCACCCTAGGCTCTGGCCACCCTAGGAGCTCTCCCTTGGGATTCCTTATCACTTCTGCTCTGCTCTGCTCAGCCTCTTGGCATCCAGCCTAGGGTCTTTTGAATCTGATCTCAACTGCTTCCCTTTCTCCCCGTTATTCTAGGGTGCATTCTGGAAGTTTCCTCGAGGAGTATAAATGATGGGCAAGGCCACAGATGGGGTCGTGCTAGCCACCTGTTAAGGAGGCCTGTCTGAGCTCAACCCCTATTGCACCCTGGCAACAGCAAGAGAGGGGGTGGGGATGCTGCACAGTCACCCGGCATAACAGAAGTCAGAAGAAAAGTGTCCCTGTTGCCTGGTCTGCTGGAAGGGGACTGGGCCTCAATATTCCCGAAGAACAGTGGAGGGAGGATGAGGCAGTATGGTAATGGTTAGCTCTGTTGTCCTGAGACTTCCTCTCACACCTGCTGCAGACGAGCAAGTCAGAGACACTCGCAGACACCTACTCACCTCATCTCCCACCCACAAAGAGCGGCTGTGAGGGCAAAAGTGACATAGAAGGTGAAGGTCACCGCCCAACCTGTGCTCAGGAAGGCTCATGACTAAGCTATTGTTATCTGCCTGAGCTTCGGCTGGAAAGGAACGGGTTGAGTTAGGGCTCCCCACACTGGCATGGTAGACAGGGCAGTCAGAGCTCTGAGCACTAGAAAAAGCCGGGCCTAGGTGGTCTTGGGGCTACAGAGAACATGTGACAGCCCAAAAAGTCTCCAGGGAAAGAGGTCAGCTTTAGAAGTGAGATGGGCCAAATCCCTCCTGCACTCTCTCTATAGCTCTATAGCTTGATAGAACTTTATGGAGCCTGGGTTTTCTCATCTGCGCAGGGGGGAGAAGGTGACTGCGAAGGAGGGACCTTGTCTGTCTTGCTCACCACTGTATCTCAAGCACCTAGGCCAGTGCCTGACATACAGAGATGCTCAATGAACATGTTCTGAAAGGCGGCTTCTCTCTCCCTGCCCCAGCCTAGGGCTCTGGAGTTTGGTGCTTTCATCCACAGCCCAATGGTACCAAGATAGCATCCCGACCTATCTCACTCTTCCTGAACCGAGATGGCTGTGCCAAGCCTGCTGTTCCCGGTACCACATGTTCCAAGTGTCTGGGAGGTACAGATAGGAGGGCAGAGTGCTGACCAGAGCCCCTGGGGATGGAAGGAAATGGGGGTAGCAATGGACTGAAACTCTGAAGGTACCACTGGGCCTCTTTTCCTTCCTCTGGGATTTTATCCTTTCTTCTCTTCTGCTTCTCAGCTCACTTTGTCTCCTCCCATGGGCATGCAGTCTAGTCTAGAACTCAAGTCCAGGCTTGCAATGTCTTTGCTTCCAGGCACCAATTCCAAGGGCCTGTGGCAGCTGCCTCTCATCTCAGAGGGTGGGGGTGCAACATGAACGGACCCCTGCAAGTCTGGGACACAGCCCTCCTTCCCCTGCCGTGTCTTGGCAGTTGTATTACGGCTGCTGGGACCAGCTCCCCAGGCCAAGCGGGCTGGTGGGTTACAAAATAAAAGGCAGTAGCCGGGCATGGTGGCGCACGCCTTTAATCCCAGCACTCGGGAGGCAGAGGTAGGAGGATCGCCGAGAGTTCGAGGCCACCCTGAGATTACATAGTTAATTCCAGGTCAGCCTGGAGCAGAGTGAGACCCTACCTCGAAAAAAAAAAAAAAAAAAAAAAAAAAAAAAAAAGAATCCAAAATAAAAGGCAGACACCCGGGACTATTTGCCAGGGAAGCAAGTGCGGCCCACAGCAGGGATGGCAGCCACCGCCTCTCCCCTGGGCCCCGCTGGAACTTGCTGAAGCTGCTAAGTTTAGGGGAGTGGGTTGCCCAGGACTTACCTGCACTCGCAGAGCACATGTTGAGAGAATGTCATCTCCGCATAAGGAAGGTGGTCCCCAGTGGCAGAGATCTTCAGGATCTGCGGGAAGTATAAAGTTGATGTCCAGTGAGGGGGAGAGGGAGGTGAAAGGCTCGGACCCATGACAGGGGCTCTGGAAGGAGGACCCTATACTGGAGTAAGGGAGTTCGTTCTAGTTCTGGGACACTGGCCTGCCTCCATCTCTCTCCCAGTAATTCTTCCTTCCTTCCTTCCTTTCTTTCTTTCTTTCTTTCTTTTTCTTTCTTTCTTTCTTTCTTTCTTTTTTCTAGTTGGGGCATTGAGGACATTGATATTGAGAGTTATTATTATTATTTATTTTAGAGAGAGAAGAGATAGAGAATTGCCACACCAGGGCCTCAATCACTGACATCAAACTCCAGATGCTTGTGCCACCTAGTGGGCATGTGCAACTTTGCACTTGCCTCACCTTTGTGCATCTGGCTAACGTGGGATCTGGAGAGTCGAACATGGCTTTACAGGCAAGTGCCTTAACCGCTGAGCCATCTCTCCAGCCCTCTCCCAGGAATTTCTAGTGAGCGGGTTCAGTGGGTCTCTGAGAAGCTATGATCTGTGGGGCAGGTGATGGCATGAGGAGGAAAGTCCCCTTACCTGCATGGTGATGTTGGCTGTCTGCACTGGCACACAGTGTAGGCTTTCATCGCCACAGCAGCCAGTGCAACGTAGCAGGGGAACGCACGACGGGCTGAATATGTACTCCACCTCATTGGGATACTCAGATATGATATCCACCAGCTTCTCCATTGGCCGGCAGTAGCTGCGGCCCCACACTTCATGGAAGGGCACCACTGTGAGGAGGCAGAGGGTGGGGGTCAGGTCAGCAGGGGCTCTGCTCCTTGATGTCCCAGACCTGGCTCCGGGCTTCAGCCCACATGGCTTCCTCTGGTAAACCCTCATCTCTACAGGCTCTGGAATGTTGCTGCCATTGCTCTGGGATGTCTGCTGGCCCTTTCTCTCTTCGGGACACAAGCCAGCGGAGTGGAGAATTTCTTAGGGTCCTGGGCTCTTGCTCTGTTTTCTACTCTGGTGTCGTGTCTGCCTTGCTTCATTAGAACTTTGAGGACTGTGCCCTGGCCACTTCCCAGGCCTCTGGATCTTTCTTAAGCCTTGGGCTTCCTGGGTATTGGGGAACTTGTCCCTGAATCTTCCATGGCTCCCTCGCGTCCTGTCCCACTCAGTCACTAGCTCGCCCGCTTGCCACCAGGAGGACCTCATCCAACCTCCTTGTCACTTTGGTGCCATCGGCCTGCTTGGGAAGCCAGGCATACGTGCTCAACACCAGCTCTGTTCTTCTGCTCTGCAGGGGTTAAGATGGGCCCAGCCCCCACTTTTCCTTACAGCCCTTCTCCAGCTGTTCCATCAGGAGTGGAGCTCAGCTGTGGGGCTCACCTCCTCCTGGTCACCAGTGGTAGCTCTTATCTCTATGACAGCCAAGATGAGGCTCTGGAGAAGGACAGGAGCGAGGCCCCGAGAGACACAGGCTAAGTGACTCCTGACTGATGAGGTGATAATTCACTCAGGATTACCAGGAAACCCCCACCCACCCTTTCAATGTCCTGGTGGTGGGTGATGGGATCTTTGGGGGAACTGATCTGGAATCCCTCAAAAGATGCTGCCTCTCCAAAGGCTGGCTTGGGGTGGGACACAAACACATATTCTGAGAGCAGCCAAGCTGGGCCATCTGGCTTCAGTCTTTAAACTGGCTGTGTGACCTTGGGGAGGTCACTTAGCCTCTCTGGGTATATCGGTTTCCTAAACTGGAGAAAGAGAGCAGGCCGAGAATAGATGGTTGCTAAGGCCTCTTCCGCTCTGACAGAGTATTTGTACTTCAGTGCCTGGGACCAGCCTTGAGATTCAGAGCAGAAAAAATTGTCCGCGGCCTGCCTGGGTCATCCTGCTCCACATCTGATGGTCATCTTCAGTTGGGGTGCAGACAGGAGAGCGGGGTCACCTGCAAGCCTTGCAGCCTTGGAAGGGAGCACAGGCCTTTCCCAACAGCCCCTTACTTCTACGGTCCCTCCTAAGCAGCAAAGGGGGCCATCTGATGAGGACATGCGTCTCAGAATAATCTCAGAAGAAAAATAAACTTCAGTCATAGCCAAGGCCCTCAGAAAAGGCAGCAAGCTGGTGGAAAATACCCAAGAGGCGGTTCGGCCACGTGGAGCCGCTGGGGCAGCCACTGAGGCAATAAAGCCTGCTTATCTGGGTGTCTGCCGCTCCATCCTGCCCTGCTTTGTTTCAGGGTACTTGGGATGGAACAGTGGTTGGAGGGAGATCTGGTATGGGAGGGGGGCTCTCTGACTATTTCTCCAGGCCACTGGACAGTCCTCTTGGGACCCAGAGGGGAAACACAGCAACCCAAAAGGTGATCTTGGAATCCAGGGAAAACCTTCCTTTGCAACAAGGGTCAGAGGGTGCCCTCCTATCACCAGCTCAAGACCTGTGTTTAGTCTAAACCCCTGTGAGTACTACACCGCTCTGGACGGTTAATCTCTGCCATGGAAACATAAATAAGAGAGGAGAAGTTAGCTTCAAAATGCCACCGAAAGCCCAAGCTCTTGTCTTGGATGTAGCCATCAGAGAGAAGGACAGCCTCAGAGTCGAGGGCACCCGGACCCCTTCCTCCTGCAAACAAGCTCCCACCCGGCCGGGCTGGGCGCTGGGTGCTGGCAGCAGAGGTAGGTTTTCCTTTTCATCACTCCCACATCCCATCGTGAAATGCTGAGTCCACAGGAACCAGGTTCCAGGGATCCCTGATATCCTGAGACCCGCTACTTATTAGCCCAGGTGGCCAGACCACACATTGGTAAAAGGCCAAGTAGGAGGTGGGCTGGGGTCTGGTTTACCTGACAGCTGCCAGGAAACAGAGCAATTCATCCCTGGAGGCCCCAGTCTGGGTGTGTGGGAGAAACAAAGGGGGCCTCCGGAGGGAGCACAGGGACCGCTTGCTCCCAGATGTGGGCTGAGCCCCTCAGGAAAGAGCTGCGCTCAGCTGCTCCTGAGAGCGCTTCCGCTGGCCCCAGACCTGTTCTGATTGGGGGTGGGGTGGGGGAGGGGGGGAGAGAAAGAGAGAGAGAGAGAGAGAGCGCACTGGGAGGCTGTTCCTGACCAGGGCTGGGCCTTCCCTTGAGGGCCTTTCCCAGGGCCAACACAGGCTCTCAGCTCCCACTTCAGCACTGTGGGTGAGCCTCCAGCTGCCTACCACCCAGAACGGAGGACCCCCAAGACGGGTAACTGTTGAATCCTGATGGCAAGCTTCTGGGAGAGGCCTCCCGGGTGGCCGCTAACCACCAGCCAGAGCCCAGCAGGTACCCTGCTCACTGGCAGGGCACCCAGCCAGCCTGACACAAGAGCCACTCTACCCATGCCTGCTCGCTCAGTGCAGTGCCAGTCCTGCCAGATACACTGAGGAGGGAATTGGGCTTTGGGCAACCCCAGGGGCCTCTCAGAGCTTCAGATTCTTCATCTGTAAAGCACGGAGAATGCCAATACCTTCCCAGTTCACAGCCTGTGGCCAGAGTGACAATACATGCCCACCACTGGGGCCATGCAAGACAGTAAAGAAAATCAGCGTGCTCGACTAAATAATGTTGCCTTGGGGGTCCAGTGCTCTCGGTGCCGTAATGCAGCCCCCGCTCGGTTAAGGTGACACATAAGCTGACCTACACTCTGAAGCTACACTTCCAAGTCCCTTATCCAGAATCCTGGGAGATATATACATTTGTATGTCCTCCACGGACTCAGAATCTTGGAAAAAGAATAAGCCTTTGATGTCTGATGACCCCATTTGACAGGTGAGGAGACTGAAGCTGAGGCATCTTTGGCAGGTATTGCCTGGATTAAGGTAAACGCATCATGAAAAAGGATAAGGTGTGGAAGTGGGAGAGCACATTACTGTGTCAGCTCCAAAGGGCTCATCAAATGGGGCAGTCCGTGATGTTAAGAGTGCTTCTTCCCTCATCAGTTCAGTGGTCTGAGCCTCATAGGAAGAGGCTGTGACCAGATAGGCAGGCAAGAAGGCGGGTGGGTAGGCCAGCGGAGGGTGTTCCCAGCCCATAGACAGCAATCGTGCGTGTGCGTGTGCGTGAGCCTGTCCCTACATGCTTCCTCTCCCGTGGCTCGGTGGGAAGCC
The DNA here is from genome assembly GCA_036365145.1 of Orientallactaga sibirica. Taxonomy (NCBI): domain Eukaryota; kingdom Metazoa; phylum Chordata; class Mammalia; order Rodentia; family Dipodidae; genus Orientallactaga; species Orientallactaga sibirica. The sequence goes on from JAEOAD010000010.1 coordinate 40,484,027, forward strand.
TCAGTGGTGATGTGCAGCCACTCTACAGATCTTGGAGAGGTAGGGAAGGAGGAGGAGGCAGGGGCCTGGCATGTCTCTCCTGCCTTCTGCATGTATGTCTTTGGCAAAGGTCTTGCTGCCCTTTAAAGATTCCCTCTTAATCCAACCCAGGGCAGGGAGTGGAGGGGCCGGGAGGGGTACAACGCGTGTGCATTCTGTCTGTTTGTAATCAGTGGAAAGGGTTGGCAAGATCTCTGCAGCTCCACCAGGGTTGAGCTGCTGGAGTGGGCTCTTCAGCGTGCCCAAGCCTCTTGACTGCTTGCCCACTATGTCTAGCTCCTAGATGCCCACTCTGGCCCCTGTCACTCAACTGCAATCCTGCCCTCCAAGACCCCATCTGCACTCTTGACAGCATGCTAGGGTAGGGGCTCTGAGCCAGCTGGATGAACCTTGGCCATCCTGCTCTGCATTCTGTGTGCTGGGTGACCCTAACTTATGACCTCACCTTTCTAAGGTGTCGGGGCACAATGAGTGTGGATGTCTTTGGCTCTGGCCGAGATGTCTTGGCTCGCAAGTCCTTTCTAGGTTATTATCAGCCTATACCCACCCTTCAAGTCAATGCCTTCTCCTCTTCTGTTTGGGCTCATGATGAAAGAAGAGAGGGGCGCAACATGAATACCCAGCCCGGCTGGCTTACCTTCCACTTCTGTTGAGTTGTTCCCAGTAGACAGGGCCCTCTGCTGTGGACAGAAAGATGCAGCCGTGAGTGGGGGAATCTCCTTGGGGTGCTTCACTTGGGGGCTAATTGTGATGGCGAGAGGGTAGAGGCCCGTTTGAGCTCCTCCTCGCCCTCTGCACACTGTGCCCTGTTTCAGTTACTTCTTCCCTGGTACCACTAAAAATCTACCTGGACTCTGGGGTAGGTCTCACCTTTCTCTGGCCTCAGTTTCTTCATTTGGAAAAGGGTTAGGAAGCTAGAGTGTTTTAGAGGCCTCTTGTATCCCAAAACGCCTGTAATCCTGTGGGGTCTCTCTTCTACCCAGCCCCCAGGCCATCCCTGCTGGGCCCTGTACAGCCCACATTGGCTGGGTGCCAGAGCCTGGGGGAGGTGATCAGCTGGTGGGAGCTCAGGGGCTGGAGCAGGCGGCGCCATGAGTTGGTGCTGCCTGCCAGTAACGTAACACCTCTGGCCAGCCCTGCAGCAAGCAGGCTGATGGCCCGGCTGCTCAGCCAGGCGACTGCCCAACCCACCCACTGCTGGGCTGGAGCTGAGGACTCCAGGGTAGTGGGCAGTGCAGCGGGAAGGGAGCACATTAGCTTTGTCAGGATTTTGCTGCCCAATCTGGCTACCCGCCAGACACCCAGCTCCTGGGAAAAGGGCCCTGCTCATTTCCCCAGGCCCTGCACTCAGGACCTGCGGCCACCCACCCTGGAGAGAGGGCATGGCAGGACCCCTTGTCACATCTGCAGCCCACCCAAGAGCCCCCAGCTCAGTTTAGAACCCCAGTGGGGGAAGGGCCACATCACCCTAGCACACAAGTTTCTTCAGTCAGCTTCTTCCCCACCAGGCCAGGTCAGAGGTCCTGGGGGAGCCTGGCTGGTCATGGGGCCTCAACCCTGACCACAAGGCCAGGGAACTGCCTGGGATTAGTGGACAGATGCTTTTAGCAAAGCCACTAGGGCTCCAGGGGCCAGACAGGAAACCTCCCTCTTTGTGGCTTTCCTGCTCCCACCCAGACAGTCCCCAGAAGCTGGGGACAGTAGAGCCTGAGGTCTCCACCCCCAGAATACAGGTCCAGCCTGCCTGGTGTCTGGGAAATGTGTGGGCATCTTAGAAGGAAGTCTGTGATTTCAGGACCACCCACCCCCAAACACACACCCTAGTTCGAGAGCTGGGATGGGAAGGTCGTGGGGAGGCAAGCCCCCAGCCTCACCCCGTGGGGGCATCCTTACCTCGGAGCGCACAGTGGGCAGCGCCAAACCAGCAAGCAGCTGCAGGAAGCAAGTGAACAGTTTCATAGCTAGCATCTTCTCAGACGATGAAAGCCAAGGTCTTGCAAGGGACAATCACCATGCTCGTCCCCCCCTGGGGGAGACGCTGCTACTGGAGGGGAGCTGAGCGAGGGGCTAGATGTCCTTCTCACTGCTGTCTCGAGGTCCCCCGCCGTCGGCCTGAGCACTCACTGGAAGCCGGGGTGTGTGTGTGTGTGTGTGCTGGGGGGAGTCCACAGGTAAGGCTGTGGCTGGGGAACCTGCTGGTAAGCGGGTCGAAGCCGCGTAGGGCAGGCGCGTCCCTGGGAGAGAATCCCAGGGCTCCCAGTGCGACCCTAGCTCCTCTGTTGGCTGAGCCGAAGTCTGAAGATGCAGTTTCCTGCTCAGACTGCAGCTCCCTTGTGGACTGAAGCTTGGCGGCCGCTGGATTTTCAAGGCAGTGTACGGGGGCGGGGTCTCGGGCCGCCCCGCCCACCAAGCCCCGCGGCCCCCGGAGCGGCCAGCGCGGAGCGCAGCGCGCGGTTGGCGGCGCCGGGACCCGAGGGCGCGTGACCCCGCAGGGCGCGGAAGGGGCGCTGCCCGCCAGGCCCCGGCCGGCCGAGCTCGAGGCTAGCTTGCCGGGAGCCAGCCCTCTGCAGCCACGGCCACAGCTCCCCCTGGCTCTTCTGGGCCACCTGGGAGGTGGTGGTGGTGGTGTGTGGGAGGGGTCCCACGAGCCTCCAGGTGTGATGGGCGTCCAACATCTGCCATCCAGAGGACGCTTGCTTGCAACCTCGGCAGCGACCTCGGTAGGGACCTCAACCCTGGATCTCTAGAAAGGCAGCAACTTGGTCGAACCCTTGTGCACCTCCACATGCCGTCCCCACAATCCCCGGAGCGAAAGGATCACCAACCTCATTTCATAGATGCAAACACTACCTGTGTGCACGCCCCACCTGCAGGTGTTGACCAAAGCGTACATAGTCACTTGCGAAGTGGGAGAGAGAGAGAAAGAAAGAGAGAGACACAGAGACAGAGACAGAGAGGGAGAATGTGTGCGCGTGCCTGTGCCTGCGGGCACCTACCAACCTGTGTGTCCCCGGATCTGGCAGACAGAACCCCAAGCTACGTGACTCCAGTACCGTCTTCTCCACTCTGATTTAACTACCTGGCCTGGCAGGCAAGCAGCAGGGCAGCCCAACTGTGGGCGGCCTACAGGAAACACCGCAGGGCACCTGGCTAGGGGTCCAGCACCAATTCCTCCTGCCAGGCCGGGCCAACCCACGGGAGGTGGAGAAAGGGCTATCCTGGCATCTCTTTCCTGGACCCAGGCTAAGGAGAAAGTGCACCAGTGCAGCAGGAGAGCGCTAGGGGAATGCGACCTGCATGTGCATTGATATTTGCGTGTGGCTGTGGAACTATGCATGTGTGTGCCCACCGAACATTCAGTAGGACTCTGCTGTGGCTAGGTCTTTGGGTATCTGTGTACCCTGGTGTGAGTGTGTGCACTCGGGTTGTGGCCCTGGAGATGTTTGGAAGTGTGTCTGCACATGTATTTCAGTGGGGTTGTGAGTGCGTGCCTGCCTGTGCCTCTCTGCCTGTGTGTGCATGAATACCTGGTCAGGTTTCTGTGTGTGACCATGCAAGTCTGTGTTTTTGTGTAAACTGAGGCTCTTCCATCATTCCTTACCACCACCATCTTCAGGGACCTCTGTGACCAGGATGTAAATATCTGGCAGGGTTTAGAATCAGGAGTTGGCTGGACTGGGGCTGGTGGGTGGCTGTGGGGGAGGAGATGGGCCTGGGAGGTGGCCCACAATATCACATTCCAGCCAGAGGCAGGGAGGCCCGGGGAAGTACTGGCTCTCACCCCAGTGACCTCTACATCCACTGCCTGCTGCCCACCCACGAGGGGCTGCCAGAGATGCTGCCTCCATGCCTGGCAGGACTTGAGCATGGACATCCAGGAGCCAGGGGCCAGTCACCGGCCAGCTAAGTGGAGGCTGCAAAGAAAGTTCTGACGTGCTCAAACATGCTAGGGTTCTTAGCGTAGACAGATTCCTTGCTGACTCCTGGATATGGTGGAGAGTCACAGTGAATATAGATGAGGGTAAGTAGACTCATGGTGTTGTAGATGTGTATATCATATATGTTTGCCCATAATATCCTGGGTGTTGTGTATGTAGACCCAAGTGTGTGTTTTGTGTACAACTTTGTGTGAGTATGTGTGTGTGTGTGTGTTTGAGATAGGGTCTCACTGTAGCCCAGGCTGACCTGAAACTCACTCTGTAGTCCCAGGCTGGCCTCAAACTCACAGTGATTCTCCTACCTCTGCCTCCTGAGCTCTATGATTAACAGCGTGAACCACCATGCCCAGCCATAAGTGTGTGTTCTTAATTATCTGTGTTATATATGCTTTTCTGTACTGAATATTTTGAGCTCTTGTGAATTGTCACATTTGGCTATAACTGTACTTGCATAGGGTGTGCACTGGACGTCTTTATTCATGCATTCTTGCATCTGACACATATTACGTTAGCCCTACTGTGCTCTATACCCCGCCCAAGTCCTGGGGATTTGATACAGATGTTCCCTCCACATTTCCTCTTATGCAGATGGTGGGGCTGCTGAGGCACTCAGCTTCATTCCTGTGTGAACTTAATATGTTGGGTAACATCTGGGATTTCCACAAGGGCCTCTCAGTCTCTTGTTCCTAGACCACAAGCCTTACCCTTTTAAATCCCGCTTTCCTGGGTTGTGAGGTGGGAAAAAACAACAACGAAAGACTCCAGAATTTCCATGGTTTGAAGAGAAGCTTATTCTCCTGTGCTGCTGCCCCTCTGCAGGCCAGCCATGTTAACCTCAAGCCACAGCTCTCACTTTCTGAGCCCATCCCCTCCACCTGCAAAGCGGGTATGGCTGCGGTGCTTCCTTCCTAGCTCGTGAGGATTGATAAACCTCAGGTGTGCAAGCAATGCTGTCTCTTGGACATGGCTTCTAATTCAATTTTGGATTTTGTTTGTTTGGTTTGGTTTTTCGAGGTAGGGTCTCACTCCAGCCCAGGCAAACCTGGAATTCACTATGTAATCTCAGGCTGGCCTTGAACTCTTGGCGATCCTCCTACCTCTGCTTTCTGAGTGCTGGGATTAAGGCATGCACCAACAATTTTGCAACTTTGGATTTTTTTTTTTTTTTTTTTTTTTTTTTTTTTTTTTGGTTTTTCAAGGTAGGATCTCACTCTAGCCTAGGATGACCTGGAATTCACTATGTACTCTCAGGGTGGCCTTGAACTCATGGCAATCCTCCTACCTCTGCCTTGCAAGGGCTGGGATTAAAGGTGTGGGCCACAATTTTGGATTCTTATTAGACAAACTCTATCCCCAGCTAGACTTCACAGGCAGCCAGTTCATTTTAGACAGGGCTGGCATCTAAGACTGTTTCTGGGTCTTTCTCTTGTTGGGGCAGAGTGGGTGCTTGATGAACAGAATGGTTGGTGTGTGTGTGTGGCATGGGTGGGGGGCTGGATCCCTGGAGCTAACCTTCCCAGGGAGCTGGGCAAATACATGGCAACACCAGAAATAAGGCTGGAAAAATACTCACCCAAGCAGCTATAGATTCTGTCTGTGTGTCTGCTGCAGGCCAGCCCCTGCTGTGTGACTGCCTCGGACCCAGAACTTTCTATACATTGTATTAGTCACCATCCTCTTCTGAAGCACCTACCCTAACCCATCTCCATTTGTTTTTTTTTTTTTTTTTTTTTTTTTTTTTTTTTTTTTTTTTTTTTTTCCTCATTCAGCCAGATAGTGCTGGCATGTAATCCCAACCCTTGGGATCTGACACAGGGGGTCAGATTGCAGGCTTGAGGCCAATCTAGGCTATTTAGCAAGACCCTGTCTCGAATAAGCACCATCCTGACTTATTTTCCCATTTGGCTGTAGCCTGTAGCCCTTTCCTTCCTCCCTCCCTTCCTTCCTTCCTTCCTTCCTTCCTTCCTTCCTTCCTTCCTTCCTTCCTTTCCCTCTCTCTCTCTCTTTCTCTCTCTCTTTGTTTCCTCCTCCTCCTCCTTCTTTTTTTGAGGTAGAGTCTTGCTCTAGTCCAGGCTGACCTGGAATTCACTATGTACTCTCAAGATGGCCTCAAGCTCATGGCAATCCTCCTACCTTGGCCTCTTGAGTGCTGGGATTAAAGGCATGTGCCACCATGCCTGGGGGAGAGAGTGAAAGACAGACAGAAAGAGTGAGAGAGAGAGAGAAAATGAGAGTGGACATGCCAGGACCTCTAGTCACTGCAAATGAACTCCAGATGTATGTGCCTCTTTGGGCATCTGGCTTTATGTGGGTCTTATGGAATCGAACTCTGGTCATTAGGCTTTGCAGGCAAGGGTCTTAACCACTGAGAAATCTCTCCAACCTTGGCTGTAGCCCTTTCAATGTCTTGACCCTCTGACCTTTTCCTCTCCTGTGTTTTCTTTCTCTGTATTAGCATTCAGGACCTGCCTCTGGAGGTGGCCTAGGGGAAACACCCTGTTCTCCTGACCCTGTCCTTGACCCCCTAGACATAGGGGATAGCCAGATGCAGCTAGAAAGTGGTTTATCCAAGGACCAAACAGCTGATGGCACAGTGGCCTAACAGTGCTTGGCCAAGGGCCTTTGCATTTTAGAGGCTGTATGTGCTGTTTAGCCAAGAGCTATCCCATCCTGAGCCAGGAGGTGCTTGTCTGGTCCCCTCTGTCTTGTTCTCCTGTAACTGGGCTGAGATTACTTGCGCACCCACCTTCTGTTCTCCAGGAACCTCTTCCAGGCAACACGCCATGGATTCCTGTACGCAGGCTCCCACAGTGGCCTGGATTGCCCCTCCATAGTTGCACCAGGCCCAGAATCATCACTGCCCAGTTTCATAAGATCTACATGGATGGGCTGGAGAGATAGCTTAGTGGTTAAGGCATTTGCCTACAAAGCCAAAGTACCCAGCTTTGATTCCCCAGGACCCACGTAAGCCAGCTGCACAAGGTGGTGTATATATCTGGAGTTCGTTTGCAGTAGCTGGAGATCCTGGAGTGCCCATTCTCTCTCTCTCGCTCTCTCTCTCTAAGAAAGAAAGAAATAAAATATTTAAAACAATTAAACAAAAGATCTACAAGGACAGATAGAGTCTCTTGTCCATCTGTATATCTTCAGCCCCTTGCTTGGTGCCTGATAAGGCACACAGTAAGGGCTTAATCTATGGGATCTGGACTAGTTCTCAGAGACTCTTGCTCTTTCGACAGGAAAGATGTTTCCAGTCTGCCATTCCTTACTCAAAAAGTGCCCTCCTAGACTATACTCATGACCTTTCACTATGGGTGGGCCTTTCTGGGGTGGGGACAAGTGTGGAAGAAGCACCTCCCATTGCTGTGTAATCACTGGCTGGGTTGGTCACCACCGCCCCACCAGCCCCAGGGACAAGGTCATGCCACTGGCCATAGACCAGAACCCAGTGGGAGGCCTGGAGTGGGGCCAGATGGGAAGGGGGCCAGGAGATGAGCCCATGGGTGACCAAGTGGTTCCCAGAGTGGGAACCAAGATGGCGCCTGTCACCAGGGCTGGGAACAAGAGGAGCCAGGCGAGGTGCCCAAGGCCTTGCTTCAGGCCTCTTGGGCGACGTGTTGTCACCAGAGGAATGGAAACCTGTACTTTGGGAACTTGGCAGCCAGGACTGGGTTTTTCATGTTTTCTGTAATTATTTTCCTTTTGTTCTCCCTTAGTATTTAGTAAAGCTCTTTGTGAAAATGCCAGCTGCTCTCAGCTGTGCTAAGGAGGAGTGACAAAAGAAGACTGTGCACACTTAGCCCCTGGGCTTTAATGGAGGGCCGAGCTTAGTTGTGGCAGCAAAGTCAAGTACCACCAAGGGCACAGGGAGGCTCTGGGGACCACTGCCAGCACTTTATGTGCAGACAGTCTCTGGATGCAAAGAGCCTTCTAGACTTTTCCAGGCTCCTGCCTTGATAGCCTGGGCTTTACTGAAAGCTGGAGATGGGGGAGAGAAGGGGGTTACCTACCTTGGCTGCTTTGAGGGGGGCATTTAGATCCCAGGGACGTGAAAAGCTCTGGTGAGACCCCGTATTGAGGCTGTGTCTGCCCATTGATTGCAGGGGGCAGGGGAACCGCTCTGCTCTGCCGCTGTCAAGAATCAGATCAGAAGGGGACCTTGGAGTTACCTTCACTCCCTGCTCTCCTAACTCAGTGCCTTTCTCATCCTGGGGGGTCAGGCTATCTTCTGCCCACTGGAGTGGACCCTCCACCATCTATCCACCTGTCTAGGACCCACCACGTCCTCATTTCCTGTGACTGACCTCCCCTTCCTCTCATCCTCCCTGTCAGCTCTCAGCTGCTCTGGGGAGAGGGGCTCAGAGACCTTCCCCCTCAGGAACAATCACCCCTTTCTCTGTGTTGTCAGTGATACATGAGGAGGGGGAGGTATTTGTAACTAATCGGCTGTGATGTGGAACGGAGCCTTCAGAAAGCCCTCCCTCAGAACAGCTGGATGGCTGTGAGACTCCGAGTCACTCCTTACTCTTCTCCCTCCCCACCCCACTGGGAGGCCCGAGGGGTGCTAGTGGGTGGTGGCTGTCCTCTGCATGTGCTGTGCTTTACACACTCAATAATTAGAAGCCTCCCACCATCGTCAAGGGAACAGTATTATTATTATTATCATTATATATATTTTTTGGTTTTTCAAGGTAAGGTCTCACTCTAGTCCAGGCTGACCTGGAATTCACTATGTAGTCTCAGGGTAACCTCGAACTCACAGTGATCCTCCTACCTCTGCCTCTCAAGTGCTGGGATTAAAGGCATGCGCCACCCCGCCCGGCTGGGAACAGTATTATTTTTATCAGTATTTTAAATTTTATTTTATTTGAGAGAGAGAGAGAGAGAAAGAGGCAGATATAGAGAGAGAAAGAATGAGTGTATCAGGGCCTTCAGCTGCTGCAAACAAACTCTAGACACGTGCACTATCTTGTGCATCTGGCTTACGTGGGTCCTGGGGAATGGAGCCTGGGTCCTTTGGCTTTGCAGGCAAGTGCCTTTTAACCGCTAAGCCATCTCTCCAGCCCAAGGGAAGAATATTATTGTGCTTACATTTATGGTGAGAAAATGATGGTTCAGAGCCGTGAAGTAACTCATGCCACAGGTCCCACAGCCAGCAAGCAGCAGAAGCAAGAGGGAGAGACAAGGCCCCGCCAAGGGTTGTGCAAGGCAGCAGCCTTGGGCTGGGATGGAGAGCCTGCTCCTTCCAAGCTGTGTGAGCTTGGACACGTCTTTTCAGCTTTCTTATTCCTCCCTAGCTCAGAAGCTGGCAGTGTGGCTTAACTAAGAAAGCAGAAACTGACCGGTACTCTGTAAGTGCTCAATAACTAAAGTCAGCTGCCTGCCAGGATTGTGTGCTGGAGGAGGGCGGAGGCTGGTCAGCTTCTCCCTCCACCCTCCTCAGCTTCCAGCAGCCCCTGCCAGGCCACTCACTAGCCGGCGGATCTATCCCAGCAGACTCTAGGCTCCTGGGTTAGTCCTCCACTTTCAAGGGATGGAGTCAACCCTGAAGACCTCCTGCTCCATAGGACAAGGATGTGGGGAGGAGGTGGGAGGGAAGGCAACACCCGCATCCATTGAGCCCCTTCTGAGTGCCAGGCAAATAAGGGATCATTGCCCTGGTTCCTAGACATTCACAGTCCATTAAGAGTCTGATCTTGGCCATATGTAGTGGCACATGCATGACATCCCAGCATTGTGGAGGCTCAGCCAGGAGACTCATGAGTTTGAGGTCATCATGAAGTATACATTGATACTTTTTCTCAAAAAAAAAAAAAAGAAGAAGAAGAGTAAATTCTAAGACTTTTTTCAGTTATTTATTTATTTATTTATTTATTTTTATTTATGTATTAGAGACAGAAAGGGAGAGAGAGAGAGAGTCAAGTTGAGAGAGAGAGACAGAGAGAATGGGCACATCAGGGCCTTTTGCCATGGCAAACGAACTCCAGACACATGTGCCACCTTGTGCATCTGGCTTACATGGGTCTTGGAGAATCAAACCTGGGTCCTTAGGCTTTACAGGCAAGTGCCTTAACCACTAAGCAATCTCTCCAGCCCTAATATATCTTTTTGTTGTTGCTGCTGTTTTTGAGGTAAGGTCTCATTCCAGCTCAGGCTGACCTGGAATTCACTATGTAGTCTCAGGTGGCCTCGAACTCATGGTGATCCTCCTATCTCTGCCTCCTGAATGCTGGGATTAAAGGCATGCACCACCACACGTGGCAAGAATAATATATCTCGAGGACCATAGTGAAGGTACAGAGAATCATGGAAGTATACACGGTGGGGAAGATGATACTGGTGTGCGCGCACGTGCGTGCGTGTGTGCGTGTGTGTGTGTGTGTGTGTGTGTGTGTGTGTGTGTTTGCATGCAGAGGTAGGCGATCAGAGTAAATTTGGAGAGGTGGCTCAGTGAATGAAGTACTTGCCACACGAGCCTGAGTTCCTGAGTTTGGCTACCCAGAACCCGTGTAAAGCCTGATGCTGTAGCGTAGACCCTGGAATCCCAGTGTACTTAGCGCATGAAGGCATCCAGGGACTGGAGAACTGCCCAGAAGCTCACACGTCAGCTAGCCTTTGCAAATGCAGCAGTGAACAAGAGATCTTGCCTCAAACAAGGTGCAGGAGGGGTCTGATGCCCAAACTTGTCCTCTGACCTCCACCCATGTGCCATGACACACACATGCCTTCACTCATGCACATGAACATGCATACATACATATACACACATCATGAGCACATGTGCATGGGCACTCCCATGCACACACACATATACCAAAAAAGGGCTTCTTAACTTGAAATTCTTGACCATGCCTCCCCCAAGCCCAGCTATAAGAGCCTATGAAGGAGTAGGGGGCCTAGAACCATGCCTGAGGCTTCTTTTTTTTTTTTTTTTTTTTTTTTTTTACAATTTTTTTTTCTCAGTCTAGCCCAGGCTGACCTAGAATTCATCATGTTATCTCAGGGTTGTCTGGAACTCACGACAATCCTATCTCTGCTTCCCAAGTGCTGGCCTGAGGCTTCTTGGGGAGATAGGTTTTGGGTGGCTATGTGGCAAAAGTCTTCTGGGGACTCCTCTGTTGTCTGGGTGGTTTCAGAGGTTCTGTCTGCAGGGTAGAGGGAGTAGGGTGGTCCTCACAGGACACTTTGCCAAAGACTGTAGTCTGGATAGATGGTGGTCCACTGTCTCATAGCTAGCAGTCAGGTGAAGGGTCTGGGCTCCCCTCAGGACAGGACACACAGTGCTTACCTGATCCTAAGAGCCTTGGGACCTGAAAGGGGCTTGTGCTCTTGTCAGGAAGGACCTGTTCTTGTCAGTGGAGGCAGTCGTGACTAAACTTCTCATGAGGAAACTATGCAGAGTTGAGTGTGGACACAAGGGCCTTGTTCCACTGGAATGTCACTCCTTCGAGCGTCATCCCCGGTTAGTTGTCTGCCTTCAGAAAGAGGGGGGATGGGATGGCAGAGCAGAGGGACTCTTGGATCTGCTCTGAGCCAGTGCCCGATGTTCTGAGGGAGGGATGAACTGCTGCAGGGGGGAGGAGGGAAAGACTTCCAATCTAGAGGGAGAGATGTCACTTTAATGCTGAAGGCATCTGATACAGACCTCTGGCTGCAGCCAGGGAGAAGCTCTGAACCTTCCAAAAGGCCACAGAGTGGGCAAGTCAAGGGTCAGGACAGACTTCACACGGTGACAAGAATGCTTGCACAGCATCGGACAAGATGAACCCAAGTCCACCAGGAACAGAAAGGTGAAAGGAGTGGTGTCTAGGTAGACAGGATGTCCAAGATATGAGCTGGCAGAGGAATGGGGAAACCTGGAAGGGAAGGCAAGGACAGGTTTTGAAGAGCTTGAAGACTGGGTTGAGAATTCACAGGTTCTTGAGCAGGGTTGTGTTGTGGCCGGATACATCCTGATGGGGGTAAGGAGGGTCTCACTCTGGCTCAAGCTGACCTGGAATTCACTATGTAGTCTCAGAGTGGCCTTGAACTCATGGCAATCCTCCTACCTTTGCTGGGAATAAAGTTGTGTGCTACCATGCCTGACTGGAATTCTTTTTAAAATTTTTTTCTTTATGTATCTATTTGAGAGAGAGAGAGAGAGAGAGAGAGAGAGAGAAAATGGGGCTGGAGAGGTGGCTTAATGGTTAAGGCGCTTGCCTGCAAAGGTTCAATTCCAGGCTCAATTCCCCAGAACCCACAGAAGTCAGATGCACAAGGTGGTGCATGTGTCTGGAGTTTGTTTAAAAAGATGAAGCTGGGTGTGGCGGTGCACACCTTTAATACCAGCACTTGGAAGGCAGAGGTAGGAGGATTTCTATGAGTTTGAGGCCAACCCTGAGACAACATAGTAAATTCCAGGTCAGCCTGAGCTAGAGTGAGACCCTACAAAAAAAAAAAAAAAAAAAAAAAAAAAAAAAAAAGGAAGAAAGAAAGAAAGAAAGAAAGGAAGCTGGGTAAATGGCTTAGTGGTTAAGGCATTTGTCTGAGAAGCCTAAGGACCCCAGGACCCACATAAGCCAGATAAACAAGGGGGTGCATGCGTCTGGAGTTTGCAGTGGCTGGAGGCCCTGGCACCCCCATTCTCTCTGCCTCTTTCCTCTCTTGCTCTTTCTCTCTGCCTCTTCCTCTCTTTCTCTCAAATAAATAAATAAATAAATAAAGAGAGAGAGAGAGAGAGAGAATAGGTGCATCAGGGCCTCCAGCCACTGCAAAACAGACAGATGAGCCATCTTGTGCATCTAGCTTACATGGATACTGGGGAATCAAACCTGAGTCCTTAAGCTTTGAAGGCAAGCACCTTAACTGCTAAGCCAGCTCTCCAGCCCCGCTTAGTACTTCTTAGGGCCATAGATGTATGTAGAGGAATTAGTTTTGGCTTTGGGGAAGAATCCTTCAAGTATCTACCACGCTTTGCCTGGAACCCATGCTTGCTGGAAGGCGCTCCTATGGGACCATGAGAATGAGGTGCAAGCAAGTGGGCTTCCCAAACACCTTGTGAAGTTTCCTTGCCTCCCCTGGCCTCTGTATAACTAGGATTAATTTAGGTGAAAGATAAACTTCTATGTGGTTTAGGTCACTGTTATTTTGGAGTTTTCTGTTAAAAAATGTGCCGTTTCACGTTTCCTTTCCAAAGGTGAGAAGATGAGTTCCACGGTTTGATATGAGTTTCATATGGAAAAGGCTCAATTCTTCCTTGGTTTATCGTAGGGAGTCAATCATACCACCATCTCCTGGGAAGAATTGGGGCTCTCCCATCCCCTCCCCGTTGGAAGCAGGAACAGGAAAGCCACCGTTAAAGATACAGATGTTGAGGCCCAGCTAAGTTGGACCAGTCTCCCCGGATACATCTCTCCCTCCCCAGCTCCCATCTTCTCCCAGAGAGTACAGAAAGGAAATTGATGGGGACAAGAGGTGCAAAGGAGAGCCAGATTAGCTCCTCTTACGGTTGCATTCCCAGGGGCGGAGGAGCCAGACAGTCTAGCGGTTCCCTCAGCAGACACAGCAGACCTCCAGCTGGTCCCTGAGTCCCAGGCTGCTCCATGAGTCAGGGAAGACCTGGCTGCTTCTCCTGAGGTCCTCCCCCTGCCTCCTACTCATCTTGAAGAGTGGGAGCTTTGAGTCTGAAGCCCAAGAAACCCTCAGGGAGTCCTTCTGGAACCCCGGGGCCCACTTCGGTGTGATGAGGTGAGAATGGAGGCGTGCTGTGGAAACAGAGACCCTGTTGAGTTGAAAGCTGAAATCTGCAGTGTCACTGGTCTATCCAGCCCTGGGAGCTCTCCACGTGAGGAAAGGCTTGAGCAGTGCGTTTCCGCCAAGTGATGACTCAAAGACCCAAGTCATTTCCGCATCTCTCCAGGAACCTGTGGAGTTCCCTAGAATCTGCGTTTCTCTGAACACTACGTGTCAGGGTGCACACAAGTGATCTCATTTCATCCTCACAGCAAGCCCTGAAAGGTTGACACTAGCCCTATTTTAGCAATGAGCACAATGAGGCACAGACGGGCCAAGTAATTTGCCCCGGGTTGCCTAGATTGAAAAAAAAAAAAAAAAAAGCTAGAACTAGAATGCTAGTCACATGACCCCAAAGACCAGGGTGTCTGTGAGACTCCCCTGGGGATTCCCAGGGGCAGTGGAACAGTGAGGTTCCAGATGACAGCTTCCACCAGGTGGTCCTGACTTGGATCGGACCCTCTCCACACACCTGCCTCTCATCCCTGTTTTATTTACTTCCCTGTTTGCTTGTAATTTTGTTTTGTTCTTTTGAGACAGGCTTTTACTATATATCCCAGTCTGGGCTTGAACTCAAAATTCCCTTCCTCAGCCTCTTGAATGCTAGGGTCACAGGTGTACATCACCCTGCCCAGCTGAAGTTTTCTTTTTTTTTTTTCCTCCTCTAACTTGAAAATATTTTAAAGGACTAGAGAGGTTTCTCATTGGTTAAGGACACATTGTGTGCGTGCATAAAGGTCTGAGAGACTGCTTGAATTTGACCCCCAGGACCCACATAAACAGTTGGGTATGGCCACACGTGTCTGTAACCCCAGTCCCATAGGAAAGCAGAGACTGGAGAATCACAGGAGTCGGAGTTTTCCCCTTTGTTTTCAAGCTCCGGGATCAGTAAGAGATTCCGGCTCAAGTAAGAACAGGTGGAAAATCAATGGAGCGAGACACCTCATGTTCTGCTCTGGCCGCCACATGAGAGTGCACCCTGCTGAGGCTAGCACATGTGACACCACATGGGCACATACACATGCGTACAACACACACACAAAAGTACACACATGTGCAATGCACACACAAAAATATTTTAAAGATGATATTATGTCATTACCTTAAGTAGAAAGGTAGCTTGTACAAACCAATTAAATATAGCTACAAGTTGCCAGTGAAAGCTCTGAGCCTGAGGCTGCTGTCTTAGTTTCAAATGAAGCTTTGCAAGTGTTAGTGAGGCGTTAAAGAATTCTAACTCATTAGAGGGTTGGAAAGGGGACAGACAGCTTTCTCACTCTGTGAGTCAGTGTTATGGTGGGATACGTGAGTTTAACGAAAATGATTTCCATCACTCCTGTCTTAGTTTATTTCCGATTGTTACCCCAGAATACTTGAACTTGGGTGACGTACAAAGGAAAGAAGATTTGTTATGGAGGCCAGGGGCATGGCGTGAGCATCTGCTGGGCTTCTCCCGAGGGCTTTGTGCTGTGTCATTACAAGGGGGAAAGTGGACGTGCCAGAGAGCCTGCGAGGAAGACGCAACATGCAAGGTGGCCCGGTTTTTTCTTTTCTTTCTTTTTTTCTTTTTGTTTTTTGGTTTTTTGAGGTAGGGTCTCACTAGCCCAGGCTGACCTGGAATTAACTATGTAGTCTCAGGGTGGCCTCGAACTCGGTGATCCTCCTACCTCTGCCTCCTGAGTACTGGGATTAAAGGCATGCACCACCACGTCCGGCTTTTCTTTTCCTTTCTTTTTTTCTTTTCTTTCTTTCCCTCTCTCTGTCTTCATGTGTGTATGTTTGGTTGTGTGATATATGTGTGTGGCGTATACAAGTATGTGTGCAGATATACTGCCCCGTGTGCACATGCCCCATGTGCATGCTGGAAGACAGAAGAGGAAGATGAGTGTTTTCCCCTATTGCTCCTCCACCTTATCCTAATTTATTTATTTATTTTGGTTTTTCAAGGTAGGGTTTTGCTGTAGCCCAGACTGACCTGGAATTCACTATGTAGTCTCAGGGTGGCCTTGAACTCATGGAGATCCTCCTATCTCTGCCTCCCTAGTGCTTGGATTAAAACTGTGCTCCACCATGCCCAGCTCAGTTTGTTTTGTTTTGTTTTGTTTTGTTTTGTTTTTCCTTCTATTTTGGTTAGGCTGTCTAGTTAGTGATTATGGAGAGTTTCCTATCTCTGCTCTCTTCAGTGCTGGGGTTACAGGCTCACACAGTCATATCTGGATTATTTATTCATTTATTTGAAAGTGACAGAGAGAGAGAGAAAGAGGCAGATAGATAGAGAATGGGCTCACTAGGGCCTCCAGCTACTGCAAACGAACTCCAGATGTATGCGCCATCTTGTGCATCTGGCTTACGTGGGTCCTGGGGAATCGAGCCTTGAACGGGGATCCTTAGGTTTCACAGGCAAGTGCTTAACCGATAAGCCATCTCTCCAGCCCATGTCTGGCTTTTTATACAGATGCTAGGGATTGAACTCAGGTCTTCATGCCTGAGCAGCAAGTGCTCTTATCCACTGATCCATCTCCCCAGCCCTGTGGCCTGGTTTTCTAACAGCTAGCTCTCATAGCAACTAATACAGTCCCCAGAGAGTAAGAATGTGCTCCCACAAGAACTCACCTAGTCCTGTGAGAACGCCATTAATCCCTGCCCAAATCCCCCATGAGACCCATGTGCTTCATAAAAATCCTACCAATTCTCAACATGGTTACACGGGGGACCACATTTCCACATGAGTTTCGGAGAGGCAAACTACACCCAAACCATCCGTCCATGTGCCTCTAAAACATCTCCCAGTGAATCAGTGGTATCGAAAAGTGATCATTTCAAGCCTATGGCTAGGGTATGCTGTCTGGGGAACAGAGTTGTAACTGGCAAGCCAGTGGAGGAAATTTAGGGGATTCATGCCATTTTCTCTCTGAAAAAGAAAAAGGAAAGTTAGACTTCTCAGCTTTAGTACAAGCTTTTGGAACTTGCAAGCAGATCTTTTCTTTCTCCTTCCTTCCTTCCTTCCTTCCTTCCCTCCCTCCCTCCCTCCCTCCCTCCCTCCCTCCCTCCCTCCCTCCCTCCTTTCTTTCTTTCTTTCTTTCTTTCTTTCTTTCTTTCTTTCTTTCTTTCTTTCTTTCTTTCTTTCTTCAAGGTAGGGTCTTGCTATAGCCCAGGCTGACATGGAATTCACTATGTAGTCTCAGGCTGGCCTTAAACACACAGAGATCCTCTTACTTCTGCCTCTCAAGTGCTGGGATTAAAGGCGTCCACCTGGCCAAAGAGATTTTTTTTTAAGTACATGAAGCTCACAGACACCATTTCCTATATGGTTGAGAAATCTGAGTGATAGCCAAGGGTGGCAGGTACCCCATAAAACCCTGAATAACTGCTCAAGGGCCCTCTCTGAAGACACCCCACCCTCAAATAGGAAGCATACTGTCCACACTGTAGAAGACACCTGTCCCTGAACTTTGGAAGGTTGGTCCCAGGAGAACCTTCCTGGGCATCTCTTTGATTCCTGTTCTTCCCACTATGTGGGTCCCAGGTGATATTCAGGGAGGAAGAAAAGAAACAGGTCAGAGCCTAGAGCCGAGTAACTACCCTCCAGTGTCAAGGATTAGGGACCCCAATTTGTAACCTGTACTAGTCTCCACATTTTATAGCTGCCATCTGGATTTTCTTCTACTCAATGAAGCTTCTTCATGTCCAAGTCAAAAGAGCCCTGCTAGCTGGGTTTGGTGGCACACCTCTGTAGTACCAGTGCTTGGGAGGCTGGGGCAGGGGATCACTAGTTAGAAACCAGCTTGGGCTACATAGTGAGATGTGTGTGTGTGTGAGAGAGAGAGAAAGAGGAGGAAGTGGAGGAGGAGGAAGAGGAGGAGGAGAAACCCTCTGCTGGCCAGGCCTTTGTGTCTCAGGGCTGGCTCCTGCACCAGCAGACACACTTTCATAACTGGTCTTGGCATGTTGTCCCCTCAATTGAAACCCACTCCTCTGCATCTGAGGCTGTGAGCTAGAGTTAAAAATTGCCTTTGTCTTCATTAAATCATCATTACATATTTATTATAGAAAATAGATATTAGTATAAAGAATAAAAATTTTTATCCTATGGAGATTTGGTTAGGCTGTCTAGTTAGTGATTATGGAGTTTTCCTATCTCTGCTCTCTTCAGTGCTGGGGTTACAGGCTCACACAGTCATATCTGGATTATTTATTCATTTATTTGAAAGTGACAGAGAGAGAGAGAAAGAGGCAGATAGATAGAGAATGGGCTCACTAGGGCCTCCAGCTACTGCAAACGAACTCCAGATGTATGCGCCATCTTGTGCATCTGGCTTACGTGGGTCCTGGGGAATCGAGCCTTGAACGGGGATCCTTAGGTTTCACAGGCAAGTGCTTAACCGATAAGCCATCTCTCCAGCCCATGTCTGGCTTTTTATACAGATGCTAGGGATTGAACTCAGGTCTTCATGCCTGAGCAGCAAGTGCTCTTATCCACTGATCCATCTCCCCAGCCCTGTGGCCTGGTTTTCTAACAGCTAGCTCTCATAGCAACTAATACAGTCCCCAGAGAGTAAGAATGTGCTCCCACAAGAACTCACCTAGTCCTGTGAGAACGCCATTAATCCCTGCCCAAATCCCCCATGAGACCCATGTGCTTCATAAAAATCCTACCAATTCTCAACATGGTTACCGGGGACCACATTTCCACATGAGTTCGGAGAGGCAAACTACACCCAAACCATCCGTCCATGTGCCTCTAAAACATCTCCCAGTGAATCAGTGGTATCGAAAAGTGATCATTTCAAGCCTATGGCTAGGGTATGCTGTCTGGGGAACAGAGTTGTAACTGGCAAGCCAGTGGAGGAAATTTAGGGGATTCATGCCATTTTCTCTCTGAAAAAGAAAAAGGAAAGTTAGACTTCTCAGCTTTAGTACAAGCTTTTGGAACTTGCAAGCAGATCTTTTCTTTCTCCTTCCTTCCTTCCTTCCTTCCTTCCTTCCCTCCCTCCCTCCCCCCCCTCCTCCCCTCCCTCCCTCCCTCCCTCCTTTCTTTCTTTCTTTCTTTCTTTCTTTCTTTCTTTCTTTCTTTCTTTCTTTCTTTCTTTCTTTCTTCAAGGTAGGGTCTTGCTATAGCCCAGGCTGACATGGAATTCACTATGTAGTCTCAGGCTGGCCTTAAACTCACAGAGATCCTCTTACTTCTGCCTCTCAAGTGCTGGGATTAAAGGCGTCCACCTGGCCAAAGAGATTTTTTTTTTTAAGTACATGAAGCTCACAGACACCATTTCCTATATGGTTGAGAAATCTGAGTGATAGCCAAGGGTGGCAGGTACCCCATAAAACCCTGAATAACTGCTCAAGGGCCCTCTCTGAAGACACCCCACCCTCAAATAGGAAGCATACTGTCCACACTGTAGAAGACACCTGTCCCTGAACTTTGGAAGGTTGGTCCCAGGAGAACCTTCCCTGGGCATCTCTTTGATTCCTGTTCTTCCCACTATGTGGGTCCCAGGTGATATTCAGGGGAGGAAGAAAAGAAACAGGTCAGAGCCTAGAGCCGAGTAACTACCCTCCAGTGTCAAGGATTAGGGACCCCAATTTGTAACCTGTACTAGTCTCCACATTTTATAGCTGCCATCTGGATTTTCTTCTACTCAATGAAGCTTCTTCATGTCCAAGTCAAAAGAGCCCTGCTAGCTGGGTTTGGTGGCACACCTCTGTAGTACCAGTGCTTGGGAGGCTGGGGCAGGGGATCACTAGTTAGAAACCAGCTTGGGCTACATAGTGAGATGTGTGTGTGTGTGAGAGAGAGAGAAAGAGGAGGAAGTGGAGGAGGAGGAAGAGGAGGAGGAGAAACCCTCTGCTGGCCAGGCCTTTGTGTCTCAGGGCTGGCTCCTGCACCAGCAGACACACTTTCATAACTGGTCTTGGCATGTTGTCCCCTCAATTGAAACCCACTCCTCTGCATCTGAGGCTGTGAGCTAGAGTTAAAAATTGCCTTTGTCTTCATTAAATCATCATTACATATTTATTATAGAAAATAGATATTAGTATAAAGAATAAAAATTTTTATCCTATGGAGACCAAGATTATGGACTCCAAGGAGAAGCTCCCATTAGTTTTTGTTTGTTTGTTTGTTTGTTTGTTTGTTTGTTTGTTTGTTTTTTCAAGGTAGGGTCTCACTCTAGCTCAGGCTGACCTGGAATTCACTATGTAGTCTCAGGGTGGCCTTGAACTCAGGGAGATCCTCCTACCTCTGCCTCCTGAGTGCTGGGATTAAAGGCATGCGCCATCACACCCAGCTCCCACTAGTCTTTGGCCAAAAGCGAGGCTACGCCCATCAAAATCTCTCTAATTTAACAACGCTAATCCCCTTTAACCTATACTGATCTCACTCTCCATTGGAGAATATGTTTTTCTTTTTCATAAAGCAGCCAGAACTGAGGACAACCAAAATCTATCAACAAGACAAGAGTAGAGAGCTGACTCCCTGTCGGCAGAAGAACCACTCCTATCACAGCAGCCAGGGCCCTGGTGAAACCACAGAGGAACTGGTGGGATGACCATGAATGCTGCTTCTACGGTGAGCTTAACAACCTGCTCCAGGGTGATGGAGACAGATGCTGAGGATACACAAAATGCACCAAAGCAGAAATCCAGAAGCTGCTGAGAGCTCAACACTAAAGTACACTTAAAGCACACCCACCAAAGCTCTGGGAATTTTGCGTAAGAGGGGGTGGAAAGAACATAAGAGCCACAGAGTGGGAGGAAATATCCAAGACATTGCCCTCCCCTCACAATGACTGACTGCTGCGCTCACAACCCATAACCCACAATTCCATAGTGAATACCAGCAACCCTACTAAGGGATCAGTGGATAGGGTCAGGGAGGAGGGAAATGATGGTATCAACACATGATATATCCATACAAATTTCAACTTAATAAAAAAAAAAAAAAAAAAAAAAAAGAAAAATTTCAAGTCCCCCAATCTTAACACCAAATTCCTATTTCATAGTACATCCTTCTAGATTGTTTCTATGCATGCATGTTTTTTTCCTTATAAAATGGAATTGTTTTTTAGCACGCTTTTCTTCATTTACTCAGACTTTTGGCAGCTGGGTATGTAGCTCAGTTGGTAGGGTACTTGCCTAGCATGCACAAAGCCCTGGGTCCTATCTTCAGCACCACATAAAACCGGGTGTGGTGGGTGACGCCTGTAATCCCAGCACTTGGGGTGGAGACAAGAGGACCAGAATTTCAAGGTCTTCTTTGGCCATATAGAGAGTTGAAAACCAAACTGAGCTGCTTGAAACCATTCTTTCGGAGTGTGCCTTCATATCCTTAGTGAATATTCTGTAGCTCTGCTGCTCAAAGAATAGTCTAGGGACCCTCAAGACTAGCTTCATCTGGGACTTGTTAAAAACACAGATGTCAGGCCAGGCGTGGTGGAGCACGCCTTTAATCCCAGTGCTCGGGAGGCAGAGGTAGGAGGATTGCTGTTTGAGCCAGCCTGAAACTGCATAGTGAATTCCATAGTGGGCTAGAGCAAGACCTTACCTCAAAAAACAAACAAACAAAAACAGATGTCAGGGAATGAGGCATTGGCTCAGTGGTTTAAGCACTTACTGGAAAGCCTGACAACCAGAGTTCGGATCCCCACAACCCACGTAAAGCCAATGCAAATAGCACAGCGCATTTATTATCCCAACATATATACAACGATGGGAAGCAGAGTCAGGAGAAGCCTGAAGCTCACAAGCCAGTTAGTGTGATGTTGGCAGAAGGGATGGTGAGAAAGACTGTGTTAAGCAAGGTGGGAAGCAAGGACCAATGTCCCAAGGTTCTCCTCGACCTCAACCTGTATGTCACGGCATGCGTGTACCCATATATATACACACATAATGAAGCAGAATCAGAATCTACATTTTAACAAGATCCCTGGGAAACTGTCACATTAAAGTTTGAGGGTGCCACTATTTGATGTCATTTTCAATAGTAGTTACACACATGGGGGCTACATGCCATTCCGTGACTAAGTATTTTGGGGGGAGGGGGTTTTGAGGTGAGGTCTCCCTCCAGCCCAGACTGACTTAGAACTCACTCTGTAGCTCCAGGCTGGCCTCAAACTCCTGGTGATCCTCTTACCTCTGCTTCCCAAGTGCTGAGATTAAAGGTGTGAAACACCACATACAGCTAAACTTTTTTTTAATTCCTCCACAACTGGGCATTCAGGTTATATCTGATGCTCTCTCCATTACTGACAATGCTGGGCTGAGCATCTTCTTTGTGCATATTTAGTGCTGGGTCAAGAGGTTTGGATGCTTGTCAAATTGCCCTATAAAAAGTTTTAGGAAGCCAGGCATGGTGGCGCACACACGCCTTTAATCCCAGCACTCCGGAGGCAGAGGTAGGAGGATAGTCATGAGTTCGAGGCCACCCTAAGAGTACATAGTGAATTCCAGGTCAGCCTGGACTATAGTGAAACCCTACCTCAAAAAAAAAAAAAAGTTTTAGGGATATAGGACTGGAGAGATGGCTTAGTGGGTAAGGCACGTGCTT
Source organism: Orientallactaga sibirica (assembly GCA_036365145.1). Classification (NCBI taxonomy): domain Eukaryota; kingdom Metazoa; phylum Chordata; class Mammalia; order Rodentia; family Dipodidae; genus Orientallactaga; species Orientallactaga sibirica. Next base: position 40,506,320 of record JAEOAD010000010.1, read on the forward strand.
GTGAAACCTAAGGATTCATGTTTGACTCTCCAGATTCCATGTAAGCCACACACAGAGTTACACAAGTACACAAGGCTGCAGATATGCACAAGGGGTGCATGTTTCTGGAGTTTGATTGCAATGGCTACAGGCCCTGGAGTGCCAACTCTCTCTCTCTTTCTCTCTCTCTCTTACTCTGTCACTCCCACTCTCACACAAAAAGGCGGGGGGGCAGTCTGTTGGACTTGCCTCAAAAAAAAGTTTTAGGGGACTGGCGATGGCTTAGTGGTTAAGGCGTTTGCCTGCAAAACCAAAGGACCCAGGTTCGACTCTCCAGGACCCATGTAAGCCAGATGCACAAGGTAGCACATGCATCTGGAGTTTGTTTGCAGTGGCTGGAGGCGCTGGCACACCCATTCTCTCTCTCTCTCTGTCTGTCTCTCTCTGTCTCTCTCTCTAACTCTCTCAAATAAATAAAACTTTAAAAATAAAAAAAATAATAAAACGTTTTAGGGATATAGCTCAATGTGTAGAGTACTTGCTGACTTGGAATTCACTCTGTAGTTCAGGCTGGCCTCGAACTCATGGCGATCCTCCTACCTCTGCCTCCCGAGTGCTGGGATTAAAGGCATGTGCCACCATGCCCGTCTAAAAGTTTACTCTTTCTGCAACATCCCACATTGTGACAGCCCATGGTATTGTCATGCTGGGATGTCTTTGCCCATGAAATCCACAGAAGCTAAGCTCTATATGAAGCCAGGTCTGGTCATTCTCTGGGTTCCCAACCAGATTCCCTTGGGGCTGTCCTAGGCCATCCTCCTGGCTCTTGGATGATCAGTTGAGCATTTCTCCATGTATTGGCCATCTCATTTCTCTTGGTTGTGTGTCTGCTGGAGTCTTCAATACTGTAAGCCCATCAAGAGGGTGAGAGGTGCTGTCAGGGAGGATGCCTGAGCCCAGGGCTCCTACAGACAGTCCTGCACAGCGAGGACACTCCTGCTGCCGCCTGGCTGAGACACGATGAACTTGAGCCAAAACACAGGCTGAGTTCAGGCCAAAGTACCAGTGCCCAGCCAAGGCCCCACCCCTGGCTGGCAAGGCCTGGGTCCCGGCTACCACCCAGGTTGAGTACCCTGTAGTTCCTTAAGCCAGTGAGGCAGGCCAGCAGGTGCGTCAGGGGAGCCAGAAGCCAGGACAATTGAGGGAAGTGACTCGCCACTGGTCTCTTAGCTCATGTACCAACAAGCACTGGGAACTGCTGCTGGCCATAGTGGCTAAAGCTGTGGGGGAAGAGGGGAGTGCGGGGAGCAGCAGGAAGTGGGGTGCTTACTCAGCCCCCTGACTGCACGTGGCTGTGTTTGCTGCCTCCTCTTGAACTTGGCTTTCTCACTCAGCAGCTGGGAAAGCAGTGTAGGGAGGAAACAGGAGAGCTCCCCCCGCAACATCCCCTGTGTGGCTGCACCTGTTGCCTGGCTGGACTGAGGCTTGCCCTGAGGCCTTGGTGAGGAGCCAGGAGTGGGGCCAGGGTCATGGGATGGTCAGAGAGACTTGCAATGGGACACCGTTGTGATATCTAAGTGTCTTACCTTGTCACCTCCTTCCACATAATCCCATGGCCCTTGGAACTCCATATAGTAGTTTCTCCCTTGGACAAACAAGAAAATCAAAGCTCAGAAGATAAGAACACGAATGGCCCCATCTAGACGCGGCCACCTATGGGCGCCAGGACCTCTGCTGGAGCCCTTTACCCAACTCATTCACTGAATTCTCACAAGAATAGTAACCCCATTTTCCAGATGAGGAAAGCAAGGCTCAAAGAGAAGACACTTTATCTGGGGGACCCAGCCCTGTGAGGAGCAAGCTCAGTGTCTGACCCCAAAGCTCATGCTCCTAACCCCTCCCACCTCCACCAGATGAGTCTTTGGAAGCTCAGAGGGGAAGAAGAAGGGACCCAGTGTCCTCTTTCCACTGATTCAGCCCTGGCCACCCATCCCCCACTGGAGCATCCCACTTGCCAGGGTGCTGCCCAGCAGGTCTCTCTGACCGCGGGCCTTAGTCTTACATTTTCTTCTGTGTCCCTTCCCTCTGGCTAGATGATCTCAAGGGCAACCCCTCAGGTGGGTGTCTCTGCCCGGCTCTGCCAACCTGCGTGGGTTTCTCTGGCTCTTCATTGCAGAAGTCCCAAGAGGCCAAGAAGGACTTGGCATGGAATGTCGCAAGCACCCACGGGCATCCATTGGTCGAGATGGTGGGGACAATGTCTTCTGCCTGGGAGTTTGAAGGGTAGCAGATGAAGCTGAGGGAAGGGAGGGAGGCACTTGCATAGGACCGGGAGCTGGGCCTGGAGGAAGAGAGGGGCCTGAGCTACTAGGGACATGGCAGCCCTCACCTGAGCCCCCTCTCACTGTCTACCAGAGCCATCAAGCTGTAGCTGCTGCCAAGGCAAGCTGTTAGCCTCAGAGGACGGGAGGACGGGAGGGCGGGAGGGGAGGAAGGGCTGCTGTCAGAGTGAAGAGCTCTGTATTTCCAGTTTGCAGGTCTGTTCATTCTCTGGGTTCCCAACCAGATTCCCTTCTGTCCCAACCCAGGCCTCCAGGCCTTTTGTGATCAGGGGAGAGTCCGGCCACCAGCTGTCATGGCAACCTGCATCTCTTCAGCACTGCCCAGAAAGGCCTGGAGCCACAGCCCAGGGTGCCAGGGCCTCAGAACTATGTGGCAATGGGTAAGTCCATGGGTGTGCCAGGAGTAACCCCACAGGCCAGGCCCCAGAAAAGGGGCCCTCTTTTGGCCCAGAACTTCCTTCCAGTTCTTGCCTCTTCCCGGCAGTGTCTCCTGGGTCTGGCCTAACTAAGTTGGGCTTCAGCCAAGCTGGCCGGCCTCCAGGTGGATTCGGGACAGACAGCTGGGATGTGGTGTTTCCCGCTCTGAGGAGATGGAGGCTGGAGATGGGGCCACAGTGGGGCTGGAGCTCCCAGCTGCTCAACCTCAGCAGGATGGTGGGATCACGACGTCTAAGCTGGCTTTGGTGGAGGTTTCCCAAGGAAGGAGGTGTCAGAGGATCAGCACCAGGTGACCTGGGTACCTCCAGTTGTTCTCCATTTGGAAGGGGAAACAAATGGCCTCTGCCCCTAAGGAATAAGTAGGTGAGTGGGGGCTGGGAGATGGCTTAGTGGTTAAAAGCATTTGCTTGCAAAGCATACCAGCCTGGGTTCAATTCCCCAGTACCGACATCAAGCCAGGTGCACAAAGCCAGGTGTATGCATCTGGAGTCTGTTTGCAATTGCAAGAGGCCCTGAACCACCTATATTCATTCTTTCTCTCCCTGCAGATAAATAAAATAAAATTTTGAAAGAAAATGAAAAGAAATGAGCAGGTCCACGGCTATCCAGCCGGTCCTGAAATGCCCTTCCCCATCTTCTGGCCTCCTGTTGGCTCTCATTCAAGCCAGAAAGGGCCCAGGGTAGCATCTGGCCATGTCCATGGACTTTCTCACGTGTCCCTAGAGTCTCTGTCATAGCTTCTTGGACTCTTTGATTCTGGCGCAGACACTGTGTTCAACTCCTCAGGACAACCTGTGCTTGGCTCCGTGTGGCACATGTGAATGAATAACACCAACCCTCTCCCCAGTATGCAGCTGCCCAGTTCAGCTTGGGTTACCTTTCCTGTCCCTTCTTGCCTGGACACCTCTGCTCCATTCTTACAGTCCCATGTCAGGTGGCAATCTGTCCCCACCCGTCTCCATCACTCTAAGCACAGCCTCGGGGGGGGGGGGCTCTGCGATACCTTGGCCCAAAAAACAAGGCAAGCATTGTGTGGCTGAAGCGTCCCCAAGAGCCATTTGGACCTTGATACTCCTCCTCCAGAACATCCGACACTTCCATTGCAAACAAAAAACAAAACAAAAAAAAAAGCCCCTTTATGCTCTTTTGCTTCAGCATCCTGTGCTGAGAACCTGCCACTCCAATTAAGTTGTTGCTGAACTTGGCCTCACAGCTTCCACATCCCATGATGATTGCCACCACGTTCACCTTTAAAATTCTCCCCTCATTTCCAGGAGATTGGTGGTTCCCCAAGAAGGGTCCCCTCTTTGAGCATCCAGGCCTCCTTTTCCATCCCCACATCACTACAGTCTCTCTCTCTATACACACACACACACACACACACAAACACACACACACACACACACGCACGGGGGGGTGTGCTATGCATGAGTGTGTATATTTGTATGTGTATGAGCACGTGTATATATGAGTGCATGCGCATATGTTGTGTGTGTAGAAATCACAAATCGATGCTGAGTGTCTTCCTCAATTATTTATTATTTATTTATTTATTTATTTTTAGGAAACTACCTCCCTGAGGCAGGAGGCCTGGACCACTAGGGCCCACAGGCATGGAAGGAGCAGAGGCACTGTGGCACATTTTGAAGAAGCCAGCAGGGCTTAGGATGGCCCAGAGGGGGTGTGAGATGGAGGAGTTCACGAGGACCCCAAGGGTTTGGATGAGGCCAGTGGAGGAACAAGATCGAAGGGGAGAGGAACCATCCACATGTCTCACTAGAGCCCAAATGTGCCCAGGACAATGGAAGCCCGAGTCTGAGGTTGGGTGTCAAAGGCAGGTCTTCAAGGCGTACGCCTGCACACAGCAGGAGGTTGGACGAAACCTGGTTGTAAGAGGTACGCGAGACCTAAATATTTTATTTTTATTTATTTATTTGAGAAAGAGAGACAAAGAGGCGGAGAGAGGGAGAGAGAGAAAGAGAGAGAATAGGCACACAAGGGTATGCACCACCTTGTGCATCTGGCTTTATGTGGGTACTGGGGAAGCAAACCTGGGTCCTTTGGCTTTGCAGGCAAGTGCCTTAACTGCTAAGCCACCTCTCCAGCTCTATTTATTTATTTTTTATTTTATTTTATTTTATTTATTTTATTTTTTCCTTTTTTTTTTTTAAGGCAAGCCCAATAGACTAGCCTTTTTTTTTATCGGGGTGGGGGCGGGGGGAAGAGAAGGCGAGACAATTGGTGGGCCAGAGCCTCCAGCCACTGTAATCAAACTCCAGATGCATGTGCTGCCACCTTATGTACATGTGCGACCTTGCGTATGCATCAAATCCTGCATCTGGGTTACGTGGGATCTGGGGAGTCAAACATGGGTCCTAAGGCTTTGCAGGCAAGCAATCTCTCCAGCCCCTTTTTTTTTTTTTTTTTTTTTTTGGTTTTGCGAGGTAGGGTCTCACTCTGGTCCAGGCTGACCTGGAATTAACTATGTAGTCTCAGGGTGGCCTTGAACTCTCGGCGATCCTCCTACCTCTGCCTCCCGAGTGCTGGGATTAAAGGCGTGCGCTACCACGCCCGGCTCCTTGCTTTTTAAAAATTTTTATTTATTTATTTAGTTAGTTTTTTATTTTTGAGAGAGAATGACGCAGGAAAAAAAAAGAGAGAGAGAATAGAGCCACAGGCTGTTACTAGAAAAATTTCAGTGCCAGAGTTGGCATACCTTCCAGGGAGTTGTTGGCCAGGAAGGTCCTTGGTGCCTCCAAAACATTACAGGTTATTGCCAAGGTGCTTGGTTTCCCACCAGGGATAGATGATAAGACCCTGTTGCTGAAGACTCCACATGCCCAAGCTGCAAGGTCACTGAGAAATCAAACTGGGGCTGAGCTGAAAACCTCCTCCCTGTAGATAGACCAACTGACTGAAAGCTGGAAAAGGCTGCACTGCATGCAGCCCTATGGGAGACAGAAGCCATCAGTGGTGAAAAAGTGGACACTGCAAGCCTCAAGTTTGGCCAGACAGGCCAAAGTCATGTCTGTTCTGGGGGAAACCAACTGCTCTCTAATTGGACTGGAGGTCCACTCTATGGGAGGGAATACACGCTTGGTACTGAAAACCTAATCAAAAGGCCATGGGGGGAGGTCATGAGCCTTAGGAGTGTAATGCCTGCTCTTGTCTGGCTAAATGCGCATATTATGCCCACCAAACTGCTTTGTAAGCACTTTACTTAACATCAATACCCATATATTAATGTTACTCTCACTTTTGGTTAGAGAAGCTTCTCTTTTTAGATGGCGGGCCACTGAGACAACCCAAAAGGCACCATAGTGCTGAGATGTGATAGGAGTGCTCAGCACTGAGACATCTCTATCACACTTTCCAAGGCTCAGGGTACATTGCAGAAGAGGTGACAGAAAGAATGTAAGAGCTAAAGGAAGGGTAGGACTGCTTATAATGCAGTCGTCCAAACAGAAATTGGCCTCAATATCTACAACCTTGTAGTGCCTAGCACTACCTTCACAAGACCCTCATAATAGGAGGAAAAGATGATGACATCAAAATAAAAGAGACTAATAGAGAGAAGGAGAAGATACGATGAAGTATGGATTTGTGAAGGGGAAAGTGAGGGAAGGGAAGGAATTATCATGGTTTATTATCTGTAAGTATGGAAGCCATAATTAAAAAAATAAATTTAAAGCCAGGTGTGGTGGCACATGCCTTTAATCCCAGCACTCGGGAGGCAGACATAGGAGGATCACTATGAGTTTGAGGCCAGCCTGAGACTACATAGTGAATTCAGCCTGGGCTAGAGTGAGACCCTACCTTGAAAAACCAAAATAGATAAATAACAAACAAACAAATTTAAATTTAAATTTAAATTTAAAGCCAGACGTGGTGGCGCACATCTTTAATCCCAGTAGTTGGGAGGCAGAGCTAGGAGGTTTGCTGTGAGTTTGAGGCCACCTTGAGACTACATGGCAAATTCCAGGTCAGTGATCCTCTTACCTTTGCCTCCTGAGTGCTGGGATTAAAGGTGTGTGCCTCCATGCCTGGCTTCAACTATTTATTTAATGTTTGAGGCGGGTTCTCTCACTGAACCTGATGCTTCCTGATTTAACTAGTGCTAGCCTCCTCCTCCTCCTGTCTCTGTATCCCAGCACTGGGATAACAGGCACATGCCGCCACACCCAACTTTTCCACAGGTATTCAAGATCTTAACTAACTCGAGTTCTCATACTTGAATGGCAAGCACTTTACTTAGCCATCACCCCAGCCCCAATCAGTGGGCTTTGAAGTTAGTAGCAGCTAATGGCCTCTCATTAATATCTCTGTGTGTGTGTGTGTGTGTATGTACATGGAGGGTGTCATTGTTTTGGGATGAACATAGATCTGCTTATGCAAAGATGTAACTAGCAGCCAAGTGTGGTGGCACACACCTTTAATACTAGCACTTACTTGGAAGGCAGAGGTAGGAGGATTGCTGTGGGTTCGAGGCCAGCCTCGGACTACAGAGTGAGTTCCAGGTCGGCCTGGGCTAGAGTGAGACCCTACCTTGAGAAAACAAAACCAACACAAACTCAGGCATGTGAATAGTGATAGGACCTACTGTGTGCTTTTATGAACATGAACATATATATGTAGATAAGCCTGAACACACATACATGTTTTGGCATGTGTTTATGTGCATTGAAGGAAGCTGCTTGTATGTGGAGATGAAGCTCTATATGCCTGTGGGGTTTGTATATTATTCCCAGCTCTAAGAAGGCCAAGGCCAGCCAGTCTGCCCTCTACAACCCTACTTCCAGGAGTGCGGAGGGTGCACATTGCATCCTACCCATTGACAGAAAAACGCACCATCATTGCTGTAAGGTTGCAAGGCTGTATTCATGAGCAGCTGGGAATGGGTAGAAGTTGGGTATCACAGTGGCCTCGTCCCTGGCCTTCAACCTCAGCATCCCTGTGTCCTATTGAACTGGAAACTAGGATTCAGTGGGCACAGAATGGGTCCAGCAGGAAGATAAAAGCAGGACCTTTAGAAGTTAGACTACAAGCCCTCAAGAGGACCTTAGGATGGAGGGAGGGCTAATCAAAATCTAAGAGGATATAAATAATTCATATGGAAGTCTACTTTTCTGGACAATGGAAAATTCAGAAGCCATAGATTGTTACTAGAAAATTTTCAGTGCCAGGGATGGGATACCTTCCAGTGAGTTGTTGGCCAGGGAGGTCGCAGATGCCCCCCCCCCACAAAAATTATAGGCCATTGCCGAGGCCCTTGGTTTCCCACCAGGAATAGGTGGTAAGACCCTATTGCTGAAGATTCCACATACTTGGGCTGCAATGTCTCTGAGAAAACCTGCTGGAGCTGAGTTGAAAGCCTCCTCCATGTGGACCAGCTGACAGAAAGCTGGAAGAAGCTATGCTGCATGCAGTTCAATGGGAGAGAGAAAACACCAGGAAGATACTCAACAGTGAACACTGCAAGCTTTAAATGTGGCCAGCCAGGCCAAATGAGCCAATGGGTGCAATAGTGGCATGTCTGTTATGGGAGAAACCTACCACTCTCTAATTGGACTGGAGGCCCACTCCATGGGAGGGAATACATCCCTGATACTGAAAACTCATGAGCCCTAGGGTTGTAATGTCTAAATGTATATTAATGTATATACTATGCTCACCAAACTGCCCAGTAAGCACTTCTCTTAATGTCCACACCCATATATTAGTGCTACTTTCCCTTTTGGTTAGAGAAGCTTCTCTTTTCAGATGGTGGCGACCTTGGGATGACTCAGAAGGCACCATGGTGCTGAGAAGAAGGGACAGAGGAGTGCTCAGCACTGAAACATCTCAAACCTACCTTCCAAGGCTCAGGGTCCATTGCGGAAGAGGGGGTGGAAAGAATGTAAGAGCCAAAGGAAGGGTAGGACTCCTTACAACGTGCTCCTCCAGACACAAAATGGCCTGGATATCCATGACCTCACAGTGCCTGACAAGACCTACACAAGACCATCATAATAGGAGGAAAAGATTATGACATCAAAATAAAAGAGAGACTGATTGAGAGGGGGAGGGGGTATGATGGAGAGTGGAGTTTCAAAAGGGAAAGTGGGGGGGAGGAAGGGAAGTACCGTGGGATATTGTTTCCAATTAAGGAAGTTGTCAATAAAAAAGTAACTAATTTTAAAAAAGGGCTGAGAGACAGCTCAGTGGTTAAAGGCGCTTGCTTGCATAGCCTGCTGGCTGGGGTTCAAATCCCCAGTACCCACATCAAGCCAGATGCATAAAGTGGCACATTTAGCCAAAAGAAGGGTAGGACTCCTTACAACACACTCCAGATACAAAAAGGCCTTGATATTCATGACTTCACGGTGCCTGACACTACCTACACAAGACCATCATTATACAGGGAAAAGATGATGACATCAAAATAAAAGAGAGACTGATTGAGAGAGGGAAAGGGCATGATGGAGAGTGGAGTTGCAAAGGGGAAAGTGGGGGGAGGGAGGGAATTACCATGGGTTATTATCTATAATTATAGAAGTTGTCAATAAAAAAATTTAAGTGGCAAAATAAATAAATAAATAATAATTTAAAAAAGAGGACCTTAGGGGAGCACCTGAATTAATGGGCCCTGGAGAGGGTGAGATGCTCACACAAGTGCAATCATGGCACACAGCCATGGTGGGTAACCAGCTGCTCTTGGATTGGCTAACAGATCTGCTCAGTGGAAAGGAAACCGTATCTGGAAGTGGGAAACAAGTCAGAATCATATCCAGATAACGATTCTGCTTTCCATTGTCAAGCTCCCACTAATCTTAGGCTAAATTAATAATGGTTATCCCATTTAACCAGTGCTGACTTCACTCTCCATTGGAGAATCTGCTTCTTTTTGTCAGATGGGAGCTGGACCTTAGGAGATAAATGACCCAGAACACTCCACCCCGGCCCCAGCTGAAACCACAGAAGAACTGGGGAAATGAGCAAGAGAGCTGCTTTCTCAGTGAATCTGATATCAGCACAAGGGTGAAGGAGACAGACACTGAGGACACTCAACACCTACCAAAGCAGAGATCCAGAGGCTCCTGAGTGCCCATCACTAGACTTAAAATGCACCCAACATGGCTCAGGGGATTTTGTGGAAGAGGAGGCAGAAAGATTGTTAGGGCCGTAAATTGGGATATTTTGCACAGAGACATTGCCCCTCCCCCATAACTGACTGCTGCCCCCCACAATGTATGACCCACAATCCCCATGGGGTTGACCTGCATCCCCACTGAGGAAGGCCTCTTCAGAAAAGGGGCAGGGATGAGGGGAAGGATGTTACCAACGTGTGTTGTTTACATACTTAATATGTCCATATCTAATAAAAATAAATTTTAAAAAGCCGACCCTTGATTCCCTGGCAACAGGATCTCTCTCTGGGCCCACGAGAAGTTTCAAGGTTGGATCTGTCAGTGTATCACAGGAGCCGCCAGATCTGTGGTGTCCACTCTGAGGAGTGAACTTCAAATTAACAGAGCAACAGATTAATGTTGGAGAAAGACCAGTGTGCAAACCACTTTAAAAGAACGAGGAAATGCAGAATTAAAGTAAGTCGAGGCGGCAAGTGTGGTGATCCATGCCTGTAATCCCAGCACTCAGGAGGCTTCACCAAGAAGACTGAGAGTCAGGGGTCAGCAGAGGCTACATGGCAAGAGTCTATATAGATAAATTACTTAATTAATAAAAAATAACAAGCCAGGCATGGTGGGGCATGCCTTTAATCCCAGCACTCGGGAGGCAGAGGTAGGAGGATCACCGGGAGTTCGAGATCACCCTGAGACTACATAGTTAATTCCAGGTCAGTCTGGGCTAGAGGGAGACCCTATCTTGAAAACAAAACAAAACAACAACAACAACAAAAATGATACCAAGGAAGACTGAGGTTAGACCCAAGGCATCCTTTATTGGCAAAAGCTGTAAATTCCATGTCCGCAAAGATCCAAAGGACAGACGCCTACCCACCCATGGCAGGATGGAGGTAGTTGGAGGCAAGAGACTAATGTTGATGACCTTTAGAAATGCTCGTTGCAGCTCTGAGGGGTCCAGAGGGAGGTGTGAGGGAGGACTGGCAGGCGAACTTCAGTGTATCTCTTGCTCCTTTCATCAGGCCTCCCTGGGGAGCCTTCCTGCCCTCATTCCCTGCTGCTGTCCCCTCTCTTCCCAATGGCTGCCCCAGCTGTGCCCCCCAAAATGCTGCCTCCTTCTTTCCCAGTGGCTCCAGAGTTCAGGAAAGAAGTCACAGGTCCTCCCAGAAGACCCACCTCCCTGCCTGGTCCCTAGCGTGTAGCCTTCCACCACAAGAGATGCTCAGAGGCCCCTGCCTGGAAGGTGGTTCAGTGGGCACCATCCCTCTTCATGGGTGGTCTTGAGGGAATGAAGCCAACTGATGGGGCAGGATCAGGAGAACCTTGGGAGCTGCCATCTCCTCCTGAGGTCCCTCTCTTCTTCAGGGCTCAGGGGCCCCCACTTTCCCTTTCCTGGTGGCTTCCTTTTGCTCCCTAGGGAGTGGCCTGTGGGCAAAAGCTTGCAAGGGTGCTTAGAGAGTGATGGGAGGAAATGATTCCTCCTCTTGTGCTCCCCCTGCCTCCTCCCCAGCTTCTGTGTCTTCCCTGGGAGGTCTGACCCAGGCAAGCCCAGGGACAAGAGGAGGAGGTAATTAATCACCATTATTTATTATTTCTTATGTAACAGGGTGTTATGAAATATGCAACCTGTACCAGGCACTACTGGAAATATGGGAAAGAGGTCCTTAACCGTTAGGCCTCCCCATGAGTGAGCAGGTGGGCCCAAGAGCCATCACACCGGCCTGGAGAGTGGGGGTCAGGCTGGCTGTGTTTCAGCAGAAAGTGATTCCGTGTCTAGCTGTATGACTGGAAGAGGAAGACAGCAGGCTGCAGTGGGGCTCAGCATCTCTGGGACCCCCCCCCCAGGGTGGGAGGGAGCCTTTGCTGCTCTGCACCAGGCTCAAACTCAGTCTGGCTCCAGGGTGGGCCTGGGTCACAGCTAGAGTTGTCACAATATTGACCCAAGAGGAGATATCATCCAATGGGCTTGGAGTCCCAGTCGGCCAAGGAGGGGGATGTCGCCGGAAAAGATCCCTGGCCCTCAGGGGAATCAAACTAAATGGGGCTTTAATAGGTCTCTTCCAGCTCAGATTTCCTGGATAATTGGAAGCAGGTCCTGAGCTGAGCAGCGCTGGCGGCCCTGGTGGCCTGCTGACAGCCACTGCATCCAGGAGACAAGTGAGGACTGGGGAGGCAAGAAATACCACCTCGCGCCACCTCCTCCCAGGGTCCCGGGGTCCCGCGGTGGCTTACAGTCACAGCCTCGGTCTCACTTCCACTCTGCTCCAGGGCTGCTTTTGTCTTAACCCATTCAGGGAAAGGAGGTGGGCACATGGCAGGGGAGACCTGAATCAGAGAACCTTGCCATGGAAAAGAGCTTCATGTCTCAAGCCAGACATGCACTAGTCCTCAATCTACCCATGTATCCATACACCCAACCCACCCATCCAACAAATATGCAAATGACATTTAAAGTCAGCAGCCATTTGGGGCTGGAGAGATGGCTTAGTGGTTAAGGCGTTTGCCTGCAAAGCCCAAGGACCCCAGTTCAATTCCGCAGGACCCACGTAAGCCAGATACACAAGGGGGTGCATGCATCTGGAGTTCATTTGCAGCGGTGCACCCATTCTCTCTCTCTCTCTCTCTGCCTCTTTTCTCTCTCTCTGTCAAATAAATAAATAAATTAAATAAAAAATATTTTTTAAAAAGTTGGCAGCAATCCTATGAAACAAATGTCTTGCTCTTTTTAGTTAAAAGATGCATATACTTGTTGAAACAAAATCTAAAGTATGCTAATATCAAAGTGTATTAAATAAAAAGTGAGGGCTGGAGAGATGGCTTAGCAGTTAAGGCACTTGCCAGCAAAGCCAAAGGACCCAAGTTCGATTCCTCAGGACCCATGTAAGTAAGCCAGATGCACAAGGTGGCACATGAATATGGAGTTTGTTTGCAGTGGCTAGAGGCACGCCACATTCTTTCTTTCTCTCTCTCTCTCTCTCTTTCTGTCGGTCTCTCCCTCCCTCTTTCCTTCTCTCTGTGCTTATAAATAAATACTTTTTTTTGAGGTAGAGTCTCATTCTAATCCAGGCTGACCTGAAACTCACTCTGTAGTCCCAGGCTGCCTTGAACTCATAGTGATTCTCCTAGTTCTGCCTCCCAGGTTGCTGGGATTAAAGGTGTGCACCACCATGTCTGGCTAAAAAAAACTGTATATATAATTTATTTATTATTACATTGCCCCAGACCCTAAAAATATTTTTTAAAAGAAATTGATAGGCTGGAGAGATGGCTTAGAGGTTAAGGTGCTTGTCTGCAAAGGCAAAGGACCCACGTCCGATTCCCCAGGACCCATGTAAAGCCAGATGCATAAGGTGTCACATGTTTCTGGAATTTGTTTGCAGAGGCTGGAGGCCCTGGCACACCTCTCTCTCTTTCTCTTTCTCTCTCTCTCTCTCTCAAATAAATAAATAAAATTTAAAAAAAAAGAAAATGACAGAATGTAGTAGTGAATGCACTGCAAACGTTCTGGAAGGATGTCCAATAAAATCATAGGCAAAAGGTTTGGTTTCTTTTGTTTGTTTTTTGAGGTAGGGTCTCACTCTAGCCCAGGCTGACCTGGAACTCACTATGTAGTTTTAGGGTGGCCTCGAATTCACAGCGATCCTCCTACCTCTGCCTCCTGAGTGCTGGGATTAAAGGCATGGGCCACCACGCCTGGCCTACAGGTAAAAGTTTTTGCCCCAGAGTATGGCAGTAATAAGGGGGTGGGACAAATTAATGAATATATGTGTAATAGTCAGGGTTCTCTAGAGGAATGGAACTGATAGAATGAATTGTATTAAAAGGGAATTTATTGGATTAGTTTGCGGCAGTCCAACAATAGCAGTCTGTAGGCCTGAGAGTCAAGGAACCCAGTAGCTGTTCAGTCCACAAAGCTGGATTCCTCAGCAGTCCCAGTCCAGTACTGAAAGCCTGGAGGCTTTCTGGAGAGCCTCTGCTCTTCGTCCACTCTGGAAAGCAGCAAGCAGGGAGCAGCAAGCAGCCAGGTTCCCAGCTTCCTTAGATAAAGCCCCCACCACCAAGAGGGGCTGTCCAATCTGGGGGAAGGGCTCACCCTGGGGGAAAGGATTCCTTCTTTATTTAATCCTCCCTGGAAGCAATCTCAGAGACCCACTCATGGGTCTGTGGATTCCTAAACAGATCAAGTTGACACAAAACTTAACCATCACAATAGGGGAGGAGGGTGTTTGCAAGCAAGAGCTTTTAACCCCAAACCATCTTTCCAGCCCCATTCCATCATTTTCAGCTCATATTGCACTATTAATATTGGTCACTAGAGTGCTCCCATTTTGAAGATGAGAAAACTGAGGCTTTGGAAGGTTCAATAGCTGTGCCAGGCTGCATGGCCAGGCCTTGCTGTCACCATGCCATAGCTCTAGCCCCTTTCCCAGAATGAGTTGGTTTGTAAGGCAGAGAGTGTCTCAAACCCCAGATGGAAGATGGCCATGAAAGAAAGGGTGGCTGGGGAGCAAAATCAGAGCAATGGGCAGGAAGGGGTGCCAGGTTTGCTTGTAAGGCATGGGCACCCCTCTCCAAAGTCCACTGGAGCCCATGCTATGCTCAGGCACAGAGGTCTGGGCTGGGCAGAGCTAAACAGCTGGCAGAATAGAAATTTTCTTTTAAACTTTTGTTTGTTTGTTTTTTTTGAGGTAGGGTCTAGCCCAGACTGACCTGGAATTTACTATGTAGTCTCAGGGTGGCCTCGAACTCACTGCGATCCTCCTACCTCTGCCTCCTGAATGCTGGGATTAAAGGCGTGCACCACCATACCCAGCTTGTTTTTAACTTTTTAAAAATATATTTTATTTATTTATTTGAGAGAAAGAGGCAGAGAGAAAGGGAGAGAGAATGGGCACACTAGGGCCTCTAGCCACTGCAAACAAACTCCAGATGTGCCCCCTTGTGCATCTGGCTTATGTGGGGTCTGGACAGGATTCTTTGGCTAAGCCATCTCTCCATCCCCGTTTTTAACTTTTTATTGACAATCTCCACATGTATAGACCATATACCATGAACACGATCCCCTCCCACCACCTTCGGTTTTCTCCTTCTTCTATTTCCCTCCACTGATTGCTTTCTTCTTTCCAGCTAGTCCCTCTTCTATTATGAAGTCATCATTTCCCCTCCTATTATGCAGGTCTTGTGTAAGTAGTGTCAGCCACTGTGAGGTCATGAATGTCATGATCAGTTTGTGTTTGGAGGACAATATCACAAGGCACTCTTCCCCATACTTTGGCTCTTACGTTCTTTCTGCCACCTCTTTTGCAATGGTCCTTGGAGGTCGTGATAGAGATGTCACACTTAGTGCTCAACACTCCACTGTCACTTCTCAGCACTTTGGTGAGTTTTGAGTCTCCACAGTGGTCAGCTTTTCTAACCAAAAGTGAGAGTAGCAGTAACATATGGGCTTACGTATGAGTATTTAGAGGGCATTTTGGTGAGCATAAAATATCATGCATTTAGCCAGATAACAGTAGTAGTTTCCCCTCTAGGGCTTATGACCTCCCCAGCCATAGGCTTTTGACTAAGTTCTCAGCATCAAATATGAATTCCCTCTTGTGGTGCTGGCATCAAATCCAATCCAAGAGCAGTTGGTTTCCCCCCATAACAGACAAGCCACCATTGCACCACTTGTCACATTTGGCCTGGCTGTCCAGCCTTAAAGCTTGCAGGGTCCAGTGCTGGTTAAGACTGTTGATGACTTTTCTCCCCCAACAGGCTGCAGGGCTCTTTGCAGCATCCTGACAGCTAGTCCACAGGGAGGAGGCTTCCAGCTCAGCTCCAGCTTGATGTCTCAGTGACCTGCAGCCCAAGCTGCAGCAATAGAATCTTACTATCTAGTTTTGGTGGGCAACCAACAGCCTTGGCAATAGCTTGTAATATTTTGGGGGCATCAGGGGGTCTTTCTGACCAGCGACTCACTGGAAGGTATCCCACTCCTGGCACTGGAATTTAGTAAAAGGACTTTCAAGCCAAACCTTTCAACACTGGAATACCCAGGACACACCTTTATCCCAGCTGCCCCTCACTGGCCTCCAGGAACACTTCTTGCCTAACATCACTGGGGGTGCTGGCTGCTGTCCCTGTTATGGTACTGTCAGATCAGCCTGTGCTCTCTCCCTAAGACTGCCACCCCACGCCCTCCGGCCACCTCTAGCTACCTAGCTTTCAGCATGCCTGTCAGCAGTGGGGGGAGCTACTGCTATCTCAGCCAAGTCCTGGAGCAGCCAGGAGCCAGTTCCTACACATAGAGGGCTTGGGACACTCTCTCAAAGAAGGGATGAGGAGACAGGCAGATGAGAGGTTGGCTTAGCCTGATCCTGGGCCTGAAATGTAAACAAGACAGACTCTTCTTATAAGGCTGTGTCCTAAAGGCTTCCCTACCAGACTCCCCCAGCCTTCTCCTCCCTGCCTGGGACCTCCAAGAGAGGAAGATACGAAGTTGGATGAGCGTAAAGGATGCACAGGGAATGAAATGTTAGTGTCCTTACAAGGCAGACCTAGAGTCCTGCCTGGGCACACACTTGCACCTGTACACACTCAGGTGACAGTGTGGCATCAAAGAAAGAAGTTCTGGGAAGCTGCCAGCAGGGATGCTTCACTTAGGGACAAGGTCAGAGCCTTGGAGAAGGTCACAGACATCTTCCCACAAGGGTCTTGGGTCAGCTAGGGAAGATCTTGATCCAGTTTTCAGTATCTTTGGCAAACTATTCTGAGACAGCTGCCAGGTGGGGCCGGCCATATGGAATCTACCTGTGAGGCAACCCTGAAAATGCCCCCTTTCCTGAGGGTCCTCCTGGGATGGTTCAGTCTCCCCATGAGTTGGCTGGTGGCCACTAAAGGGTGTGTGGAATGCTCTTGGCCTAACTTAGACCACACTGAAGGTGGAGACCCTGTACCCAACCAACTTCTGGCTGGTTTTTAAGGAGGCTGGGAGAGCAGATGTCTCCTCTGTGCCCACAACCTACCCCCACCCCCATAGTGCTAGCCCTGGTGGGGGAGGGGGGATGGAGGGGTGCAGGGTGCAGGAAGGAAATCACTAAAGATTGAGTGTCAATTCCAAAACTAATCCACTCATTTCACATAGCTCCAAGCATGGGCTGTTCATGTGCAACCCCCTCCCCTGGCCTGCAGACCCTGGTGGCTGCCTGCTGTCAGGCCTGGGCCCTGCCTGGCTGTGAAGCCATTACTGGGGCCTTAATCACCACAGTGGCGGCAGTGGCCACGGCGTTAACAACTGTCTGCTCATCAGTCTCCTTCCTGCAGCTTCCAGGAGGGGATGACCCCTCGCAGTTCTCCTCGAAGGAGCGTGAAATTGTATCCTAACAACAGCGCAGTGGCCGCCATCCAGTGTAACGCCTGGCTCTCTTGCTGCCTGCTGGTCTCCTGATTTTTTTGTCTGGCTTCTCTGGCCATGGGGCTCGGACAGGCCTGGAACTGGGCATCCTCTAAGCACTCAGATCATTGTTCCATCCCTCCAGTGGGTACTGCCAACCACTGAGTTGAGGAAGGCTGGTTCTCTCTGCCAACCAGAGAAAATTAGGTGCCCGGATGTTGAGGTCTGTTGGCATTTCCTGTGTTGGCTTTGGCTGGTGAGGCCAGGCCAATGGGCTGCCCTCTTGACCTGAACCCAGCCAAGCAGGCACGTCCCAGCGTCTTGAGCCCACTGACTTCTGCCCTGTGCTCCACAGGGAGTCATGTCCCAGAAAAAAAGTCACCCCTCCCCACCGTGGCTCATACTGATCAGTTGTCCCCTGCCTTGTAGGGTGTTCAGACAGCCCTGGGTCTGGCCAATCCCCAACTGGACTGCCTTGGAGGCTGTTCCTCGGGCTCAAGAATGGAGCTCACGAACTGCACAGACCTTTTAGCCTCCCCGGGCTGTCTTAACATGGTGAGGCCCCTCTACACGCTTAAGGTAATGGCAGGAACTTAACTGGAGGCTCCCAGAAGTCTGGAACAATTTCCTAAGGTCAGTCCTCAGACTGCACCTGAGGAGGAGCCTGGAAGGGTTGGCTTCACCTGAACACTTCAGCACGGCTGGCTCAGCCTCCTCAGCTCGTGTTTTCTTTGGCACTGGATTTCTGGGACACCAGATTGTCCAAAACAAGACGACTTCATGGTACTTATTTTTCCAAAGAGCAAATTCTGTAATACAATCAGGCACTTTGTGTGCAGTGTGGTCCCAGGCCTCCTCCTCCTCCTCCTCCTCTCCAGATGCCTCCATCCGTGCCCCAGACACGGGGCATCCTTGGGGCATGAAATACTCCATAGTCCCCATTACCAGAGGTCCCTGGCCCATGACTGGGCAGGGCTGGGCCAAGAGGATGGCGTCAAATCTCACTCCCAGAGACTGTCACTGGTTCATACTGTTCTGCCATGGTCCCTCACCAGACTTTAAGTGCCTGCAGAGGCCCTGGGAGAAGAAGCAGGATATAGGAGTAGCTCCAGTCAAAGGTCCACTTAAGGGGACTAGAGAGATGGCTCAGCCATTAAAGGTGCTTGCTTGCAAAGCCTGGCAGCCTGAGTTTGATTCCCCAGCCACCCATGTAAAGCCAGATGCACAAAGTAGCATGTGCATCTGGAGTTCTTTTGCAGTGGCAGGAGGCCTTAGCATCCCCATTCTTTCTGTCTCTCTCATATAAATAAATAAATTTAAAATATTTAAAAAATAAAAATAGCCGGAGCTGGGCGTGGTGGCGCACGCCTTTAATCCCAGCACTCGGGAGGCAGAGGTAGGAGGATCGCTGTGAGTTCAAGGCCACCCTGAGACTACATAGTTAATTCCAGGTCAGCCTGGGCCAGAGTGAGACCCTACCTCGAAAAACCAAAAAAAAAAAAAAAAAAATAGCCGGGCATGGTGGTGCATGCCTTTAATCCCAGCACTTGGGAGGCAGAGATAGGAGGATAACCATGAGTTTGAGTCCATCCTGAAACTACATAGTGAATTCAAGGTCAGCCTGGGCCAGAGCAAGACCCTACCTCGAAAAACCAAAAGCAAATAAATAAATAATAAAAATTTTTAAAATAGGGCTGGAGAGATGGCTTAGAGGTTAAGGCACTTGCCTGCAAAGCCAAAGGACCCAGCTTCAATTCCCCAGGACCCATGTAAAGCCAGATATGCAAGGTGACACATGCATCTGGAATTTGTTTGTAGTGGCTAAAGGACCTGGCGCATTCATTTTCTCTATATGCCCTCCCCTCTCAAATAAATAAAAATATTTTAAGAAAGATTTTAAAAATAAAATAGATCTACTTAGGCACTCAGTGTCATGACTGGACCAGGGCATTGCCCGGCTATGGAATTCAGTAGTGCTGTCCACTACATGGGGACAGTGAGGACATCTATGGCATAGGTTTTATACAACAGTGGACCTGCAATAGAGAAATCTTCCTACTACTGCCAACTGGCTGGGCAGTCCCTACGGGGTCTCCAGAGTGGGCCCATGCCAAGTCCAGATTGCAGACTCTGCACGGCCACTCCACTGGTTGCTCTCTTGCCCCAGAAGGCTTCTGTAGTGCCATGTTCCAGAGTAGGCTCTAGGCTCAGGCTGGCTCTTCTGATTCACTCTGACCTGTGGCCACCAAAGTTTGTCACTTCCACCAGCCTGGGCAGCTCACTAGGGCAGAACAGCCTGAGGAAGTGCAAGAAGGAGGTGGCTGTCTGGGTCTCCCAAATCTCTGCTCGTGGTGGTCTCTGCCATGCTTCAGGGAACAAAGCTGTAACTGAGTGTCCTGGCTCCTGGGTGCGGAGTGGGCAGAGGAAAAGGGTCTGGATTCCTCATGGGAGGAGCAAGAGGCTTTTTTTTTTCCCCTGGGCTGTTTGGATGACATTGATCAAGAAACTGAGGAGTGTTGGTCACTTTGATGACAATTATAAGTCTGGTACTCTCCCCTGGGAAATAATAAGAAATGCCAGAAGTTAGGCCAGGGTGCAAGGGGTTCATAAAACAAACTTGCAAAGATGTCTTTATATTAACAAATGTCTCAGTGTCATTTATATTAACAAAGAGAGACAAAGAAAATATTTTGTTATCCAACGGTAGAAGATTAGTGAAGTACATTACTCTGTTTCCATCCGTACCTGGGCTGGGCATGAAGATGCACACGTTTAATCCTAGCACTTGGGAGGCAGAAGTAGGAGGATCACTCTGAGTTCGAGGCCAGCCTCAAGCTACAGAGTGAATTCCAGGTCAGCCTGGGCTAGAGCGAAGCCCCACCCCAAAACAAAACAAAACAAAACAAAATGAAACAAAATACTCATATGTGTGCATGGAATTAAAGAGCAAGCACTAAGAGCTGTGTGTGTTTAGGAAAACATGACGTGGCCACACCTGTGTAAAAGAGTCAGGATATCTACTAAGTATGAGCTTTATTGTGTTGAAAACATTCTGAATGAATAAACACAATATGACACACCATGGAATAATATTCAGCTTTAAAAAGAAAGGAAATTCTGACACATGCTACAACAAAGATGTACTTCAAAGATATGATCAGCCATGAGTAAGTATTGTATAATTTCACACATGAGGTACCCAGAGTAGTCAATACTGCAGACAGAAAGTAAAAGGATATAAAAGGAAAGTAAAAGGCTTTGAAGTAAAGGAATGTAAGAGAATTTAAAGTCAAATGACTTAAAGGGAAGATAGAGGTTTTAAAGTAAAAGAAATTAAAAGGAAAGTGAAAAGGTTTAAGGGAAAAGGAAAGTAAAGGTTTTAAAGTAAAAAGAAAGTAAAAGAAATTAAAAGGAAAGTAAAAAGGTTTAAGGCAAAAGGAATGAAAAGGAAAGTAAAGGTTTTAAAGTAAAAAGAAAGTAAAAGAGCTGGGCGTGGTGGCGCATGCCTTTAATCCCAGTCAGCCTGACCTAGAGTGAGATCCTACCTTGAAAAACAAAAAAAAAAAAAAAAAAAAAAGAAAGAAAGAGAGAAAGAAAGAAAAAGAAATTAAAAGGAAAGTAAAAGATTTTAGGGCTGGAGAGATGGCTTAGTGGTTAAGGCACTTACCTGTGAAGCCTAAGGACCCATGTTCAACTCTCTAGGTCCCACATAAGCCAGACGCATGAGGTGATGCAAGCGTGCAAGGTCGCACATGCGCACAAGGTGACACATGCGTTCAATTGCATTCCCTGGAGGCCCTGGCATGCCAATTCTCTCTCTCTCTCTCTCTCTCTCTCTCTCTCTCTCTCTCTCTCTCTCACACACACACACACACACACACACACATATATATTAGTAAAAGCAATGAAAAAGAAAGTAAGTTTCCAGGTGCCAAGGAAAGCTATTGTTAATGGGGACAGAGTTGGAATTTGGAATGACAAAAAGTTCTGGCGATGGTGGTAAGGGTCACCCAGGCTATTAATCAGTTACTTTTGCATCACTGCAGCCAAAATACCCAAAAGACTATCTTAAAGGAGGAAGTCTTCATTGTGGCCCATGGCTTCAAGAGGGTTCAGTTTGCGGTTGCTTGGCTCCAAGTGCTTGGACAGAGCATTACAGTTGTGGGAGCATGTGACAGATAAAGTCGGCCTCATGGCAGACAAAAAGCAGAGGAAAAGGAAGGAACTGGGAACCAGGTATAACCTTCAAAGGAATACTGGGAACCCATTCCCTTAAGCTACGTGGCACCTCTCCAAATTTCCAGAATTCCCAAATTAGCACCACCAACTAGGGACCAAATATTCAATACATAGGAGACATTTCATACTTAATTCATAACATGCAGTGATGTGAATGCGCTGAACTATGTACTTAGACATGGATAAAATGCTAAATTTTATGTGATAAACATATTTTTTTTCAAGGAAGGGTCTCACTCTAGCTCAGGCTGACCTAGAATTCACTATTTAGTCTCAAGGTGGCTTCAAACTCATGATAATCCTCTTACCTCTGCCTCCCGAGTGCAGGAAGTAAGGCATGTGCCACCATGCCGTGCTGTGTGATATATTTTGTCAAAATTTTAAAAATAGGTTATGAGCTGGGCATAGTGGTGCACGCCTTTAATCCCAGCACTCAGGAGGCAGAGGTAGGAGGATCGCTGTGAGTTCGAGGCCAGTTTGAGACTACATACTGAATTTCAGGTCAGTCTGGGCTAGAGTGAGATCCTACCTCAAAAAACCAAAGCTTAAAAAAAAAAAAGGTTATGACCAGGTGGTAGCACATGCCTTTAGTCCCAGCACCTAGGGAGATTAAGATCACCATGAGTTCAAGGCCAGCTTGCTACAGATTGAGTTCTAGGTCAGCCTGGGATAGAATGAGACCCTGCTCTGTGAAACATAAGTTGTTACAGGAAAATCCCAGTGTTAGGTGTGGATATCTCCCAGTGAGTTGTGCACCAGGGAGACTCCTGAGGCCTTCAAAACAATACAGGCTATTGGCAATGCTCTTGGTTGCCCACCAGAACTACATGGTGAGACCCTATTTCTCTCTCTCTCTCTCTTCTACTCTTTCTTTTTTAGTTTTTTAAGGTAGGGTCTCACTCTAGTCTAGGCTGACCTGCAATTCACCATGTAGTCTCATGGTAGCCTTGAACTCATGGCAATCCTCCTACCTCTGCCTCTTGAGTGCTGGGATTAAAGGTGTGCACCACCATGCCCGACTCTATTTCTTTAAAAAAATTTTTTTTGTTTTTGTTTTTTGAGTCAGGTTTCACTCTAGCCCAGGCTGACCTGGAATTCACTGTGTAGTCTCAGCGTGGCCTCAAACTCATGGCAATCCTCCTGCCTCTGCCTCCCAAGTGCTGGGATTAGAGGTGTGTGCCACCACACCTAGCACAAGTTGTAGTTTTACCTTTCTCTTCCACCACATCAGGCTTTAAAAAATTTTTTATTGACAACTTCCATAATGATAGATAATAAGCCATGTTAATTCTCCCCCTCCACTTTCCCCTTTGCAGCTCCACTCTCCATCATACCTGTCCTCTCTCAGTCTCTCTTATATTTTGATGTCACCATCTTTGCCTCCTATTATGATGGTCTTGTGTAGGTAGTTCCAGGCACTGCGAGGTCATGGCTATCCAGGCCATTTTGTGTCTGGAAGAGTGCATTAGAACAAGTCCTACCCTTCTTTTGGCTCTTATATTCTTTCTGCCACATCTTCCACAATGGACCCTGAGCTTTGGAAAGTGTGACAGAGATGTTTCAGTGATGAGCACTCCTATTTCTAAAGACATCCCATGATTCAGTTGTAGAATATTGAAAAATAAAGCTGGAACTGAGCTGGAAGCCTCCTCCTTGCTAGCAAGCTGTCATAATAATGGAAAATGCTGCACAAGCTGCTGAATAGAAAAGTCATCAATAGTCTTATGAGCAGTGCACCTTGTGACCTACACAGTCATTTGGTCTGGCAAGATGTGCCCACTAGGGCAATAGTGGCATGATTGTTACAGGGGTAACCAACT
Source organism: Orientallactaga sibirica (assembly GCA_036365145.1). Lineage (NCBI taxonomy): Eukaryota > Metazoa > Chordata > Mammalia > Rodentia > Dipodidae > Orientallactaga > Orientallactaga sibirica. Next base: position 40,529,634 of record JAEOAD010000010.1, read on the forward strand.
GCTCTCTGATTGGATTTGAGGCTCACTCTACAGAAAAAAATTCATGTCTAGTACTTAATTCTAGTCAAAAGCCTATATTTGAGAAGATCATGGGCCATGGGGTTAGAAGGAAGCTATGACTGTTGTTTGGCTAAGTGTTGTACCCATCAAATTGCCTTCCAAATATTTATGCTGATGGGTATAGAGCAATGCTGTTTTCATCTTTGTTGATGTCCATTGACTAGTGCTGTTGTCATCCACGGTGACGTCCATAGAGTAGTGCTGCTGTCATCCACGGTGATGTCCATAGAGAAATGCTTCCCTCAGCTTTGGTGGTGACGTCCATAGACTAGTGGTCAGATTCTTTTTTTTTTTTTTTTTTTTAGGTAAGGCCTCAGTCTAGCCTAGGCTGACCTGGAATTCACTATGTAGTCCCAGGCTGGCCTTGAACTAATGGCAATCCTCCTATCTCTGCCCCCTGAATGCTGGGATTAAAGGCATGCGCCACCACACCTTTCCCAAGAAGCTTCTTTTTTCAGTGACTCAAAACTTCTCAAAGTACCCAGAACCAGTGCCTGTTAAGAGTTTAATGCTAAATGAGACTTCTCTAACCGCCCTCTAAGGATCATGGAACATTGTGTAAGAGGGGACCAAAAGAATGTAAGAGGCAGAGAATGAGGAGGAGCGCCTTGGAACACTGTCTTTCAGACATGAAGTGGCCGTTGCATTCATGAACTCACTGTGGCAATCAGAACCTACACCATATTGAGCCCATCAACATTCTGTCATGGATGGTGAAGGTGGGGGGAAAAAAGGCATTAAAGTAGAAGAGTGAGCTGGGCTTGGTGATGCACGCCTTTAATCCCAGCACTTGGGAGGCAGAGGTAGGGGATTGCCATGAGTTCAAGGCCACTCTGAGACTAATGAGTGAATTCCAGGTCAGCCTGAGCTACAGTGAGACCCTGCCTCAAACACACACACACACACACACACACACACACACACAAAGTAGAAGAGTGACAAGTTGGAAAGAAAAAAAGGTTTATGTGGTGGGGGAGGGGAGAGAAAAGAAGGTAACAGGAAGGGGATTATGATCAAAATACATTATGTATATGTATGAAAAAATTAATAAAATTAATTTTAAAAATTTAAAAATAGGTTATGAGGGGCTAGAAAGCTTGCTCAGTGGTTAAGGCACTTCCCTGTAAAGTCTAAGGTCTGGAGTTTGATTCCCCAGTACCCACATAAGCCAGATGCACAAGGTGATGCATAAGTCTGGAGTTTGTTTGCAATGGCTATGAACCTTTTCTCTCTGTCCCTCTCTCTGCTTCTCTCTTTCAACTAAAAAAAAAAATTAAAAATTAATAATTATATTTTAAAAATGAGAATATATATATATTTGGTTTTTCAAGGTAGGATCTCACTCTAGTCCAGGCTGACCTGGAGTTCACTATGTAGTCTTAGGATGGCCTTGAACTCACAACGATCCTCCTACCTCTGCCTCCCGAGTGCTAGGATTAAAAGCGTGCACCACCACACCTGGCTATAATGAATATTTTTGCGCAAAGAGGTTACCAGTGATTTCTCTCCTTTTACTTTCCAACATTGTCCCCTCAGTACATGATTTTTATTTTCTTTGTTTGTTGTTTATTTTAAGGAAGCTTGCTCCAGCATATCCCAGATGTGGTGCTTGGCGGGGGGTGGGGGTGTGGGGTGGCTGGGGGAGCATCCAGCTCCAGTTAGACACAGGGATGACCAGAGCCTGCTGGAGGAGGGGCGGCTCACAGAGGGTTTAGGACTTTCAGCTCCCCCACGCCTACCACACCAAGCCCTCTTTGCCCTGCTGACTGGCCTCCTTTGCTGGTGACCTTCTGGGGCGAGATTTTGCCAAGGGTCCTCTCTTCCTGAAGGGACTGCCCTTGCCATAGTGGGAATTGGACTCTGGGCTTTCTCAGACAGCCAGGACCAAGAAGCCTTCTCGTGCTGTTCCGCCCCAGCCCAGCTGCAAAAACAACAGCCTATACCCAAATCCCTGTGATGGCCGAGGGAGCCTCACTGTGCAGTGCAAGGTCAAGGGCATGCAGCTTGTATGCTTTGAGCCTATAAGTCCAGGGACAAGGACACCTCGGGGAGCCCAAGGTGCTCCTCCTGTTCTTGCTGGAGAAACCCGAGCTTTGAGGTGTGCGCGGAAGGGTCTTGTAGAAGCCCGTGGGACTTGAGGACTGAGGGCCAATTTTGCCATTGGTCTCCCTGGGGACGGAGGCGGGTGGGGGCGGAGAAGGGAGGAAGTCAAGCCACTTGGGAACCTGCTGAGCCAAGCCGTGGGTAGGAGGCGGCACCAGCGTGGCTCCTGGGCTGGCTAGGGCCAAGGCTTTCCCACGGGGTACAAGCAGCCACTGGGCTCTATGGAGTGTCCACTCCGTGTGGTCTTCATGAGCCTGGACAGATTTCCCTGTTACTCCTCTTCAGAGGCAAGGGCTAGCAGGTGGCACTCCTCCAGGGCTCATCTCTTTCCACTCCCCTGGGGCCAAGCTATATATGTGTGTGTGGTGGGGGGGGGATTATGGTTGAGAGGGTGTCCTTAGTGTGGCTCAGTCCTCAGCATCAGCACCAGTTTCATCTGCGGACTCCTTAGTCATGTAACAAGGACACGGATACGGAGGTTCTGTCACCACTGTGGGAGGCCTCCAATCCTGGTGGAAGACTGGTCCCTGTGTGACTTTGACAGGCCATCCCTTCCACTCTAACATGCCCATGGGGATGTTCTAGAGCTCGAAAGAACTGGGCAAGTCGCTGGAGCCAGAAGAACCTGAGTGAGACACTGTGCTCTACCCTGATTAGCTGTGGACTTGGAAGCACGGCCGATGTGCCCTTAGCTTCCTCCATTATGAACAAAGATGCCACGCCAGGCAGAAATGGCACGTGCCTGTAATCCTAGCATGTGTGTGGTTAAGACAGGAGGATCTTGAGTTCAAGGCCAGTCTAGGCCACAAAGCAAGATCCTGCTCCCTCCCCAAAAATGGAAGCTGTTGAGAGAACATTTACCATGTGGAGCTCTGGAAGGCACAGGGTTTGTATATATATTCTCTGGCACAATGCAGACACTTCATACATGGGGATACTTCACTGGGACTCTCATCCTGCGAACCCCCATAAGTGAAATGGGCTGAGAAGGAAAAGAATGTGTAGATATCCACTCTGGTCATTTATCCTCACCCCCTGCATTCTGCTCTATGCAGTGAGCAGCTTGAGATGTCCCCACCCCCACCCTGTGCCCAGGGTAAGAACCAGTTAATAAAACTACACTGTGAAGTTAGACAATGCCCATTGTTGGGATGCTCCTGGCCCACAGCATCAAGCCAGGGAAGGAAACTATTCCTTGGAAGGGGAAGACTCAAATGGAAGAGAGTGACACTTGGGCCTCTGGTTGCTGCCAACAGCTTCTGCCAACAAGTCTGCCACTGAGTGTCATTCACGCGCAGATTGGCAGAAAACTGCTGGGACCCCAGGACACGTGCCCTGATCGGGCATCTTTGACATGTGGGATTGCTGAGCTGACGGAGCCATTTTCAGGTTAGTACAATGACCAAAGGAGGGGAATTCTCCAAACAAAAGATGACATTAGCTGTCATTTATCCAGTCTTTGGGGGCGTATGCCTGCAAAGCCAAAGGAACTAGGTTCAATTCCCCAGGACCCATATAAACCAGATGCACAAGGGGCACGTGCATCTGGAGTTCGTTTGCAGTGGCTGAAAGCCTTAGTGTGACCATTCTTTCTCTGTCTCTCTTCTATCTCTCTCTTTCTCTGCTTGCAAATAAATTAATTAATTTTAAAAACTCTTAAAAAATTATCCAGTCTGCCAGGCGTGGTGGCACACGCCTTTAATCCCAGCACTTGGGAGGCAGAGGTAGGAGGATCACCATGAGTTTGAGGCCACCCTCAGAATACAGAGTGAATTCCAGGTCAGCCTGGACTAGAGTGAGACCCTACCTCGTAAAACAACAACAACAACAAAAATTATCCAGTCTTTGAAATTATGACCAGACACTAGAATCACTTCTTAAAAAAATTATTTATTTGAGCCAGGTGTGGTCATGCATGCCTTTAATCCCAGCACTCAGGAGGCAGAGGTAGGAGGATCACCATGAGTTCAAGGCCATCCTGAGACTACATAGTGAATTCCAGGTCAGCCTGGGCTAAAGTGAGACCCTACCTCAAAAAAACAAACAAACAAACAAAATCATTGATTTATTTATTTAACAAAGAGAGAGAGAGAGAATGAGGCACAGAGAGAGAGAGGGAGAGAGAGAGAAAGAGAGACAGAGAATGAATGGTCACACCAGGGCCTCTTGCTACTGCAAACGAACTCTAGACACATGTGCCACTTTGTGCATCTGGCTTTAGGTGGGTCCTAGAAAATCAAATTTGGGATGTCAGGCTTTGCACCCAAGTGCCCTTAACCACTGTGCCACCTCTCCAGTCCTAGAATCACTTAAAAAAAAATATATGTATCCAGTCTTTATATATGTATATATATATATGTATCCAGGATTTATATATATATATACATATATATATATATATATATATATATATATATATATATATATATATACACACATTGTTTAGAAAAAGAGGAACCGTGGTTAAGTGTGCTTCCTGTGTAAGCATGAGGGCGTGATGGGCCTGAGACCACCCAGTTTAAATTTTCAACCCCCCCCCATAAACAGCTGAGCATGGCAATGTGTACTTGTAACCCCACTCACACTGCTAAGCAGAGACTGGGGAATTGTGTAAGCTTGTGGCAAAAACAACAACAACCAGCAAGGGATAAAGCCTTTAATTCCAGCACTCAGGAGGCAGAGAGGAGGAGCGCTGTGAGTTCGAGGCCACCCTGAGACTACATAGTGAATTCCAGGTCAGCCTGGGCTGGAGCGAGACCTTAGCAAGGGCACATACACATGCATACACACCCCCCCACACACAAACAAACAGATGTTAAAAAGAAAAAAAAAGAATTCTTTCCACTGGACAGTGAGTATATGACTTACTAAAAATCAACAATGCTACAATGTTTGTTTCAGTACTATAAACAGTATTACAGTGTTTCCAAATCTTCCAGACCACCAGCTACCAAAGTCACCACTACTGCCAAGGTATCACAATTACCATCAATCAAGGTCTCTACTGCTGTTATTTCCACCACCAGACAAGATCAACCAGTTGGTGAAGGCCAGATACGAGGCTATCTTTATGGCATCTAAACCCAAGCTTTTACATGGTTCACTGCTACCATACTGAGAAAGTAATTGACCTGGGTTTTCACTCTCCCAATCATAGACTGTACTTGTTTTTGTGTACCTATAAGCCCAGTGCATTCTCGCCTAGCAGAATAGAACTATCAGTTTGTAATAACTGATCTGATCAGAGCCAGCCCTCCTCACAGGGCATGGTAGATTCCAAAAGAAATAAGGAATATGAGATAAGGATTTGTCAGGTTTAGCAGTGCATACTTATCCCAGTACTTGAGAGACAAGAGTAATCGCTGTGAGTTTGAGGCCAACCTGAGACTACACAGGTCAGCCTGGGCTAGAGTGAGACCTTACCTCGAAAAACAAAAACAAAAACAAACAAACAACAACAAAAAGAGATAAGGATTTAATCAAATAGCCTTAAAGCTATTCTAGTGTGATCTGTATTCTAGTGTGATGTTTAGTATACCAAATGCTCAATAAACATTTGACACATATTCTACATGCTATTCTATAGGAAGCAACTGCTAATATATCACAGGGAATAGGGGAGTATTTTCCTAGCTACATGCCCTGCATCTGTTATTAGACTTCCCCTCCAAATTCCTAGCAATTGACCATGTTCAAGGGGCAGAGACCTATTTCACAAAAAAGCAAATCCACATTTAGACCAAGATGAGTTTCTAGCTTAGCAGAAGCATGAGCGTGACGTTGGGCTCCTTGGAGGATAAAAGTGAAGGCTAGCCAAGGCTCCAGCAACTCCAAGTTAAGCGAAGGCGGGTGGCGGGGAGGGGGGGATTGTTGAAAATTCTAACTGGGCTTAACTTCCAGCCTGGCTACACCTAAGAGCCCACGTTAGCCAACTTCAAATCATCAGCTTATTTGCAATTCAGCACTCTGGGGCCTGACTTGACTCTGCTTGCTTCTCCTGGAATAGATGTCTGGCTTTCTTCTTTGTGGCTGCTACCTGACTTTCTCCTTAACCAGCCAAAAACTCTTTCCAGGAAGTGGGGGAAGTGGCCCCTAAGAGTGCAAAGCCAACCTCTTAACGGAAGGTAATCTAAAGGAGAGAAGGGCTGGGCAGATGTCTCAGTCAATGAAGTGTTTGCCTTGCAAAGCAGTTTGATCCCCAGAACCAAAGTAAAAATACTGGGTGAGGCAGTGCACCCTTATAATCCCGCTGCTGGGGGAGCAGAGAGAGAGAAGGATCCCTGGGGCTCATTGGCCAGACTGATTGGTGACCACCTTCAGGTTGGGACAGTGTACCTCAGGATAACACCTGAGGTTGTCCACTGGCCACTACATGCATGTACACACACACACACACACACACACACACACACACTAAAGGAGAGGCATTTTCTTTCTCCCAGGATCCATATGGCAAATTGCAGAAGAGAGCTGAATGGCTTCATATCACCATCAGTGTGAAAGTTGGGAGACACGACCTGGATGGTGGTGTGTCATGCCAGTGGTTAGGGGCTACTTGGGGTACCAAGAGTTCCACCCAAATCACATGAGACAAGGAGGGACAATTCCCAACGGAAAGAGGGTGCAGAGAAGTTGAAAACAACAGGTGTCCGTGACAATAGCACTTGTTCTCAGGTTGCGTAGAGACATGACTTATCACCAAAACAATTGGAGAAGGATGCAAACAGCGATGTAGGCACATACCCAAGAGCTGAGTCAAAAGTCTGTCAGGAAAAGGAAGTGATCCTATGCCTGAAGGAGAGTCTTCAGGGCCAGAGGAGAAACACACAAATATTTTGATCGGCTTCCAGTGGAAAGTTATCATAATTGTCCACCTCCAAATTAATCTAGGAAACTTATCTGATAAGACAATTGTCCAGAATGCTTGAAATCAGAGCATTTTGAGATAATCTGGAAGACTTGGTCATCATCATATTCCTCGTTGAGGGAATGAGCCTGATGGAGGAATTCTTCTCTTTTTTCTTTTGGCTGACCTGGAACTCTCTCTGTAGCTTAGGTTGGCCTCAAACCCATGACAATTCTCCTACCTCAGCCTTCCAAGTGCCACCATGCTTGGCTGTTTCTCTTTCTTTTCCTTTTTTGGTTTTTCAAGGTAGGGTCTCACTCCAGCCTAGGCTGACCTGGAATTAACTATGTAGTCTCAGGGTGGCCTCGAATTCATGGTGATCCTCCTACCTCTGCCTCCCGAGTGCTGGGATTAAAGGCATGCACCACCACACCTGGCCTGTGTGTGTGTGTGTGTGTGTGTGTGTGTGTGTGTGTGTGTGTGTATATATATATATATATATATATATATATAAATATAGGTAGAGATATAAAAAATTTTGAGAATGGGCATGCCAGGGCCACCAGCCATTGCAAACAAACTCCAGATGCATATGCCCCCTTGTGCATCTGGCTTATGTGGGTACTGGAGAGTCAAACTGGAATCCTTTGGCTTTGCAGGCAAATGCCTTAACCGCTAAGCCATCTCTCCAGCCCATTTTAAATATTTTTTTGAGACAGAGGAAAAGAGAGAGATAGATAGATTGATAGATAGATGAAAGATAGTTGGATAGATGATAGATAGATTAGATTAGATTAGATAGGCAGACAGACAGACAGACAGACAGACAGGAAGAAGCAGATAGATGCCAGGTGTAGTGGCACACACCTTTAATTCCAACATTCGGGAGGCAGAGATAGGTGGATTGTCATGAGTTCAAGGCCTCTATGAGACTACATAGTGAATTCCAGGTCAGCTTGGGCTAGAGCGAGACCCTACCTCAAAAGAAAAAGAAAAAAAAAAGAAACAGATTGAGAGAATGGGCATGCCAGTGCCTCCAGCCACTGCAAACTCAAGCTTCATGTGCCACCTTGTGCATCTAGCTGATGTGGATACTGGGGAATCAAACCTGGATTCTTAGGCTTCACAGACAAGCACCTTAACTGCTAAGCCATCTCTCCAGCTTTCTTTTTTCTTATAAATGATGTTTATGTATGATTATGAATGGACTATCTTCACAATTGAAAAGACATTTATGCCAGGTGTGGTGGCTCATGCCTTTAATCCCAGCACTCAGGAGGCAGAGGTAGGAGGATCGCCAAGAGTTCGAGGTCACGCTGAGGCTACAGAGTGAATTCCAGGTCAGCCTGGGCTAGAGTGAGACCATACCTCAGAAAACAAACAAACAAACAAAAGACATTTATTCTTTTTTCATATTTTAAATATTTGTATTTATTTGAAAACAGAGAAAGAGAGAGAATGGGCATGCCAGGACCTCCAGCCACTGCAAACGAACTCCAGGAGACACATGCACTACTTTGTGCATCAGGCTTTAAGTGGGCCTGGGGAATTGGCCTCAGGTGGTTAGATTTTGCAGGCAAGTGCTTTAACCACTGAGCCATCTCTCCAGCCCTGAAAGACATTTATACTTGCATTTATTAGGATTGGGTGTGATTGCAGGGGATAGAAACCCCAGAATAGCAATGGCTTTAAGAAGATGGAAGTTTATTTTGCTCTCATCTACATGGAGTCCAAAAACAAACAGTCCAGGCTGGTGTGGGAACTCAACTCCTCAGAGACCTCAGGGTGCCCACGCTCCTGCCAGCTCACCACTCTGCCATCCCTACAGTGTGGCCTGCGTCCACACTGCTTCGGCCAGTGGAGTAGAAAGGAGGCAAGAAAGAGAAAGGGGGCTGGAGAGATGGCTTAGCGGTTAAGGCGTTTGCCTGCAAAGCCAAAGGATCCCGGCTTGACTCTCCAGGATCCGCGTAAGCCAGATGCACAAGGGGGCGCATGCATCTGGAGTCTGTTTGCAGTCGCTAGAGGCCTTGGTGTGCCCATTTTCTCTCTCTTTCTCTGCCTCTTTTTCTCTCTCTCTCTCAAACAAAATATTAAACAAAGAAAGAAAGAAAGAGAAAGGGACACAAAGACCAAGAACCCATCCCAGGGAAGATTTCAGAAGTAGCAACACATGGTCATGTCCCCCCATTGGTAAGAACATGGTCATGTGGCCACAGCAACCTGCTAAGGATTGGGAAATGAAGCCTTTATTCTAGGTGCCATTAGCCCAGCTAGAATGATATTAGAGCATTCTATAGAAAAGGAGAAAAATGGTGCGCTCTTCTGCAGCACATACACTGAAATTGAATGATACAGAGAAGATGAGCATGGCCCCTGCACAAGGATGACACACAAATTCGTGAAGAAAAGGAGAAAAATGGTTTAAGGGCAATTAAGGGTCTCTGATAATTGTACTAGCCTGACAAAGTTAACATATATCTATTATCTATCATCCATCCACACATATGTACATACATTCATATACACTAATTTGTATGTATATGTGTGTATAAAACAAAGTCCTAGCCAGGCATGGTAGTGCACGTCTTTAATCCCAGCACTTGGGAGGCAAAGGTAGGAGGATCACCAAGAGTTTGAGGCCACCCTAAAACTGTGAATTCCAGGTCAGCCTGAGCTAGAGTGAGACCCTAACTTTGGAAAACAAAAAAAGAAAAAAAAGTCCTACTAAATTACTAAATACACTATTTTTGCATCTTGCTTTAAAAAATTTCAAGGGCTGGGGCTTGAGAGATGGCTCAGGGGTTAAGGCACATGCCTGCAAAGCCTAATTACTCTGGTTCAATTCCCTAGTACCCATGTATAGCCAGATGCACAATAGTGCATGCATCTGGAGTTCGTCTGCAGTGGCTGGAGGCCCTGGCATGCCCATTTTCTCTGTGTCTCTCTTCTATCTCTCTCTGCTTGCAAATAAATAAATAAATAAACATATTTTTAAAAATTTCAGGGGCTGGGAGTTTGCTCAGTGGTTAGGGTGGTTGCCTTCAAAGCCTAAGGACCCAGGTTCGCATGTAAAGTACCCAGGTAAAGCCAGATGCACAAGGTGGTGCATGTATCTGAAATTCATTTGCAGTGGTTGGAGGCCCTAGAGTGCCCATTCTGTCCCTTCCTCTGTCCTTCTCCCTCTCAAATAAATAAGTAAATAAACAAATGGATTGTCATGAGTTCAAGGCCTCTATGAGACTACATAGTGAATTCCAGGTCAGCTTGGGCCAGAGCGAGACCCTACCTCAAAAGAAAAAGAAAAAAAGAAACAGATTGAGAGAATGGGCATGCCAGTGCCTCCAGCCACTGCAAACTCAAGCTTCATGTGCCACCTTGTGCATCTAGCTGATGTGGATACTGGGGAATCAAATCTGGATTCTTAGGCTTCACAGACAAGCACCTTAACTGCTAAGCCATCTCTCCAGCTTTCTTTTTTCTTATAAATGATGTTTATGTATGATTATGAATGGACTATCTTCACAATTGAAAAGACATTTATGCCAGGTGTGGTGGCTCATGCCTTTAATCCCAGCACTCAGGAGGCAGAGGTAGGAGGATCGCCAAGAGTTCGAGGTCACGCTGAGGCTACAGAGTGAATTCCAGGTCAGCCTGGGCTAGAGTGAGACCATACCTCAGAAAACAAACAAACAAACAAAAGACATTTATTCTTTTTTTCATATTTTAAATATTTGTATTTATTTGAAAACAGAGAAAGAGAGAGAATGGGCATGCCAGGACCTCCAGCCACTGCAAACGAACTCCAGGAGACACATGCACTACTTTGTGCATCAGGCTTTAAGTGGGCCTGGGGAATTGGCCTCAGGTGGTTAGATTTTGCAGGCAAGTGCTTTAACCACTGAGCCATCTCTCCAGCCCTGAAAGACATTTATACTTGCATTTATTAGATTGGGTGTGATTGCAGGGGATAGAAACCCCAGAATAGCAATGGCTTTAAGAAGATGGAAGTTTATTTTGCTCTCATCTACATGGAGTCCAAAAACAAACAGTCCAGGCTGGTGTGGGAACTCAACTCCTCAGAGACCTCAGGGTGCCCACGCTCCTGCCAGCTCACCACTCTGCCATCCCTACAGTGTGGCCTCGTCCACACTGCTTCGGCCAGTGGAGTAGAAAGGAGGCAAGAAAGAGAAAGGGGCTGGAGAGATGGCTTAGCGGTTAAGGCGTTTGCCTGCAAAGCCAAAGGATCCCGGCTTGACTCTCCAGGATCCGCGTAAGCCAGATGCACAAGGGGGCGCATGCATCTGGAGTCTGTTTGCAGTCGCTAGAGGCCTTGGTGTGCCCATTTTCTCTCTCTTTCTCTGCCTCTTTTTCTCTCTCTCTCTCAAACAAATAAAATATTAAACAAAGAAAGAAAGAAAGAGAAAGGGACACAAAGACCAAGAACCCATCCCAGGGAAGATTTCAGAAGTAGCAACACATGGTCATGTCCCCCCATTGGTAAGAACATGGTCATGTGGCCACAGCAACCTGCTAAGGATTGGGAAATGAAGCCTTTATTCTAGGTGCCATTAGCCCAGCTAGAATGATATTAGAGCATTCTATAGAAAAGGAGAAAAATGGTGCGCTCTTCTGCAGCACATACACTGAAATTGAATGATACAGAGAAGATGAGCATGGCCCCTGCACAAGGATGACACACAAATTCGTGAAGAAAAGGAGAAAAATGGTTTAAGGGCAATTAATGGTCTCTGATAATTGTACTAGCCTGACAAAGTTAACATATATCTATTATCTATCATCTATCCACACATATGTACATACATTCATATACACTAATTTGTATGTATATGTGTGTATAAAACTAAAGTCCTAGCCAGGCATGGTAGTGCACGTCTTTAATCCCAGCACTTGGGAGGCAAAGGTAGGAGGATCATCAAGAGTTCGAGGCCACCCTAAAACTGTGAATTCCAGGTCAGCCTGAGCTAGAGTGAGACCCTAACTTTGGAAAACAAAAAAAGAAAAAAAAAAGTCCTACTAAATTACTAAATACACTATTTTTGCATCTTGCTTTAAAAAATTTCAAGGGCTGGGGCTTGAGAGATGGCTCAGGGGTTAAGGCACATGCCTGCAAAGCCTAATTACTCTGGTTCAATTCCCTAGTACCCACGTATAGCCAGATGCACAATAGTGCATGCATCTGGAGTTTGTCTGCAGTGGCTGGAGGCCCTGGCATGCCCATTTTCTCTGTGTCTCTCTTCTATCTCTCTCTGCTTGCAAATAAATAAATAAATAAACATATTTTTAAAAATTTCAGGGGCTGGGGAGTTTGCTCAGTGGTTAGGGTGGTTGCCTTCAAAGCCTAAGGACCCAGGTTCGCATGTAAAGTACCCAGGTAAAGCCAGATGCACAAGGTGGTTCATGTATCTGAAATTCATTTGCAGTGGTTGGAGGCCCTAGAGTGCCCATTCTGTCCCTTCCTCTGTCCTTCTCCCTCTCAAATAAATAAGTAAATAAACAAAATATTTTAAAAACTTTAGACTATAATCTGTTTTTTTTTTTTTTTTTTTTTTTTTTTTTTTTTTTTGCGAGGTAGGGTCTCACTCTGGTCCAGGCTGACCTGGAAGTAATTATGTAGTCTCAGGGTGGCCTTGAACTCTCGGCAATCCTCCTACCTCTGCCTCCCGAGTGCTGGGATTAAAGGTGTGTGCCACCACGCCCGGCTTATAATCTTTTTTTTTTTTACAAAATTATTTTAAGCAAAAATCATTTAACAATTATAGGTTGAATTTTAAAAATTGACCACTCCCAAATATAATACTTTATAATTTTCATTTACATATATTTTTATTTATTTGAGAGGGAGAGATACAGAAATAAGCAGGCAGAGAGAGAGAGAGAGAGAGAATGGGTGCATCAGGGCCTCTAACCACTGCAAATGAACTCCAAATGTGTGTGCCCCTTGTGCATCTGGCTTATGTGGAGCCTGGGGAATTGAACTGGGGTCCTTTGGCTTTGCAGGCAAGTGCCTTAACTGCTAAGCCATCTCTCCAGCCCTCATTTAAATATATGTGTGTATTTTTTGGTTTGTTTTTTCTTTTTTCTTTTAAAATATATTTTATTTATTTATTTATTTATTTGTTTATTTGAGAGAGAGAGAAAGAGGCAGAGAGAGAGAGAGAGAGATAGAGAGAGAATGGGCATGCCAGGGCCTCCAGCCACTGCAAACAAACTCCAGATGCATGCACGGCCTTGTGCATCTGGCTTACATGGGTCCTGGAGAATCGAACCAGGATCCCTTGGCTTTGCAAGCAAATGCCTTAACCGTTAAGCCATCTCTCCAGCCCTCTGTTTGTTTTTTCAAGGTAGGTCTCACTCTAGTCCAGGTTGACCTGGAATTCACTATGTAGCCTCAGAGTGGCCTTGGACTCACAGCAATCCTCCTACCTCGGTCTCCCTCCCAAGTGTTGGGATCAAAGGTGTGCACCCAGGAAATATATGTGTTATTTTTTAAAATATTTTATTTATTTATTTATTTGAGAGAGAGAGAGAGGGAGAGAATGGGAGAACCAGGGCCTCCAGCCATTGCAAATGAACTCCAGATGCATGCGCCCTCTTGTGCATCTGGCTTGCATGGGTCCTGGAGAGTCAAACCAGGGATTTGGCTTTGCAGGCAAATGCCTTAACCGCTAAGCCATCTCTCCAGCCCATATGTGTGTTTTGTAAATTCTCTTTTAAATTTTTCTTATAGCAACCAAAGGTAGAATGCTTGCCCAGCATGTGTGAAACCTTGGGTATGATTCTCAGTACTGCAAGAAAAAGAAAAGTTTTAAAAACAGTTTGTTTAAAAATAATTGTAAGCCGGGCGTGGTGGCGCACGCCTTTAATCCCAGCACTCAGAGGCAGAGGTTGGAGGATTGCCACGAGTTTGAGGCCACCCTGAGACTACATAGTGAATTCCAGGTCAGCCTGGACCAGAGTGAAACCCTACCTCAAAAAATTTAAAAAAAAAAAAAGTAAAAATAATTGTAGATTTATAAGAGGTTGCACAGGAATGCACACCCTTCTCTCTCATACTGGCTCCCCACTGCCTCCTTCAGAGTGACATTTTATATTATTGTCAAAATCAAGAAATTTATGCCAGGTGTGGTGGTGCACACCTTTAATCCAAGCACTTGGGAGGCAGAGGTAAGAGGATCACCATGAGTTGGAGGCCACCCTGAAACTAATTCCAGATCAGCCTGGGTTAGAGCAAGACTCTAGCTCAAAAACAAACAAACAAACAAAAATCAAGAAAATGACATTGGAACAATCCATAGAGCTTATTCATATTTGACCAATTTTACACATGCTCCGTGTGTATGTCTGTGTGTGTGTATGCACACATGGACACACTTGTGCAGTCATGGGCATCTCACATAACCACCACGATGGAGAAATGCACCAGTATTCCTTTACAGTCACGCCCATCCTTATCCATCCCCTTATTCTCAGAACTGCTAATCTTTATCTCTATAATTGCATTTCATCACAAATGTTACACAAGGGCTGGAGAGATGGTGTAGCGGTTAAGGTGCTTGCCTGCAAAGGCTAGGGACCCCGGTTCGATTCTCCACGTTCCACATAAGCCAGATGCACATGGTGGCGCATGCGTCTGGAGTTCGTTTGCAGTGGCTAGAGGCCCTGGCATGCCCATTCTCTCTGTCTCTCTTTCTCTCCATCTCTAATAAATAAATAAAATCTTTAATAAAAAAAGAAAACAAATATTACACAAATGGAATTGTGCAGGATTGCACTTTTAGGAATAATTTTTCTCCTGACCATAATTTTCTTGCAGTTCACCTAAATTGTTGCATGTATCGATCTCATAAAGACTCCAGGTTCGTTCTGCCATCCTCAGGCATTCTTTTTTGTTCTTCTTTTCCGTTCTGCCATCCTCAATTCTTAGCAGTTGATTCCCAGTCTTGAGATCTCATGGTCACAAGACGGCTGCAGTAACTCCAGACATGTCCAAGAAGAGGAGTTTTCCTTCTTCCTTCCTTCCTTCCTTTTTTTTTTTTTTTTTTTGAGGTAGTGTCTCACTCTGGCCCAGGGTGTAGTCTCAAGCTAGTCTTGAACTCACAGTGACAGTGATCCTCCTCCTACCTCTGCCTCCCGAGTGCTGGCATTAAAAGCATGCACACACAGATACTTCCTTCTTAAGAATAAATAGCGGGCTGGAGAGATGGCTTAGGGGTTAAGGCGCCTGCCTCCTAAGCCTAAGAACACTGGTTCCAATCTCCAGCGGTTCCAATCTCCAGGTCCCACGTTTAGCCAGATGCAAAGTGACACAAGGGCGCAATGCCGCAGTTGACCACAAGGGGGCGCACACATCTGGATTTCGTTCACGGCAGCTGAGAGAGACACTGCTCGAACGCCCATCTCTGTCTCTCTCTCTCTCTCTCTCTCTCTCCAAAAATAAAAAGAAAAATAAAAAGTTTAAAAAAAAAGAATAAATAGGGACAGTTTCTAGAACAGACCTCTTCCATATCCTGCTGCTTAGGAAAAGGGTCGCCCTATACCAGTTTTACTAAGAGGGGAATGGAACTGTCATGATTGTCTCAAAGCAATCAGTGTTTACCCATGAGCTATAGCCACTCTGTAAGTAGAAATAAACCAGTTAGTTGTGCTGACAACAAAGAAATAGATGTTGAATGTGCAATATCTGCCACACATTGCATTAACATGGGTAAAACATATGAGTAGCAATTCATGAGAACAAAAGCAAGTTGAGTATGGTGGTGCACGCCCTTAGCCCCAGCACTCAGGAGGCTAAGGCAGGAGGATTAGCATGAGTTTGAGGCCAGCCTGGAGCTGCAGAGTGAGTTCCAGGTCAGCCTGGACTGGAGTGAGACTTTACCTTGAAAAAAACAACCCAAAAAAGTGGGGGCTAGGGAGATGGCTCAGTGGTTAAGGTGCTGGCTCACAATGCCTACATAAAGTTCCTACATAAAGCCTGACGTACAATGTGGTGCACTTATATGGAGTTTGTTTGCAGCAGCAAGAGGCCCTGGCACATGTTTGTTGTCTCTCTTAAATAAATAAAGGCACACGCCTTTAATCCCAACACTCAGAAGGCAGAAGTAGGAGGATTGCTGTGAGTTCAAGGCCACTCTGAGACTACATAGTAAATTCCAGGTCAGCCTGAGCTAGAGTGAGACCCTACCTCAAAAAAACAAACAAACAAAAAAAGCACTTTGGTCCACGTAGAGAGTTTCAGGCCAAGCAGGGGTACATAGTGAGACTATATATCACAAAACTAAACGAAACCAAACTCAACTACTCAACTAAATTAATAAAATGTTCATATTGATTACTGAACACAAAAAAGCTAACTAAAGAACTTATATTTAGCTGGGCATGGTGGCGCACGCCTTTAATCCCAGCACTTGGGAGGCAGAGGTAGGAGGATTGCTGTGAGTTCGAGGCCACCCTGAAAATACAGAGTGAATTCCAGGTCAGCCTAGGCTAGAGTGAGACCCTCCCTCGGGAAAAAAAAAAAAACAACCCAAAACAAGAACAACAACAACAACAAAGAACCTATATTTGTCAGGCGCGGTGGTTTTACACCTTTAATCCCAGCACTCAGGAGGCTGAGGTAGGAGAATCACTTATGAGTTTGAGACTAGCCTAGGGCTACAGAGTGAGTTCCAGGTCAACCTATCTTGAAAAAAACATTTAAAAAGAAGCTAGTGCTGTAGCAGTTAAGGTGCTTGACTGCAAAGCCAAAGGACCCAGGTTCAGTTCCCCAGGACCCCCATAAGCCAGATGCACAAGGTGGTACATATATCTGGAATTCATTTGCAGTGGCTGGAGGCCATAGAGAGCCTCTCTCTCTCTCTCTCTCTCTCTCTCTCCCTCTCTCTCTCTCAAACGAAAAAAAAATATTTTAAAAGAGGCTATATTTTTATCAAATTTTCAATGATGAAAAATAATTATTTGTGGCAAAAATATATAATATTTAGAGCTGGGTGTGGTGGTGCATACCTTTAATCCCAGCACTCAGGAGGCAGAGGTAGAAGGATTGCCATGAGTTCGAGGCCACCCTGAGAGTCTACATAGGGAATTCCAGATCCACCTGAGCTAGATTGAGACCCTACCCCAAAAAACCAAAAAACAAAATATATATACATATATAGTATTTAGTAAAATCTTGTACAAGAGATTTAAGACATAAAATTTTACTGAAAGACATCAAAGCCTTAAATTAATGAACACATACCATGCTCATGGATAGGAAAATTTACTACCTTAAAGATGTTGATTTTTCTTAATTGATTTCTATATTTTAAGCAGTTCTAGCCAAAAGCTCAATGAGGGATTTTTTTTTAATTGATTGACTGATTGATTTATTTGAGAGAGAGAGGAAAAGGTAGAGAGAAAGAGAGAATGGGCACACCAGGGCCTCCAGCCATTGCAAATGAACTCCAGATGCATGTGTCCCCTTGTGCATCTGGCTTTTATGTGGGTCCTGGGGAATTGAAACAGGGTCCTTGGGCTTCGCAGGCAAACGCCCTAACCACTAAGCCATTTCCCCAGCCCTCAATGGGGATTTTTAAAAATAGACAAATTATTTCTAAAATGTATATGGGAGAGCAAAGGCCCCAAGCTAAGCAAAATATTCTGACATAAAAGCCGGGCGTGGTGGCGCACACCTTTAATCCCAGCACTTGGGAGGCAGAGGTAGGAGGATCACTGTGAGTTCGAGGCCACCCTGAGACTACAGAGTGAATTCCAGGTCAGCATGAGCTAGAGTGAAACCCTACCTCGAAAAACCAAAAAAAAAAAAAAAAAAAAAATCTGACATAATTAGACAAGGGAAAATTTTCTTAGTAGAGGGCAAGACTTTAAAAAATATTTGTGTGTGTGCGTGTGTGTGCATGTGTGTGCGTGTATGTGTGTGTATACAGGTGCTCTAGGGTCTTCTGCCACTGCAAAGGGATGCCTGCCTGGCTTTACATGGGTGGCTGAGGAGTTGAAATTGAGTCAACAGGCTTTGCAAGCAAACACCTTAACTGCTGAGCCATTTTCCCAACCCCGAGACTTCTTTTTTTTTTTTTTAATATAGAACAATGGGCTGGAGAGATGGCTTAAGGCACTTGCCTATGAAGTCTAAGGACCCAGGTTCTATTCTCCAGGTCCCATATTAGCCAGATGTACATCATGGCTCATTCATCTGGAGTTTGTTTTCAGTGGCTAGAGGTCTTTGGGTACCCATTCTCTCTCTTTCTCTCTCTCCCTCTGTATCTAATAAATAAATAAATAAAACAATAAAAATAAATTTAAAATATAGAGCAATAACTAAGAGCATGCAAGATTAGTTTATGAATAGTCAAACTTAGCAGTGAAATAAAACAGGAACCCAAGACTCACACATTATAGAAACTTTATTAACAGACAGTAGGGATGTTGGAAATCACTGAATAAAGAATGGAAAAAGAGAGCTGGAGAGATGGCTTAGCAGTTAAGTCACTTGCCTGTAAAGCCTAAGGACCCATGTTTGACTCCCTAGATCCCATGTAAGCCAGATACACAAGGTGATGCATGCATAAGGTTGCAAATGTGAACAAGGTGGCACATGCATCTGGAGTTCCATTACAGTGGCTAAAAGCCCTGGTGTGCCAATTCTCTCCACCCTCCCCATAAAAAAGGCCAGTCTGTTGGACTTGCCTAGAAAAAGTGGGGGGGGGGCTGGAGAGATGACTTAGTATTTAAAGCATTTGCCTGCAAAGCCAAAGGACCCAGGTTCGATTCCCCAGAACCCATGTATGCCAGATGCACAAGGTGGCACATGTGTCTGGAGTTTGTTTGCAATAGCTGAAGGCCCTGGTGCACCCAGTCTCTCTCTCTCTCTTGCAAATAAATTAAATTGAATTAAATAAAAATAAAATAAAATAAAAGGCATGTGCCACCAGGCCTGGTTACAGACTTTTTTTTTTTAATTTAATTTATTTTATTTATTTGAGAGAGGGAAAGAGGCAGAGTGAGAGAGAGAGAGAATGGGCACACCAGGGCTTCCAGCCACTGTAAACGAACTCCAGATGCATGCGCCCTCCTTTGTGCATCTGGCTTACGTGGGTCCTGGGGAGTCGAACCTGGGTCCTTTGGCTTTGCAGGCAAGCGCCTTAACCGCTAAGCCACCTCTCCAGCCCCAGACTATTTTTAAAAAAGGAATAGAAAAAGAAAGTTGGATCATTATCTTTAAAAAAATTTGTGTGGGGGACTAGAGGGATTGCTTAGTGGTTAAGGTGCTTGCCTGGAAGGCCAAAGGGCCCAGTTTTGATTACCCAGGACCCATGTAAGCCAGATACACAAGGTGGTGCATGCATCTGGATTTTGTTTGCAGTGGCTGGAGGCCCTGGCATGCCCATTCTCTCTGTCTCTTTCTGTGTGTGTGTCTCTGTCTCTCTTGCAAATAAATAGAAATAAAATAAAATAATTAAAAATGTTTTTGAAGCCAGGAGTGATGGCGCACACCTTTAATCCCAGCACTCGGGAGGCAGATGTAGGAGGATCGCCGTGAGTTCGAGGCCACCCTGAGACTACATAGTTAATTCCAGGTCAGCCTGAGCCAGAGTGAAACCCTACCTCGAAAAACTTGTGAAGTTGAGCATTCATATAGCCTATGATCCAGTCATTCAATTCTAACTATGCCAATATGCACACGAATATTTATAGTTTGTACTTATTCCAAAAGACTGGAAGCAACCTAAATGTTTGAAGGAACATGATGCACAAACTGTGGTATAATCACACTGTGGAATGTTATGCAGCAATACAAAGAAGAGAACTACATGTGGAAAGTGGTTGAATTTTAGGAGGTTACACTGAATGTAAAAGGTAAATTATGGCTGAGCATGGTGGCACACACCTTTAATCCCAGAACTCGGGAGGCAGAGGTAGGAGGATCACCATGAGTTCGAGGCCACCCTGAGAGTAAATAGTGAATTCCAGTTCAGCCTGTACTAGAAGAAAACCCTATCTAAAAAAAAAAAAAAAAAAAAAAAAAAAAAAAAAAAACACTGGTTTATTTTTTCTATGTATGTATTTGAATATTTTATTTTAGAGATTGGTACACACATATTTTGTACATATAAAGCAGCGGGGCTGGAGAGATGGCTTAAGCAGTTAAGGCATTTGCCTGCAAAGCCAATGGACCCAGGTTCGATTCCCCAGGACCCACATAAGCCAGATGCACAAGGGGGCACATGTATCTGGAGTTCGTTTGCAGTGGCTGAAGGCCATGACATGCCCATTCTCTGTCTCTCTTTCTCTCTGCCCCTTTCTCTCTCTCAAAATAAATAAATAAATAAAATATAAAAAAATAAAAAATAAAAGTGATATAGCTGGGAATGGTGGCACAGGTCTTTAATCCCAGTACTTGGGAGGTAGAGGTAGGAGGATCGCATGAGTTTGAGGCCACCCTGAGACTACATAGTGAATTCCAGGTCAGCCTGGGCTACTTCGACACTACCTTGACAACCAAAAAAAAAAAAAAAAAAAAAAAAGACATAAACCTTGTTCTACCCATCCTGAGATGCCCAAGAAAGGCCTTACCTATTTCTGGATCCCTAAATCTCTTCCCATTCCCCAGCTGAGGTCTGAGTTGACATGCCCACATTTTTGATATTTTTAATGGTTTGATGTATGTAAGAATTATGACAATATCCAAAATTGGCCAGGACATGGTAAATGTTATCAAATATGACAACTGATGTCATTTGAAAAGCATTTTAAATTTATACATAATTTAAATTTATACATAACAAAACTGACAAATATATATGATGTTTTAGAGCAATTAGTTTCAACTCCTGATTGTTGCTAATATGTAGAAATATGATTCTTTTGTTTTGTTTTGTTTTGGTTTTTCAAGGTAGGGTCTCACTCTAGCCTAGGCTGACCTGGAATTCACTCTGTATTCTCAGGGTGGCCTTGAACTCATGGCGATTCTCCTACCTCTGCCTCCTGAGTCCTGGAATTATAGGCATGCACCACCACACCAGCTCTGATTCCCTTTCTTGTTTTTTAGGGAAAGTTTTCATACATGTACATAATGTATTTTGATCATCATCTTCTTCCAGGACTTTCTTTTGTCCCCTCTCCTGCTACCATTAACTCTTTTTTTTTTTTTAATTTAAATTTTTTATTGACAACTTCTATACTTACATACAAAAAATGCATGATATTTCCCTCCGCTGCCCCCATACCCCTTTAGAACTCCAATCTCCATCATATCCCTTCCCTCTCTCCATTAGTCTCTCTTTTAATTTGATGTCATCATCTTTTTCTTCTATTATGAGGGTCTTTGCGAAGGTATTGCTGGGCACTGCAAGGTCATGGATATCGAGTGCCAATTTCTGTCTGGACAGTTGCATTGTAAGGAGTTGTACCCTTCCTTTTGCTTGGTGGGAATAATCTTCCATTCTATCCAGGCTTTATATCCCCTCTCTTCTGCAATGGGCCCTGAGTTTTTGGAGGGTGTCCCAGAGATGTTTCAGTGCTGGGCACTCCTCCGTCCCTTCTTCTCAGCACTATGTTGCCTTTTGGGTCATCCCAGTGGTCATCGCCATCTGAAAAGAGAACGTTTTCTTAATACAGCTCAGAAAAATAGGTCTTTTTACAGCTCAGTAGAAAAATAGGTAAGTTTAACCTAAAAGCTAACCAGAAGTGAGAGTAGCATTAATATGTGAATATGAACATTAAAAACAGTGTAGTGCTTTCAGGGCAGCTTGGTGGGAATAAGTTATATACATTTAGTCAGACAAGAGCAGGCTTTATATCCCTAAGGCAGCCATGACCTCCCAAAAGGCAGCAGACTTTTGCTTAGGTTTTTCAGTACCAAGTAAATATTCCCTCCCATAGAGCCTCTAGGGCCTTCAGGCCAACTTATGGAACAGTTGGTTCAAACTACCCCAAGAGCAGTCATGCCACTATTGCACCTGTTCAGTCATTTGGCCTGTATGGCCAAACTTGAATATTCAGTGTCCACTAAACATTTTTCACTCCTGATGACTCAACCTGTGTCCCATATGGCTGCACACAGTGCAGCTTTTTCCAGCTTTCTGTTTACTATTAACTCTTAAAGTTTACTAGGTGCTGAGTGCTAGGTGGACGTTTTCTTAATACAGCTCAGAAAAATAGGTCTTTTAACCCACTTTATAGAGTGAGAAACAGTCTACAGTCCATTTAAGATTGCTAGCTGGGAGCTAAACCAGGGATAAGTTCAGGTTTTCCAACTTAAAATCTTAAAAACAGGTATACCTAAACTCCTACAAAAATGATCAAACTTTCTGGGCCTCAATGGGCTGCCAGAGAGATGGCTGCAGTCTTTCCTTCCCTTAGGCCTGCCTCCTAAGCCTAAGAATGCTGATTCCAATCTCCAGGTCCCAGTTTAGCCAGATGCAAAGTGATGCAAGGGCACAATGCCACACTTGCCCACAAGGGGGCGCACGCATCTGGATTTTGAATGCAGCAGCTGAGAGACTGCTGGCACACCCATCTCTGTCTTCCTCTCTCTCTCCAAAAAAAAAAGCTTGTCAAAACTGAATCCTAAAGGACATACACTTTTTGTTTGTTTGTTTTTTTCTCGAGATAGGGTCTCGCTCTAGCTCAGGCTGACGTGGAATTCACTATGTATTCTCAGAGTGGCCTTGAACTCTCAGCAATCCTACCTCTGCTTCCCAAGTGCTGAGATTAAAGGTGTGCGTCACCATGCCCAGCCACATACACTTTTAAGACCTACATTGCAATCGACATAGTGCCTTTCAAACATTACATCAATATCAAAATCACACAAAGTTAGTAAGCTACCAACCATTATCTGTCATGAACCAAAAATCTGTAACAAATTATTATCAAGTTGAATCCAAAACTACATAAAAAAGAATAATACAAATGAAATGGAATTGAAACCTGGAATGCAAAGCTGGTTCAACCTTTGGACATTAGTCAATGCAATACACCATATTAACAACCTAAGAAGTAAAACCACATGTTCCTATTAATTGATGCAAGAGAAAGCATTTGACAAAATTCAAGGTCCACTGATGATTAAAAAGAAGAAGAAGGAGGCGGCTTGGGCATCCTGGCGCTCAGCACGTGGGAGGCAGAGGTAGGTGGATCGTCGTGAGTTCGAGGCCATCCTGAGACGACATACTGAATTCCATCCAGGTCAGCCTGGACCAGAGTGAGACCCCACCTAGAAAAACAAAACAAAAATTAAAAAAAAAAAAAAAAAGAGTAAATGGTAGCTCTTATTACATTGCATGGATTCTCGGGCCCCTTTGGAAAGGCAAGTGCCCTCAAACAGGAGGGCATCTTTGCTCTCCAACTCCTTGCTGGTGGCTAGTCACAGTCCCAAATCCTCTCCTCTATTAGTGGGTTAGGCCGAGCAAGAGAGATAATGAGTATTCCCGGTGCTTGGGGAATGGAATCTACCAGAACGCTGCACTGTCACAGCAGCACTTCCACGGAACGCGCGCTCACTGCGCCTGGCAGGAGACAGGGAGGCAAGGAGACCGGCTATTCCCATAGCAACGAGAGCAGCCACGGTCGCCTGGCTCGGCGTCGGAGGGCAGGAAAGGCCGCTTCCGGTCCTCATTTCCCCCGAGGCGCGCCCACGCTCGTGGTAACCCCAGGCCTCTGATTGGCTCCAGTAGATGGGAAGGGGCGGACTTACGAATTCCCCCACACCAGGGTTGAGCGGAAGTTGACCTTTCCCGCCCCGGAAGTGAAACTGTGCAGTCTTCCAGGACTGGGTTCCACGAGTTTTGTGGTTGCTCCGAAGATGCCGGGAGCCGCGGGGAAGAGCTCGGACCTGTCGGAGAGGATCGAGAGCTTCGTGGAGACCCTAAAGCGGGGCGGCGGGCAGCGCAGCTCGGAGGACATGGCTCGGGAGACCCTGGGGCTGCTGCGCCGGATCATCACGGATCACCACTGGAGCACGGCGGGTGAGGGAGGCCTGGCTCCACTCTGGTCCTCGGCCCCTTGAATCGTGATAAACGTCACGTGGGCCTCGCTCACCCTGTCTCTCTCGGGCCGCAGGGGAGCTGATGGAGTTGATCCGCAGAGAGGGCAAGAGGATGACGGCCGCCCAGCCCTCCGAGACCACCGTGGGCAACATGGTGCGGAGAGTTCTCAAGATCATCCGGGAGGAGTATAGCAGGTCGGGCTCCCGGCCCAGGGCTCCGGGTTGGATCTCGGGACTCCTTGCGCAGGGCCCCTCCCTCTCTGTACTTGGAGCCCCTGGTGCTGTTGCCTACCTAACCCGCACTTCCTCTTTGGGTCTTATTGCCTCCTCAGACTGCATGGACGCAGCGACGAGAGCGACCAGCAGGAGTCCCTGCACAAACTCTTGACCTCCGGAGGCCTGAGCGAGGATTTCAGCTTCCATTATGCCCCACTTAAGTCCAACATCATTGAGGCGATTAATGAGCTGTTAGTGGAGCTGGGTAAGAGGTGATCACTGAATGGGTGAGGTAGGTTGCAGGGAGATGAGGGTACCAACGCCAGGTTCATTGGCTGGGGCAGGAGAGATTGCCAGTCTTCTGCTTTCCATCCTGATAGGAATGACCAGAGCAGATAAAAGGGCTAACATAGTCCTTTCTGTCTATCTACCCACCCTGTATCGATCAACCACAAATCCACAGTGGCAGAGATTCTAGTAGGACAGAGCTTTGTCTTTATTTTAAAGAAAATAAACTGGCTGGGGATGTAGCTCGGTGGAAGAGCACTATGGTTTGACCCCCGCCCCCCAGCATTGCAAAAATAGAAAGTGAGTTTCCTAAAGCCATATTTAGATTTTCTTTTAGTAAGTGTCTTGAATTGGTGCATGCACACACACGCACACACCCCTCCACCTTCCTAGTCTCCAAGAGAGCTGCAGATTTATTTCATTATAATCTGAGTTCCTCCGAGGAAAATAAACTATCTGTGCCCCAAACTGCTGCTTCCAAATTCCTCCCCTGTTCATCTTCTCATGCCTCCCTCTCACAGATGGAGTGTTGAGGCCATCTTTTGGAGGCAGAGTTCTCTATGAAAAGACTTTTATACAGCCAGCACTTTATGGTTTCCCAGATTGCCATTTCTTGCCTGAATCCATTGATTTCTCAGCAATTGTAAGGAGCTGGTTTAGCGGTAGTGAGGTCGCTGATGAGTACGTATGCTCCCAGGAAGGAGGACAGGGTGAGAAGTGGAGGTAGAAGATCTCACAGGAGGGGGATTTTAGAAAAATGGGACATTTCACTCCAAGCCCATTAGCTCTGCTGATACCAGGGTCTGCTAGAACAGTGTATGAGAAGGGCAGCTTTCCCTTTCTGAGATCTTGTCATGTCTACCTGGGATGAAGCATAGTGGGTCACATTTCCCTTGCAGAAGGCACCACGGAGAACATTGCAGCCCAGGCTCTGGAGCACATCCACTCCAACGAAGTGATCATGACCATTGGCTTCTCCAGGACAGTTGAGGCCTTCCTTATACAGGCTGCCCGAAAGAGAAAGTTCCATGTCATTGTGGCAGAGTGTGCTCCTTTCTGCCAGGTAACTGCTGGAATTGCTAAGAAAAATGAAGAATGGGAAGGAAATAAGAGAGGGTAATGGGAGGTAAATATGATCAAAACACATTATATACATTAAGAAATTGTCAAAAAGAAAAGAAAAATGAAGGAGTAAAGGAGGGATTGCAGTCTATGCCAACTTTGAATAGATAAACAAGACATGGAGACGTTACGATGATAATGTAATGCAATTTGCTCATCCTACAAACATTTTTCTTTTTTTCTCTTCTTTTTTTTCCCCCCCCCCCCGAGGTAGGGTTTCACGCTAACCCAAGCTGACCTGGAATTTACTATGTAGTCCCAGGCTGGCCTTGAACTCAATATGATCCTCTTACTTCTGCCTCCTGAGCGCTGGGATTAAAGGCATGTACCACCATGCCCAGATTTTGGGAACATTTAAAAGTTTTTTTATTTGCTTATTTATTAGAGAGAAAGAGGCAGATAGATATAGAGAGAATGGGTGTGGCAGGGCCTTTAGGCACTTGCAAATGGACTCCAGACACATGCACCACCTCATGCATCTTGCTTTATGTGGGACCTGGAGAATCGAACCTAGGTCCTTTGGCTTTGCAGGCAAGCGCCTTAACAGCTAAGCCATCTTTCCAGCCCTTCTGTGAACTTTTTTTTTTTGAGGGGGTGGGTTTGAGGTAGGGTTTCACTTTAGCTCAGGCTGACCTGAAATTCACCATGTAGTCTCAGGGTGGCCTCAGACTCATGGTGATCCTCCTACCTCTGCCTCCTGAATGGTGGGATTAAAGGTGTGCACCACCACACTTGGCTTCTGTGAACATTTTTAAGCATTGTTTTCAAAAAGTTGTATTTTTGGTTCCAAAGAGAGATAGATACTGGGTTTTTAGGAATCACTGTAAGGTTAGTTGCCTTGGGGAATCACTGGGGCTTAATATGATCTCATTCAATTCTTAAGTAAATTAATAGGTTTCAAAATAGAAATATGTAAGGATACAGGATGTTGTAAATTAATAAGCCAGGAGTTACCTGGTCAGTGATCCTCGGTTGTGCAAGCAAGTTGTATTTCCAGTTCTGAGGTTGCTTTGGGAGTAATACATTTTTACTGGCTTCTCTCTGGCTTACCACACATACACTTCATAGACAGAAAAGTGAGGTTACTCTTAGAGATTGTGTGCTGGATATGTGTAGGTCACAGAATCCCTCAAGTCCAGTTAAAATTTGAGAGCTCTTTTCACCATCTCTCACTCTGTCCCAGCATTAGCCTTTCCTTCCAATTACAGGGTCATGAAATGGCCGTCAATTTGTCCAACGCAGGTATTGAGACGACTGTCATGACTGATGCTGCCATTTTTGCTGTTATGTCAAGAGTCAACAAGGTGGGTCTTTGGAGTTACTGTGTCAAATTCATTTAGTACTAGACTTCTAAAATACTGATTTCTTTTTTTCCTCTTGTACTCTAAATAGAGAAGAAAATGTTTAACCCTTTCCAAAGTACATACTTGAGCCTTTTCTTTTTAGAAACATTTTATTTATTTTATTTATTTGAGAGAAAGAGGCAGATAGAGAGAAGATAGAGATGATGGGCACACCAGGGCCTTCAGCCACTGCAAATGAAACTCCAGACACATGTACCAACATGTGCATCTGGCTTATGTGGGTCCTGGGGAATCGAACCTAGGTCCTTTTGCTTTGCAGGCAAGTACCTTAACTGCTAAGCCATCTCTCCAGCTCTTGAGCCTTTTCTTCTGTTAACTGAATGCTTCTCTTAGTGTGTCTCTGTTCCTCACTTGGAGTGGCATTGGACATAATGAAGTAGAGCTAAGCTAAGAGTGTTAGATGTTAGGGATTGGTTGCCTTATGCTCAAAGAATGTGGTGAGTGTGGCAAGTGTGGGTGGTACATGAACAAGGCTCCTGGCTTCTCAGGAGGTATAGCACGTAGACTTACAGGAAAGATGGGGGAAAGCAGTAGGAAGTGCAGCTTCCCCATGCTGTAGTCATCTTTCTTTGGGAAAGCTAGAACTCTGTGTACTGAGCCTGGGATCCCTTTCCCTCTGCTCCTGTGTAATCCCTCAAGATGCCAACAGTCAACCTCTGTTGTGGCTGATGGACCTTTTAGAAGTTTACGGGTAGGATGGCTCACAGTTTTCTTCCTGTCCCAAAGGTAATCATTGGTACAAAGACCATCCTGGCCAATGGTGCCCTGAGAGCTGTGACAGGAACTCACACCCTGGCACTGGCAGCAAAACACCACTCTACCCCACTGATTGTTTGTGCACCCATGTTCAAGCTTTCCCCACAGGTAGGTATGTCTGTGTGTCCCACAGAGAAGAGGAAGCTGATGTGTAGGCTTGGACTCTGGGTTCAAGGTTCTCATTTTATCTGTTTTTTTTTTTTTCTTTCTGAATAGATTAGATCCAGCAGAAGCAAAAAAGCTGCAGGAGTCTTGAACTAGAAACCCAATGAGTAGTTATGGTCAGCCAGC
Organism: Orientallactaga sibirica; assembly: GCA_036365145.1. NCBI lineage: Eukaryota > Metazoa > Chordata > Mammalia > Rodentia > Dipodidae > Orientallactaga > Orientallactaga sibirica. The sequence continues at coordinate 40,557,688 of JAEOAD010000010.1, forward strand.
TTTAGAGGGCACGATTTTGGTGTCAGGGCAGTATGGGACAGGGAAAGGCCTTGTGCATACAACTGTCACTTTTCTCCATTGACATAAATGTTTCTGAGAGTGCCAAGCAGGTTGAAGCAGTTTGTCACTGTTCCAGGGTCTGTCCTCTGCAGCTTGAATATGAGTGGTTACTATTTTTAGAAGCTATTTATATGAAAATAACCTGTTTATAAACTATATGTTTTTACTTGAGGTTAAAATCACATAACATAGAGCCAGGCATGGTGGCACACAGCTTTAATCCCAGCATTCAGAGGCAGAGGTAGGAGGATCACTATGAGTTCAAGGCCACCCTGAGACTACTTAGTGAATTCCGGTCAGCCTGGGCTAGAGTGAGACCCTACCTTGAAAAACCAAAAAAATAAAATAAAATAAATAAATAAAAAAATAAATCACATAACAGAATTAACCACTTTTAAGTGTGCAGTTTAGTGCATTCACAGCAGCTTGACACCATCACTGTTGTCAAGCTTTTAAGCTTTTTGGTTATCCCAAAAAAATACCCTGTACCCATTAAGTAGTTACTCCCTATTCCCCTTTCTCCCCATCTCATAGTAACCACTAATCTAGTATCTCTGGGTTTGTCAGTTTCATGTTTGTATGTCAAGTCATTCATACATTATGCAACATTTCATGTCTCACCTCTTTCACTTAGCAAAATGTCTTCAAGATCTCTCCATATTGTAGCATGTCAGCATTTGCTTTCTTTTTGTTTGTTTAAATTTATTTTTTAAATATAGTTTATTTATTGACTTATTTGAGAGAAAGAGAGAGGGGGAGAGAGAGAGAATGGGTGCGCCAGGGCCTCCAGTCACTGCAAGCGAACTCCAGATGCAATGCACCCCCTTGTGCATCTGGCTTACATGGGTCCTGGGGAATCGAACCAGGATCTTTGGGATTTGTAGGCATATGCCTTAACTGCTAAGCCATCTCTCCAACCCTGCTTTCTTTTTAAAGCTTAACCATATTCTGTATGGACATACCATAGTGTGTTTTATTTATTTGTTTGTTTGTTTGTTTGTTTGTATTTTGAGATAGGGTCTCGTTCTAGTTCAAGCTAACCTGGAATTCACTATGTATTCTCAGATTGGCCTTGAACTCACGGCGATCCACCTGCCTCTGCCTCCCGAGTGCTGGGATTAAAGGCATGAGCCACTACACCCAGCTTGACAATGTATTTAACCATTCATTTATTGATAGCTTTTTGGGGAGCTGAGCATGGTGGCACATGCCTTTAATCCCAGCACTCGGGAGGCAGATGTAGGAGGACTGCCACAAGTTCAAGGCCACCCTGAGACTACATAGTGAATTCCAGGTCAGCCTGAGCTAGAGTGAGACCCTACTTCAAAAATAAAAAGGGGGGGGGTTGGAGAGATGGCTTAGCGGTTAAGGTGCTTGCTTGCAAAGCCAAAGGACCCTGGTTCAACTCTCCAGGACCCACATAAATCAGATGCCCAAGGTGGTGCATGCATCTGGAGTTCATTTGCAGTGGCTGGAGGCCCTGGCATGCTCATTCTTTCTCTCTCGCTCTTTCTCTTCCTCTACCTCGTTCTGTCTCTCAAATAAAAAAAATTTAAAAAAAATTTAAAAGCAAAAAAAAAAAAAAAAAACATCCTATCAATAGCGTTGGGGTTAGTCTCACCTTAGGACTTTTATGAATAATTTTTAAAGTTTATGTATAAATTTTTTGTGGGAATACGTATTTCCATTTGTCTTGGGCACATATTAAGAATTACTGGGTCTTTTTTAGAAAAATATTTTTCTTTTTTAGTTCCTCAGTGAAGAAGATTCATTTCACAAGTTTGTGGCTCCTGAAGAAGTCCTTCCTTTCACAGAAGGTACAGATGGGTGGAGGCAGGGGTCTTTGGAGAGAGAGGTCTTTTTATTCTTTGGGTGGTCAGGATTGAATGCTGTAAAGTTGACTTGACTTGACTTTTGTGTGCATGTGTAGTATGTGGTATGCTATGGGGTGTGTGTGTGTGCCCCATGTACACATGTGGGGCCAGAGAACGTTGGATATCTTTCTGTATTGTTCATGTGCTTATGTCCTTAAGGCAGAGTCTCTCTCTTTCTCTGAATCTGGAACTGCAGTTTTCATTAGCCTCAGCAGTTCTCCAGTCTCTGCTCCTCGCATGGTGCCTATCTATTTATTTTACATGGGTGCTGGGGAATCAAACTCATGGTCTCAGGCCCTCATGCTTGTGCCACAAACACTCTTAGCCACTGAGCCATTCTTCCTAGCCCCTGCTTTATTTTTTCAAAACCATACTTCTTGTGGGGACTGTTTTCTTTAGCAGCTTATAATGCTTGAGGACCTGAGCTGGTCCATGTTAATTTGTTCTGAAGCTAATGTACATTAGCTGAGTTGTTCAAGTCATGGTGGGTTGGATCACTTCACATTGACTGAGTTTGATTTTGTACTTGGTTCAAAATCCAGGTAACAACAAGTAGGAAAATAAAGTTGCTTACAGTTGCTATAAGGAATCATTTGGGTGACTTAGCTGCGAGAGGAAGCAGGATCTAAAACCTCCTACTTTGAGACTCACCTGTAGCCTAGACATTCTGGTGTCTTGGGGGTCCTTTTCTCTGGCTTCTGAGGGCGCAGCTGTGCTCAGCGAGCTGCTCTACCCATCAGCAGTTCAGCTGGTCGCACACTCTCTGAGAGCAGAGCATAGTGCATATGGTCCCAATTCTTCTGGGAGGTTGGATAACTTTATCCCTTGATTTAAACATTTTTCAGGAAGCATCTGTTGAAGCTGGTTGCAATGGTGTTTTCCTATAATCCCAGCACTTGTGGGGCTGAGGCAGGAGGATCACAAGTTTGAAGCTCAGCTTGGTCTGCATAGTGAGTTCCAGTAGCACTTAGATCCTATTTCAAAAAACTATATAAAGGGTTAGAGAGATGGCTTAGTGGTTAAGGTACTTGCCTGTGAAGCCTAAGGACCCAGGTTCCATTCCTCAGTATCCATGTAAGCCAACTGTACATGGTGCCACATACATCTGGAGTTGGTTTGCAATGACTAGAGGCCTTGGTGTGCCTATTCTCTCTTTGTCTGTCTGTCTGTCTCTCTCTCTCCCTTAAATAAAAAATAAAATAGTAGAAAAAGAAAAAAGTCTGTTGAGCACTCCCTACACCTAGCTGCTTGGAAAGGTTTCCACAGAGTTTATGCTCTACTGCAGATGATGGACAAGAAAATGTCAGTCCTTAGGAAGAAAACGGAGCCGGGCATGGTGGCGCACCTTTAATCCCAGCACTTGGGAGGCTGAGGTAGGATCGCTATGAGTTCGAGGCTACCCTGAGACTACATAGTGAATTCCAGGTCAGCCTGGGCTAGAGTGAAACCCTACCTCAAAAAAAAAACAAAGAGGGCTGGAGAGATGGCTTAGGGATTAAGGTGCATGCCTATGAAGCCTAAGGACCCCGGTTCGATTCTCCATGTAAAGCCAGATGCACTTGGTGACACATGCATCTGGAGTTCATTTGCAATGGCTAGAGGCCCTGGCACACCCATTCTCACTCTCTCACTCTCTCTGTCTCAAAAAAAAAATTTAAAAGACAAACAAAAAGAAACAGCCAGGTGTGGTGGTGCACACCTTTAATCCCAACACATGGGAGGAAGAGGTAGGAGTTCAAGGCCACCCCAAGACTACATAGTGAATTCCAGGTCAGCCTGGGCTAGACCTACCTCAAAAAACCAAAAAGAAAAAGAAAAAACAAGAGTGACATGACAGAAACTGGCTAAGGCACTGCTAAGACTAGGGAAGGGTCTTTATGAAACTACATTGTTGCAGTCCTGAATGAATAGACCCTACCTTGTGAAGATCGGGGTGGGGAAAGATTTCCAGGCACATAGAAAAGGCCTAGATTTGGTACATGCTTAGCTGTTGGAAGAAACATGGCCATGTGGCTGAGAAGTAATGAGTGCAGGGGAGCAGTACAAATTATAATTACTGTGGTGTGGTAAGTCAGATCTTGAAGGTGATGGTCTCCAATTTGAATTATTCTAAGTGTTATGAGAAGATATTAAAAGAATTCTTTTTTTTTTTTTTCTTTCCATTTAAGACAGGGTCTTGTTGTGTAGTCCAGGGTATCCTGTCTTGCAGCCCTCCTGCCTCAGCCACCAGAGAATGATAAGCATGGAGAATTGTGGTTTGAGTTTTGCTGCAGCTTGCTAGTATGCCTACATTGTTGAGCTTAGACTCTGTGTACTACTTAGTTATTAGAGTAGGATCCTTAGCTTTCTCTCTAGCATGTGATTATCTTGCAGGGGACATTCTGGAGAAGGTCAACGTTCACTGCCCTGTGTTTGACTACGTGCCGCCTGAACTCATTACCCTCTTCATCTCCAACATCGGTGGAAATGCACCATCCTACATCTACCGCCTGATGAGCGAGCTCTACCATCCTGATGACCACATCCTGTGACCAGCACTCATCCTGATTGCCTTAGACCCAGAGAGGAGCAGAGACACAGTGCTGCTGCTACAACGTATCCCCTAGCAGTAGGGGAGTGGACAGAGTCAACCTGGGAAACCTCAGCACTGTTTTCTGCTTTCTAGTCACCCCTAACAAGGCACTCGTCCAGGACAGCAGCAGGGTTTAGCCTGTTGATTTTGGAGCCTCTTAGCAACCTGGCTGTGTGTGTTTCAGGAACTTCAACTTTCTGATTCTGTGGTGTGATACATATGCCACTGATTACCTTGCTAGGATAGATTTTTGCTCAGAAATGACTCCCATGCCTTTTCCTAGGCTATGCCAATAAAAGCTGCTGGAAGGTTCCCAAGTTTGTTTATTGTCCTGAGGTCTGACTGATTCAGACAGCAGCAGAGTCCTTTTCATGTTTTCATAAAAGGCTGTAATTAGAGGGAAATGTCTAAAACATAAAAAGTAAATAACAGCATTTAGTTTTCTTGGGGCTAGGGAGATGGCTCAGTGGTTAAAGGTGCTTATTTACAGGCCTGCCAGTCCAAGTTCAATTCCCCAGCACCCACATAAAGCCAGTCACAAAGTGGCATATACATCTGTGATCCTAAAGCACCTATGGCAATGGGAGGCTGAGCCAGAAGAATCTAGAAGCTTACAGGCCAGCTAGATGACTGTGCACACAAAGTGAAGTGGCAGATAGAAAATAACAGGGAGACTTTGTCTCAAGCAGGGTGGAGGGAGAAGACAAAAATCCTGAGGTCCCCAGACCTCCACACATGTGTCATGGTGTACACACAATAATAAAGATATTCAGTTTTCTTTTATAATTCAGCAGAAATGGCCACAAATAACTTTTTAATAATCAAGGTAATAACTGAGCATCAGACTCACCTGGGAGCTTAAAACACTATCTTGGGTTCCATTTCTGGCCTACTGCATCTGCTCTTAGGGAGAGGGGAGAAAGAATGAGTTTAAAGGTTCTCCAGGATGAGCTAGAGAGATGGCTCATCAGTTAAGGCACGTGTTTGCAAAGCCTGACAGCCTGGGGTTGATTAAAAAGTATCCACATAAGGCCAGATGCACAAAGTGGCGAATGTGTCTGGAGTTGGTTTGCAGTGGTGACAGAAACCCTGGGATGCCCATATCCATTTGCTGTGTCTACCTCTTTATCTCTGTTTCTCAATAAAATCAGAGGAGTAAAAGGGCTAGGCTAAAAGTGGGTGCATTTTAGATGGCAAATCAGAACCTGTATCTCTAGAATTAACTTAAAGCACGGAGACAAGAATGATGAGTGTAGCAGTCTCATGTCACAGCCCAAGTGTTAGGCAATAGAAGAAAGGTTAAATAGGTATGATATTTACATGGTGAAACATTGTAACATGGTGGGACTATACTTTGTATAAAGTAGTTGAGGTTTCAAAAGAGTGGCTTGAGGGCAGTGTGTGGATTGAAAGTATTTTGGCTGGTCCTTCCAGGACTGAATTTGAATTAGTTCACAATATTTAAAAATAAAGGCGGGCTGGAGAGGTGGCTTAGCAGTTAAAAGTGCTTGCCTACAAAGCCAGAGGCCCCAAATTCAACTCCCAGGGCCCACGTAAGCCATATGCACAAGGGGGTACACACATCTGGAGTTTGTTTGCAGTGACGGGAGGCCCTGATGTGCCCATCCCCCCCCCACCACCTGCCTATTTCTGTATCTCTCAAATATTTTTTAAAAACATAAAAATAATGGCATACTTAACAAATTTAGATTGCTTGCTTTTCTGGAAGACTCCGATCTGACAACTCCTGACCCATGTTCTCAAGTGGCAGGAGAGCTGGCAATAGTGGGCTACATACATTTGGCTAGCCTGATTCCTTTAGATGGGAAACCTGCAGAGGACCTGTCAGGTCCATCTAACTTGTATATGCCATTTTCTTAAGCCCTGTGGGCAGGTGATCGTCACCCTTTAGAGAAGGTGGGGGGTGACAAACAGCAGAACAATATGCGTAATATGACCTGTATTTAATTAGAACAAAGTTTTGCATGCATAATAAAAAAAGTTTGAAAGGTAAACACCAAACACTGGCAAGGTGGGAGATAACTTATAATTTTTTATATAGTTTTGTTTTTTGAGGTAGAGTCTCACTCTATCCCAGGCTGACCTGGAATTAACTATGTAGTCTCAGGGTGGCCTCGAATTTACAGTGATCCTCCTACCTCTGCCTCCCAAGTGCTGGGATTAAAGGCATGTACCACCATGCCTGGCCACAATTTTTTATATTTTTATTTCTTTGAGAGAGAAAGGCAGGCAAAGAATGGGCACACCAGGGCCTCTAGTTGCTGCAAATGAACTCCAGAAGCATGTACCACCTTGTGTATATGGCTTACATGGGTCCTGGGGAATGGAAACTAGCTGAGTCCTTTGGCTTTGCATGCAAGTGCCTTAACCACTATGCCATCTCTCCAGCCCTAATTTACAATTTTTTGTTGTTGTTTTGAGGTAGGATCTCACTCTGGCTCAGGCTGACCTGGAATTCACTATGTAGTCTCAGGGTGGCCTCGAACTCTCAGCGATCCTCTGCCTCCCAAGTGCTGGGATTAAAGGCATGCGCCACCACACCCGGCTTAATTTACAATTTTTAACAAAAGTCTCCCAGTTGAGCTGGATCATCTTCCATGTTTAAGATCTGGTCTGAAGCAGAGGATTCCCCACAGGAAGCTTGTCACAGATGCTGGCTTCTTGAGTCTGGTAGTGTCTGGGTGCACAGAGGATCCGTTTTTAATGCACATGCCCTGAGGGATTTGGAGATGCAGTCTGATAGCCACACTGGTTGAGGGAAAGGCCTCTACTCTGATATCAATTTGAGAAGGCTGGCTTTGATTTGGTGGTGGGCAACAAGATCAATGAGGGTCTGTCTGAAAGCTGCATGACTCAGAAGGACCTCACTCACTCAGGCCTTGGTCTGTTATTCCTTACAGCATCTTGGTCCCCATGCTCTCAGTGAAGTGGTTTATGGCTGCCAATTACCAGCAACTGTCTCCTGTGAAGGATCCTATGCTAACAGCAGTCCGCTTGGGTTACTATTGTGTGGTTTGGAGGAATAGCAGTGAGTCAAAGACTTTAAATTCATTCCTGGCTCCCAAGATATTACATACTTGTCTTTGTGCATCTTGGTGTCTGTCTAAAATTAGCAGCAGCATCCTTCCCAGGCATGACTGTTGGATGAGTGGAGGACAGAAGCTGTCTTTGGGCCAACTCTTCCAGTGCCCAGAACAGAACTGGAGGACTCTAGGAGCACCATTAAGTAAACTCACCAAGCTTCAATTTCCTATTTCCTTCACTCTCTCTTCCTATTTGAGGAGGAGCAAATGTTGGAAATATAGAAGATGCATTTTTAGGGCCAAATTCTGGGGACTCATTACCTCCAGCCTTTGCCACACCTACTTCCCACAAGATGGGAAAAACCTTGTAGCTTGGAGAGAATTAACAAGTAGGATTCCATGGGTGCAGAAGTCTTCCTGAATGTGCCAAATAAACCAAGTTAGATAACGCAGTGCGTAAAGATACTTTTTCCCACGGGTTCTATCTTCCAAGTTGGGCAGAGGGCAGGAAAGGCACAATTCTTGGAACTTGAATAAGGAACAGAAATTCTTAATTTAGCTTCAGAAGAGACGTCTGAAAAATACTAAGAAAAACTTAAGCATAAAATGATCCCCTAAAAAATAAATGCTGGTATCCATAGTGTAGCTTTTAAAAATGTGCTTCAAACAGTTTTTTTTTTTTTTTACAACAGACCTGCCTTAGTCTTTGAGAGGGCTCCATCACTGAACTATATGGCTCTGTTAACTCTCCACATGTAGAAGCTGATCCATAGAACCCCTTGGCCATGAATGATAGCAGATGGTGATATAATCATGAAGGGCCCATACGTACTGTCTGCCTGTCCTCTCAAACTCGCTCTGGAGACATGCACCTAGATGAAACTAAAGAGCTGTTTTCAGATGGGGTTTGGAAGGATAACATATCTGGTCTGCTTTTCCTTAAATTATGACGTACTGTATTGGGGATGGAACCCCGGGTCTTGTGCATGGTAAGCAAGCACTCTGCCACTATTCTTTCATTCATCAAGAGGCCATGCCAGGACATTGGGTAATGGCCACACAATCATTACTTACGAAGAACTGCAGTCTGAGCATTCAGTCTCTGCATCACACAGTGAGGTACTGAACAGTGATTGCTGGATCATGTGTGTGGTATGTCACAGGCATATGACATTTAGAATTAAGACCTGCTTAGACAAGAAAGAAGCTACTTAAGCCAGGCGTGGTGGCACACGCCTTTAATCCCAGCACTTGGGAGGCAGAGGTAGGATGATCGCCATGAGTTCAAGGCCACCCTGAGAATACATAGTTCCAGGTCAGCCTGGGCTAGAGTGAGACCATACCTAAAAAAAAAGAAGAAGAAGAAGCTACTTAGTGCTGAAGTGAAAACTTGACAAGATTTTTAAAATTCATAATTTATATATAAAAGTCTTGCCGGGCATGGTGGTGCCCACCTTTAATCTCAGCACTCAGGAGGCAGAGGTAGGAGGATCGCTGTGAGTTCAAGGCCAGCCTGAGACTACATAGTGAATTCCAGGTCAGCCTGAGCTGGAGCAAGACCCTGCCTCAAAAAAATAAATAAACAAATAAATAAGGGGCTGGAGGGCTGGAGAAATGGCTTGACCATTAAGCGTCTGCCTACGAAGCCAAAGGATCCCAGTTCAATTCTCCAGGACACATGTAAGCCAGATGCACAAGGGGCACAGGCATCTGGAGTTCATTTGCAGTAGCTAAAGGCCCTGGCATGCCCATTTGCTCTCTGTCTGCCTCTCTTCTATCTCTCTCTCTCTGCTTGCAAATAAATAAATAAAAAATTTTAAAAATAAGGGGCTAGGGCTGGAGAGATGGCTTAGCGGTTAAGGCGCCTGCCTCCTAAGCCTAAGAACGCTGATTCCACTCTCCAGGTCCCACGTTTAGCCAGATGCAAAGTGACACAAGGGCACAATGCCACACTTGACCACAAGGGGGGCGCACGCATCTGGATTTCGTTTGCAGCAGCTGAGACACCGCTGGCGCGCCAATCTCTGTCTTCCTCTCTGTGTGTGTCTCTCTCCAAAAAATAAAATAAAATAAAATAAAATAATAAAATAAAATAAAATAAAATAAATAAGGGGCTAGAGAGATAGCTTAGCAGTTAAGACATTTGCCTGCAAAGCCAAAGGATCCCAGTTCAATTCTCTAGGACCCACGTAGGCCAGATGCACAAGGTGGCGCATGCATCTGGAGTTCATTTGCAGTGGCCAGAGGCCTTGGCACGCCCATTCTCTCTCTCTGTCTCTCCCTCTCAAATAAATAAATAAAATATATTTTTAAAAGTAAAAATAAATAAAAAATAGAAACAAAACATGAAAGTTTCCAGTAAAAGGAGAGGTAACACAATGTTGAATAAAGGCAAACTAGTCCAAGTGTGGTGTTTCATACCTGTAATCCCAGCACTCAGGAAGCTGAGGCACAAGGGTAATGAATTTGAGGCCAACCTGTATTACATAGTAAGACCCTGTCTCAAAACTCCTTAAGTTAACTAAACTTAATTTGGTAGCCATTAAATCTAGTCAGTAAACTTAGATTGCAGGGTCCCCCCCACCCCAAGGTAGGGTCTCACTGTAGCTCAGGCTGACCTGAAATTCTCTACGTAGTCTCAGGGTGGCCTTGAACTCACAGAGGTCCTCCTACCTCTGCCTCCCAAGTGCTGGGCTTAAAGGCGTGCGCCACCACGCCCGGCCTAGATTGCAGTTTTTTATAACTAGAAATTCTCAACTGTCTCCTTGCTAAATTTACTTGGTACTGTCTCTAGGAAGGAATAAAACCTGAAGTCATTCATGGTAGGAGAAATGTAGGGCATCTGCAACAAGAACCAGACAGATCATCTGTCCTAAAACGGATCCTAACATAAACTGCAACAAGAAACCAGATGTCAAAGATTTCAGACAACTTTGTCACTGAACCAGTGATAAAAGCTCAAAAGAATTATGGGCTAAATACACAACTGGATTAAGCATCAGTTCTTTTCAACATCAGCTTTGCAAGAACTAGGGTGACCTCTATGAAGGAATTACATGTGAAATCCCTTAAATAAAAATTTATTGGCTTAAAAAGTTCTTAAATTAGGGCTGGAAAGATGGCTTACTGGTTAAGGTGCTTGACTGCGAAGCCTAAGGACTCATGCTCAACTCTCCAGGTCCCACATAAACCAGATACTGAAGGTGATGCAAGTGCGCCAGGTCACACATGTGCACAAGATGGTGCACACGTCTGGAGTTCTATTGCAGTAGCTGGAGGCCCTGGCATGCCAATTCTCTCATAATTTTTTTTTATCCTTAATACCAAACAACCAAAAAAACTAATAACCAATAGCTAATTCTAAAGTACCTTAAAAAATTCACTAGCTGGGTGTGGTGGTGCATGCCTTTGATCCCAGCACTCAGGAGGCAGAGGTAGTATTGCTGTGAGTTCAAGGTCAGCTTGAGACTACATAGTGAATTCCAGGTCAGCTTGGGCTAGAGTGAAACCCTACCTGGAAAAAAACATCAAAAACCAATGGACTGGCCAGACATGGTGGGTGGTACATGCCTTTGAGGCAGAGGTAGGAGGATCCGCGAGAGTTCGAGGCCACCCTAAGACTACATAGTGAATTCCAGGTCAGCCTGAGCTAGAGTGAGACCCCACCTTGAAATAAATGGGAGCAAGTTGTAAAGCTAATGTCAAGCAAGGCCTGCCAAATTTCCCTACTTCAGACTGCTGTTGGTCTCCTGCTGGCTTCCTGGCTCAGTACATTCAAGTAGATGAGGTAAGACACTCGTATTCCCATGAGCTTTGATCAGGTGTCTGCATGAGACTGAGACACTGACCATACCAGAAAGGCATGGAGTGAATGTGGGATCTGAGGGTTTGAGAAAGCATGAACTTCATAAAAACCTCCTTTTCTCCCTATATGCCTCACATCGTCCGAGGTGTGCATTTAGAAGGGACTCAAACTGCTTACTAAATGCTGAAGCAGTGGGGAGGATAGAAGGAATAGGAGAGAGGGTTTATTTGGTACAGACTACCTGAGTTTGTTTCTCAAGACTTCCTTCTTTTCCTCCCGTTCTGGCCCCACCTTTTGGCTCTCTCACCATTGATGAGCAACTGCCAGCTGAGAAAGTGAAAACAGGTGTGAGGTACACTGGCAAGCTTACCAGTCAGTTCTACTAGCCTGCTTTCGTTAAGGGGCTTTTTTTTTTCTTTTGGAGGGGGGAGGAGACAATGTTGCTATGTAACTTTTTTTTTTTCCTTTTTATTGACAGCTTCCTCTCTCCCCTCTCCCCCCAACCTTGCTATGTAGCTCTTGAACATCCTGCAGCAGCTTCCTGAGTGTTGGGATTACACCATTCCTGGATTTTGTTAAGAATTTTGATGGAGTGGTGATGGATGGCCAACAGGCAGGGGATCTGGGTTTCTCTGCCAGAGCCTGTTCCTCATATACACGAGTGTGCCAGGTTCATGTAAAGCTTTGCTGAGCTGCCTGGTCAGGGCTTTCTGGGAACTGTGCAGCTTCTGCTCGCACCTGCCTTCCTCAGCCCTGATCTCTCTAGAACTACTGTCTTGGGTACCCTCCTGCTCGCTCTGGTCTTTTGTCTGTGCTGCCTCTATGCCTGCTTGCTAGCACCCCTCCACAGTCCGTTCCACCAGTTGCCAGGCCAGTCACTTGGGGTCCTGGCTGGACTTGGTCCCTTTTCCCATCTTCTAGTCCACTCTGCCTCTGGCTTTTCTGACGCTAGCTCCTGTTAGCACCCATGGTCTTAATTCTCACAGTAGGATTGCTAACTTGTCCCAGCTCAAAGAACTAGCTGGGTCTCTGATTTCCACCCTGGAGAAAGTTACCATATTAGTTTTCTTTTCCCTTTCTCTGACTAAAGCTGAACCTCTTCAAAGTAGAGATAGCCATACACACACACACACACACACACACACACACACACACAATTACCACAACTAGAGCATTTAAGAATAGCTACATTTCACATATTATCTCTTAAATTTTACTCTGAAGTTACCAACATCTTTACCAAACAGAATATCATAAGGTTGAACCACTAAGCTAACAAACTAACCTGTTACTAATGAATTAAAAATACATTATTAGCCGGGTGTGGTGGCGCATGCCTTTAATCCCAGCAACTCGGGAGGCAGAGGTAGGAGAATCGCTGTGAGTTGAAGGCCACCCTGAGAATACAGAGTGAATTCCAGGTCAGCCTGGGACAGCCTGAGACCCTACCTCAAAAAATCAAAATAAATAAATAAATAAGTATGTAAAATAAATATATATTATTGAGCCAGGAGTGGTGGTGCATGCCTTTAATCCCAGCACTTGGGAGGCAGAGGTAGGAGGATCGCTGTGAGTTCAAGGCCACCCTGAGACTATGTAGTGAATTCTAGGTCAGCCTGGGCTACAGCAAGACCCTATCTCAAAAAAAAAATTTTTTTCTAACAACACCCAGTTCTGCAAACTCTAAAAAATATATTATTACATGGGGCAGCATGGGGTAATAACAGGAAGGAATTTGCAATGTGAAATCACTGAGGGTGAGAATTCTGGCTCTCTCAGCTGGATCCTTCAAAAACCAGTCAATGTCTCTAAGCCTCAATACTTTCAGTGTAAAAAGGGAGATTAGTGTGGGGCGTGGTGGCACACACAACTTTAACTCCTTGGGAGGAAGAGATAGAAGGATGGCTGTGAGTTTGAGGCCAGTCTGAGACTACGTAGTGAGTTCCAGGTCAGCCTGGGCTACAGTGAGACCCTACCTTGAAACTGAAACCCCCCAAAAATTACTATTATTTTTAAAAAATATTTTAAAATTTATTCTCAAGAGAGAAAGAGAGAGAGAATGGGCACACCAGGGCCTCTAGCTACTGCAAACAAACTCCAGATACATGAGCCACTTTGTGCATCTGGCTTTATGTGGATACTGAGGAATCAAACCTGAGTTGTTAGGCTTTGCAGGCAAGTGCCTTAACCACTGAGCCCCCAAATTACTATTATATTAGAAAACTAAATGTATCTTTTTTTTTTTTTTTTTGAGGTAGGGTTTCGCTCAATCCCAGGCTGACCTGGAATTCAGTATCAGGTTGGCCTTGAACTCAGAAGTCCTCTACCTCTGATTCCCAAGTGCTGGGATTAAAGGTGTGCGCCACCACGCCCGGCAGTATCTTTGTTCTTAACTGGCAATTTAGTTAGAACAATACAATCTTCCAGACACAAAATAGCCTTGCTATTCGTGACCTCACAGTGCCTGACACTACCTACACAAGACCTTCATAATAGAAGGAAAAAATGATATTAAAATAGAAGAGAAAGCCAGGCGTGGTGGCCACCCTGAGACTACATAGTGAGTTCCAGGTCAGCCTGGGCTAGAGTATGACCCTACCTCAAAAAACCAAAATAATAATAATAATTAATAATAATAATAATAATAAAGAGAGACTAATTAGAGAAGGGATTCAATGGAGGAAGGATTTGAAATGGGAAGAATGAGGCTGGGAATTATCATGATTTACTGTCTATACTTAGCTGTCAATAAATAAAAAGTTTTAAAGGGGGTTAGAGAAATGGCTTAGCAGTGAAGGTGCTTGGCTGCAAAGCCTAAGCCCCGGTTTGATTCCCCAGCACCCACCTAAGCCAGATGAATGAGGTGGTGCATGTGTCTGCAGTTAGGCTGCAGTGGCTAGAGGCTCTGGCTCACCCATTCTCTCTCTCAAATAAAATAAATAAATAAAAATATTTTAAAAAAGAAATGTTGGCTTTAAAAAAGCTTTTTTAAAAAAAAAAAAAAAGTAGTACAAAATAAACCCCTAAAAGGCAATAAAAGTCATCTATTAGATATGTTTGGCTAATAGATTGTTTTTATGCTGACGCATCCTACTACTGAGATAATAAATTATTGAAATAGGATAATTATCTTCTTGTTTGAGTCAGCTAGCCAGGAAGACATAAAGAACCTTTTCTAAATCTCTGCTAATCTCAAGAAAACAGTAGTTGGGAACTATTTAGATAAAATCTTATAAAATCTCACCCCACCATTATCTAAGAGGTATTGTCATACTTTTGAAATCCCACAAACAGCTGGGCATGGTGGTTCATACTTTTTTTTTTTTTTTTTTGTTTTTGGAGGTAGGATCTTATTCTAGCCCAGGCTGACCTGGAATTCACTATGTAGTCTCAGGGTGGCCTCGAACTCATGGTGATCCTCCTACCTCTACCTCCTGAGTGCTGGGATTAAGGCATGTGTCACCACGCCTGGGTGGCATTTTTTAAACATGTCCGTTAGAGATAGCTTCATCCTTCAGTTTCATACACAGGATTATTTTAAACACTTAAACTCTTGAAATTGGCAAGTCTTCAGAAGACACAACAGCTTACTGTGTCCGCCATCAGAGAGTAACCTAGTTGCGTTGATGTTTTCCCAGCAGTTTCCAAAGACAAACATGGGTGCCACACATTGATCAAAAACACCTGCCTGCCCTTAGTCAAACGCTACATCAGTCTTCAATGAAATACACACTTGCTGCTAAGCTGGGTTTGTGTTTTGTTTTGGTTTTTCAAGGAAGGGGGCCAGCCTGGGACTAGAGTAAGTTCCAGGTCAGCCTGGGCTAAAGTCAGATTCTACCTAGAACCATAGAGGCCTGAGGTCAAATCTCCCCTGTGACCTAGAGGCAAGGGGCTAGATAGTCTTGCAGATCCCCAGCCTTTAAAAAATTTTTTTTTAATTTTTAAATTATTTTTTGGAGAGAGACAGAGAGAGACAGACAGAGAGGGAAAAGGAGACAGAGATGGGCGCGCCAGCAGTCTCTCAGCTGCTGTGAACGAAATCCAGATGTGTGCGCCCCCTTGTGGTCAAGTGCAGCATTGCGCCCTTGCGTCCCTTTGCATCTGGCTAAACGTGGGACCTGGAGATTGGAACCGGGTTCTTAGGCTTAGCAGGCAGGCGCCTTAACCACTAAGCCATCTCTCCAGGCTGGAGAGATGGGCTTAGTGGTTAAAGCATTTGCCTGTGAAGCCTGAGGACCCAGGTTCAACTCTCCAGGACCCATGTAAGCCAGAAGCACAAGGTGACACATGCATCTGGAGTTTGTTTGCAGCGGCTGGAGGCTCAAGCGTGCCCATTCTATCTGCCTCTTCAGCTCTCTCATAAATAAATAAATGAAATATTTAAATTTTTTTTCTTTTATCTATTTGAGAGGGAGAGACAGAAAGAGGCAGAATGAGTATGTGTGCACCAGGGCCTCTCGCCACTGCAAACGAACTCCAGACACATGCACCACTTTGGGCATCTGGTTTTATGTGGGTACTGGGGAAATGAACTAAAGCCATCAGGCTTTGCAAGCAAGTGCCTTTAATTGCTGAGCCATCTCCCCATCCTTTTAAGAACACCTTTTAAGCCAGGCGTGGTAGCACACGCCTTTAATCCCAGCACTTGGGAGGCAGCGGTAGGAGGATCACCTTGAGTTCAAGGCCACCCTGAGACTACATAGTGAATTCCAGGTCAGCCTGGGCCAGAGTGAAACTCTACCTCAGAAAACAAAACAACAATAACAACAACAAAAAACAAGAGCACCTTTTAAGTCCTGGGTCCTACTCTATGAAACACCCATTTGTGTGGCTTTGGTAAGAGGATGTCCATTTTTAGACAGTAGTAACTATTCTTCAGGGTTCCAATTATGAAACTACTGAGATCCTCTGGAAAATGAATGCAGGCTCCTCCCGCCCCGCCCCGCCCTGGGCGGAGGCCTGTGCTCATGAAGGCAGTGCTTTCATCCCAGAGATTCACTTGGGAGCAGCTGCCAAACAAGCGTTCTCCATGAGCACCATTTGTTTCCTGTATTTAAAACATTTGGAAAATTATTTCATTGATAGAAAGGCCAATTTAAGCTGGTCAGGAAATACTGAAGTAGAAATTCTCATTGTGAAATCTTAATTATACAGCATTAATTGTACCATTTACAATAAACATCAGCTATCTTTTTTCCTATTGTATGTTAGCCAGTTGAGTCCTATTCACCACAAATCATTTGGAATGGTGGAGGATACAGATAAAGAACAGCATAACAAGCATTTTCAGAAAGATTAGTCCTGGTCCCAAGTGAAATTATAAGGCCATTAGATAAAAGTAAAGTACTGAAACCACTATACAACTTCAAAAGGACCAAAATAACATCTGTGCTTTGAAAAAAAATAGTGTTGGGCCTGGAGAGATGGCTTAGAGGTTAAGGGCTTGCCTGCCTAAGGACTCCAGTTTGAGGCTCGATTCCCCAGGACCCATGTAAGCCTGATGCACAAGGTGGTTCATGCATCTGGAGTTCATTTGCAGTGGCTGGAGGCCCTAGCACGCCCATTGTCTGTCTCTCTATCTGCCTCTTCCTCTCTCTCTGTCGCTCTCAAATAAATAAACAAACAAAAAACTAGTGTAGAGCATATCTGCTTAAGCGGAAAGAATAAATGCTGCATTTTCTTTGTGTGTGTAGGGGGATGTTCGCTATATGCACATGTATGTGCACATGTAGTGGTCAGAGGAGAAAAGAATGCTGGGTGTCTTCCATTGCTCATTTGTGGGTTTTCTTGAGACAGTTTCTCATTGATTCCAGAGCTTGCCATTTCTTGTTGCTTTCACAAGCCCAAAAGTTCTCATCTCTGCTCCCCACAGGACTGGTGTTACAGGGTTCCATAGGCTTACATGGGATTAACTGCTGAGCCATCTCTCTAGCCCTCTAAATGCTGCATTTTGATATAGTTGTTTTCATATAAGCACTTTATTAGTATAAAAGCCATTTAAAATTTTTTTAGCATGTTACCCATTCTGGATAGGAATATTAGTATCTTGTGTATACCATCACACCCGGTGTTTTTTGTTGTTGTTGTTGTTTGTTTGTTTGTTTTTTGAGGTAGGGTTTCACTCTGGTCCAGGCTGACCTGGAATTAACTATGTAGTCTCAGGGTGGCCTTGAACTCATGGCAATCCTCCTACTAAGCCATGTTTCCAGCCCCTGAGTGCTTTTTGATTAACTCTGGTCCAGGCTGATGTGTAGTCTCAGGGTGGCCTTGAACTCATGGCAACCCTGAGTGCTGGGATTATTTTTAAAAAATTTATTATTTATTTATTTATTTATTTGAGACAGAGAGAGGAAAAGAGAGGGAGGGAGAGTGAGAATGGGCATGCCAGGGCCTCTAGCCACTGCAAATGAACTCCAGATGCGTGTGCCCCCTTGTGCATCTGGCTTATGTGGGACCTGGAGAATCGAACTGGGGTCCTTAGGCTTCACAGGCATGAGCCTTAACCGTTAAGCTGTCTCTCCAGCCCCTGACGTTATTTTTTAAATTAATTAGTTAATTTTTTTGTTTTTTCATTTTTTTCGAGGTAGGGTCTCACTCTAGCCTAGGCTGACCTGGAATTCCCTATGTATTCTCTGGTGGCTTTGAACTCATGGCAATCCTCCTATCTCTGCCTCCCAAGTGCTGGGATTAAAGGCATGCACCACCACACCCAGTGTGATGGTTAAATTTGTGTCAACTTGATTTGTTTAGGAATCCACAGACATTCCTCATAAGTGTGTCTCTGAGGTTGCCTCTAGGAAGAATCCTTCCCCCAGGGTGAGCCCTTCCCCCAGAGTGGGCAGCCCCTCTTGGAGGAGGGGGCTGGTTGATAAAAAGAAGCTCTGGGAAGAAAGGCTGTCTCTCCTCCCACCTCGCTGTTCTCTGCTTTCCAGTGTGGACTGAAACCAGGGTGGACTGAAGAGCATCATCTCTCCAGGACACCTTCAGGCCTTCAGTGCCAGATTGGGACTACTGAGGCATCCAGCCTCGTGGACTGAGCAGCTACCGGGTTCCTTGACTCTCAGGCCTGCAACCTGCTATTTCTGGACTGTTGTAAGCTAATCCAATAAATTCCCTTTTAATACAATTCATTCTATCCATTCTGTTCCTCTAGAGAACCCTGACTAATACACCCAGCTCAATTCATTTATTTTTATTTTTATTTATTTGAGAGAGAGAAAATGGGTGCACCAGGGCCAGGGCTTCCCACCCTGCAAACTAACTCCAGATGCATGTGCCACCTTGTTCATCTGGCTTACATGGGTCCTGGGGAATTGAACCGAGGTCCTTTGGCTTTGCCAGCAAGCACCTTAACAACTAAGCCATCCCTCCAGCCCATTTTTTAAAAATTTTATATTCCCACTTTGGTGCTAAGAACCAAATCCAGGGCCTTGAATTTGTTAGGCAAGTGATCTTCCACTGAGCTATATCCCCAACTACTCGTGCTTTTAAAAAGCAAAGAAACTGTACTGGGTGTGGTAGCACACGCCTTTAATCCCAGCACTTGGAGGCAGAGGTAGTTGGACCACCATGAGTTCGAGTCTACCTTGAGACTACATAGTGAATTCCAGGTCAGCTTGGGCCTAGAGCAAGACCCTACCTCAAAAAAACAAAATAACAAAAGCAACAAAACTAATAAAAACCCAGGGGTAGGACTTTGGACTTCAACTTTTCTCTTTTCTTTCTTTGAGTTTCTCTTTGATAATACATATTTAGTTATTTATTTTTGACACTTTTGGGGGGGTAGTAGCTCTGTAGCCCAGGTGGTTCTCAAATTTATCATATTCTTGTCTCAGTCTCTTAAGTGCTGGGATTACAGGTATGTACCACCACACTTGGTCATCAATAATTTTGAATACCTAAAATAATTTCAAATCTTGTTGGAAGACATCAGGTAATGTTTTCATGGAGAGCAGTGAAATCCTGTAAGTCTGTGATTTAGAATGTACAGAAGCAGGGAAGGGAAGGGAAGTGAAGAAGACTTTAAAGGTAAGGAGGGATGAATGGTGAAGGGGAGGTTTTGAGGATAGCACACTAGCCCTTGGGGTTTAGCATCCTCTCTCACAATGAAATTGGAGTTGGAAAAATAACTGCACAAAACAAGTACATATGTCCCTCAAGCATAAAGCAACCTGCAATCAGATGATTAAATTTTATCCTAAATTAATTTACAAAAGAGAGATATTATATTGCAACCTCCTGTGTCCACAGATGCAAAGGAATGACCAGTCCTTAGGCTTGAATGGCAGCTGAGTAGTAAACTTGAGGGACCATCTGCTCCAGGGAGACTGAGGTGCTAGCTGGGCTCCGTGCTGGTGATTCAGTAGGCTGCACTGTGTGCATGCTTTCTGTTCAGAGGTGCAGTTCCCTTCTGTTGGGAAGATCCATAACTGTTCTCATGGTGGCTCACAAGGAGGTGTAGACTGTCGCAGGCTCTGCCTTGAACCACAGCTTTCTGCTTTTCCAAAGAGACGCCATGCATGGGCCATCTTGCGAAGTTTAGCAAGATTGGGTTTGCTGATCTATGGGAAGAAAGAATAAGCAACAGGAAAAGCCAGGTGGCATAAAAGTATTTCTAAAGTATGGATCTCTGGGGCTGCAGAGATTGCTTAGCGGTTAAGGCACATGCTTGCAAAGCCTAA
Source organism: Orientallactaga sibirica (assembly GCA_036365145.1). Classification (NCBI taxonomy): domain Eukaryota; kingdom Metazoa; phylum Chordata; class Mammalia; order Rodentia; family Dipodidae; genus Orientallactaga; species Orientallactaga sibirica. The sequence goes on from JAEOAD010000010.1 coordinate 40,577,724, forward strand.
GGACCCCAGTTCGATTCTCCAGGTCCCAAGTAAGCCAGATGCACAAGAGGGCACATGCATCTGGAGTCTGCAGTGGCTAGAGGCCCTGACACACCCATTCTCACTCTCCCCCTCTCTCTTTCCCTCTCTCTGTCTCAAATAAATAAATAATAAATAAAATCTTAAAGTATGGATCTCTGAATCTAATTTATGGACACAAAAAACCCTGATAAAATTCCTTAGAATTAGTGCAAACATTATGCCTAGAGGCAGACCTCCCAGTAATGGGAAAGGAGTTATTTTTCATTTTTTTAGTTTGAATGAAAGAATTTATTTATTTTTTTTGAAGTAGGGTCTTGCTCTAGCCCAGGCTGACCTGGAATTTACTATGTAGTCTCAGACTGGCCTCAAACTCACAGCGATCCTCCTACCTCTGCATTTCAAGTGCTGGATTAAAGGTGTGCACCACATGCCTGGCAAGAATTTTTTAAAATTTCTTTTTATTTTGAGAGAGTGTATGTGTGCACCAGGACCTCCTGCCACCGCATTCCAGGCATATGCACCATGTTGTGCATCTGGCTTTATATGAATACTGGGGAATCGAACCTGGGCTGTCAGGCTTTATAAGCAAATGTCTTTAACCAGTGAGCCACTTCTCTAGCCCGAAAGCAAAGAATATTCTTTTTTTATTCATTTATTTTTTATTGACAACTTCCATAATTGTAGACGATAACCAATGTCAACTCCCTCCCTCCCCCACTTTCCCCTTTGCAATTTCACTCTCCATCATATCCCCTCCCCCTCTCAATCGGTCTCTCTTTTATTTTGATATCATCATTTCCTCCTATTATGATGGTCTTGTGTAGGTAGTGTCAGGCATTGCCAGGACATGGATAATCCAGGCCATTTTGTGTCTGGAAGAGTGCATTGTAAGGAGTCCTACCAAAGAATTTTCAATGGAGTAAAATTAACTTGATGACTGGAACAATTAACACATGAAAAGTATGTGAGAAAGGCCTGTGGCCAGATGGGTGTGGTGGCTCACATCTTTAATCCCAGCACTTGGGAGGCAGAGGTAGGAGGATCACTGTGGATTCTAGATCCTCCTGGAACTACATAGTGAATTCCAGGTCAGACTGAGCTAGAAAGAGACCCTACATCGAAAAATAGAAACAAAGGAAGTCAGTCCTATGGACTAGAGAGATGGCTTAGTGGTTAAGGCACTTGCTGGCAAAGATAAAGGACCCAGGTTTGATTCGGCAGTACCTATGTAAAAGCCAATACACAAGGGGGCGCATGCATCTGGAGTTTGTTTGCAGTGGCTGGAGGCCCTGATGTGCTTATTCTCTTGTTCTCCCCGGCACTCTCCCATTTCTGCTTGTAAATAAATAAAGGAAAATCATCAGAAAGAAAGAAAGGAAGGAAGGAAGGAAGGAAGGAAGGAAGGAAGGAAGGAAGGAAGGAAGGAAGGAAGAAAGAAAAGAAAGGAAGGGAGGAAAGGAAAAGAAAGAAGGAGCTGTTAGCAGGAAGATAATCAAATAAAAGATTTAGCCAGGCGTGGTGGCGCCACGCCTTTAATCCCAGCACTCGGGAGGCAAGGAAGGAAGAAAGGCCTAGATAGCTGTAGTTAATTCCAGGTCAGCCTGGAATGATAAAAAAAAAAAAAAAAAAAAATAAAAGATTTTGGAAAAGAACCAGGCATGGTGGTGCATGCCTTTAATCCCAGCACTCGGGTGGCAGAGGTAGGAGGATCCCAGTGAGTTCAAGGCCACCCTGAGACTACATAGTGAATTCCAGGTCAGCCTGGACAAAGAAGGAAGGAAGGAAAGAAAGGAAAGGAAAGGAAAGAGGGAGGGAGGGAGGAAGGAAAGAAGGAAGGAAGGAAGGAAGGAGGGAGGGAGGGAGGGAGGGAGGGAGGAAGGAGGGAAGGGAGGGAGGAAGGAAAATATTCTTAAACTACTCCATGCTTGATTGCATAGCCACACCATTGTTCACATGCTGCTTCTGAAGCAGGGCCTCAGCATAGTGTACACATCTCCAAGCCAGGTTCCCTGTCTGATGATCCCTAAGCTCCAACTAAAGGTATCCTTGGAGATGGCTAGTTATGCCCACAGGTCATCATTCTAGCATGTACTAGCAAGAAACTGGATGTTTCAGCTATATTCTGTCCACAATGAGTTCACTACATTTCTACCAATTATCTCTGCCCCACAGGAAGAATCTTAACAAACCCAGAGGCAGAAGGCAAGTGATATTCAGAATATGTCTGTACATATGTTAAGGTTAAAAACCACAAGACAGTTTAGTTTGAGCTCCATTTTGAATATGAACTGGAAGAACCAAATGAAGAGACTTTAAATGAAACTTCCAGTTCGTGTTTTTCAAATCTCCTTTATTTTGTCAGGCTTGGTGCATGGTGGTCCACACCTTTAATCCCAGCACTTGGGAGGCAGAGGTAGGAGGATCACAGTGAGTTCCAGGCCAGTCTGGGACTACAGAGTGAGTTCCAGGTCAGCCTGGGATAGAGTGAGACCATTCCTTGAAAAAAACAAAAATAAACAAAGAAAAACCAAAACAAAAAAACCCTGTTTGATTCTCCAGGTTTGATTCTCCAGATCCCACGTAAGCCAGATGCACATGGTGGCACATGCATCTGGAAATCTGGAATTCGTTTACAGTGGCTAGAGGCCCTGGTGTGCCCATTCTCACTCTTTTTCTCTCCCCCCTTGTCTCTAATGAATAAATAAAAATTATATATATATAACATTTGGAAAGCAGAAGCTGGAGAAGAAAGAAAAGCTAAACTTTGTTCCCTCCTGCTCCTACCAGTCATCAGTGTACCTGCTTTTCCTGTTCCAAGTGGTCCATGTCAGCTAATGGCAGCATGGAAGGTCGCCCATGAGCACACTGGAATGGCAGTTGACACCAGGACAGAGCTTCAATAAGGCGAAAGCACTCCTCCAGGCTCAGACCATCATTAAACTTAATGGCCCCTAAATGAAAGAGAGAAACCAAAAGGCCATGGTGGTAAGAAACCAATGCTTTGCCTACCTAATGGACTATGAAGCTGAAGTTATCATTTGTTCAGAGGTTTTCCAAAAGCAACCCCTGATTATTTCCTTACAGAGCTCATTTGATTCTCTAAATTAAAAAAAAAAAAAATTACTATTTTTTATGAGAGAGAGAATTGGCACACCAGGGCCTCCAGCCACTGCAATTGAACTCCAGACACATGTGCTACCTTGTGCATGCATCACCTTGTGCGTCTGGTTTACATGGGATCTGGAGAGTCAAACATGGGTCCTCAGGCTTCGCAGACCATCTCTCTAGCCCTATTGTCTCCTTTTAAAAAATTTCTATTATAATCTTCCTAATCTAAACTCTCATAGCTAGAACTAACCTTTATTCTTAATTATATAGTTATAGGTGTTGCACTTAATGTGCAACTTTGTCAGGAGCTTTTTCAGACAGTGAGTGTGACAGATGTCTCTACCTTCAATAGAGCTTATGGACTGATAGGTAAGACAGACATTAGTCATAGAATGACAAAATAATTTAGTTATAAGTGCTGTGAAATACAGGACACGACTATTGAATAGAAGGCCAAAGCCAGTGTTGAAGGGGCAGGAATCTGTGTCCGTGGAGACGGTCTAGGACACATATGAGCACAGCAATGGTCTGCTCGTCTGGCGAGAGGGTAGCTATAAGGGATGAAGACAGGATACAGGGACAAAGAGCTTTAAGATATTTCAGGAAGCTGGGCATGGTGGCGCACGCCTTTAATCCCAGCACTCGGGAGGCAGAGGTAGGAGGATCACCAAGAGTTCGAGGCTACCCTGAGACTACATAATTAATTCCAGGTCAGCCTGGACCAGAGTGAGACCCTACCTCGAAAAACCAAAAAAAAAAAAAAGATATTTCAGGAGACTAAGGGTGGGCCCTTTTCACTAAGCTGGGAAAGATAGAAGGTGACAAGAGATAACAGAGGAAGGAAGCAAATAGGAATATTAGTAGATTGGTGACACCAATGTGGGCAAATGACTGTTGCAGGAGGTTCCAAAGCTGTCACCTTCACTGACACACAGTCCTCCCATACTATGTTCTCTATTCATCACATTCCCCTACTGAGGAAACTTCCAATGCCTTTTGTATCCTAGCTACAGGTTTTACTAGCTCTTTCTAGTCTCTTTGCAGCTCCTCATGGAAGGAATTCACTCTGCCCAGTATGAGCCTGACTCTAAGAGCGCCTCCTCTACTTCCTGCTTCTCTGCTAATGTCAGTCAGTGTGTACTGGAATCAGTACTGGTGTTTTACTTTGGAAAAATAATTATTTTTGGTTTTTCGAGGTAAGGTCTCGCTCTAGCCCAGGCTGACCTGGAATTCACTATGTAGTCTCAGGGTGGCCTCAAACTCATGGCGATCCTCCTACCTCTGCCTCCCGAGTGCTGGGATTAAAGGCATGTGCCACCACACCCGGCTGGAAAAATAATTTTTTAGGTAGATTTTCTTTCTTGAACTAAATCATAGTCTTCAAAAGGTGCACAGCAATGTGCCTCTTTCCCAGTCATAGTAACCCCCTTCAGAGCTTGGCACACCCAGGACTTGCTAGCTGGTTGCGCCTGCTCTTACCATGGCACGCTTGGGAGGCCAATACCTTCTGGACAGTCAGTGGCAATGTCCCTTGGATACCTCCTGTGGTCTGGAGCATCTGTTTTTAATAGAAGAGAAATGGGACAAAAAAGCCTTTAGTATGTGGTACTTCTATGTGACATCTCAAAATAAGAGAAAAGTGTGGTGGTTTGGATCGAATGTCCCCCATAAGCTCATGTTTTGTATACTTGGTCCTCTGCTGGTGGCAACTTGGGAGGTGGAGTCTTGCTGGAGGAGGTGTGTGGCGCAGGGTGGACCTTCATGGTTTATTAGTCCCAGCTTGCCAGTATTGGGTTGGCTCACTTTCCTGCTGCTATTTTCTACCTGCTGTGGCAGAGGTGATGTCCAGCCTCTGCTCATGCTGTCCCCTGCCATCATGAAGCTTTTCCCTTGAGACTGTAAGCCAAAATAAACCTTTTCTTCCCACCAGCTGTCTCTAGTCAGGTGCTTTACTCAGCAATGAGAAGGTAACTGCAACAAAAAGCTTACCTCCACTTGTTCTCGAATAAATTCCTACAAAGCCAAAAGGGAAAGGAAAACAGCCATTAATGTACTGTTCTTCTGTGCTTAACCTTTGAGAGTTTACAAAATATCTCAATTCTTTATTTTTTAACACATTTTGCTTATTTATTTGAGAGAGAGAGAGAAACAGGTACACAGAGAGAATGGGTGCACCAGGGCCTTCAGCCACAGCAAACGAACTCCAGATGCATGCGCCACCTTGTGCTGGTTTACGTGGGTCCTGGGGAATTGAACCGGGGTTCTTTGGCTTTGTAGGCAAACATCTTAACTACTAAGCCATCTTCTCCAGCCCCTCAGTTTTCTTCTTTAAAATGTGCCTCCTGAAGGACAGGGTTCTTGTATTGCAGCATTTAGGTATAAATTTATTTGTTGTACAGCTTTCTGCTTATATTTATAATCTTAGCCAGAACAAGTACAATATTATACACAACCACAAAACTCATCAACACAACTCTCAGTCTCTTGTTTAAATATTACAAACATAAGTAAATACTCACTTTACTTCCCATAAGCTTTTTTAAAAACAATTTTCTTCAGGTCAATTCTCCACATATTTCCATCCCTGAGAACTTTTCTTGTTGTTTTTTCAAGACATATTCTCACTATGAAGCCTAGTCTGGCCTTAAACTTGTGATCGTCCTGCCTCCACCTTCCTACTGCAGGGATTATGGGCATGTATCACCATGCCTGGCTATGTGGTAACCTTTTTTTTTTTTAAAAAAAAAAAACTTTTTATTTTTTATTATTTTTTTGGAGAGAGGCACAGAGAGAGAGAGACAGAGAGAGAGGGGAAGACAGAGATGGGCGTGCCAGCAGTGTCTCAGCTGCTGTGAACAAAATCCAGATGTGCACGCCCCCTTGTGGTCAAGGGCGGCATTGAGCCCTTGCGTCACTTTGCATCTGGCTAAACGTGGGACCTGGAGATTGGAACCAGTGTTCTTAGGCTTAGGAGGCAGGCGCCTTAACCCCTAAGCCATCTCTCCAGCCCTGGTAACGTTTTTTGTATCTGTATCCCTGCACATAATATTAATATCTACAAAAGAAATTTAAAGTTGATTCTATTTAATGCTACCAGTTAGTTTGTTTAGCCTCTGGAGGTACAAACTGTCTTGAGATGACAGCAGATTGAATGATTTCTTATAATAAAACACAGGAATTCTTTACTTTTGGTAATGGTTCTGCATAAATAACCTTTCTAACATTACAACAGGGTGAATTTCTTTTTAAAAATCAGACTCAGAAAACGATTTTCCCATTTTCTGATGCTGGTCTGCCAAGGTTATAAATGATCATAGTTAACAAGAACTAAGCAGAAAATATTATATTGTAAATATTTTTTTGGATTTTTTTTTTAGGTAGGGTCTCACTCTAGCCCAGTCCCTGGTTGGCCTCACACTGTCCTTCCACCTCTGCCTCCCTAGGATTTTAAAGTCATGAGCCACCATGCTTGGCATATTGTAAATATTTTTATAGACACATATATTCCCAAACAAACCTAAACAGAAAGATGTCTCATAATACTTAACCCATAAGCAAAGCTTAGTATCATAGAAATTAAAGGTAATTTCTTTGCTCTTCTCTCTTGTGCATGCACATCTGGGGCTTTATAAAGTTTGTACGCACACAGAGGGGAGGAGGGCTCTTACTCTCAGCTCATTTCATATTTCAATTGTTCAGTTAATGCTGGGTATTTTTAAAAATGTTTAAAGAGCTGGGTGTGGTGGTGCATGCCTTTAATCCCAGCACTCGGGAGGCAGAGGTAGGAGGATCGTCATGAGTTTGAGGCCACCCTGAGACTACATAATGAATTCCAGGTCAGCCTGAGCTACAGTGAAACCCTACCTCGAAAAACCAAAATAAATAAATAAATAAATAAATTTTAAAAAAGTTTAAAGAAGCCAGGCGTGGTGGCACATGCTTTTAATCCCAGCATCCAGGAGGCAGAGGTGGAAGTATCACCATGAGTTTGAGGCCACTGAGAGACTACATAGTGAATTATAGATCAGCATAGGCTAGAGTGAGACCCTACCTCGAAAAAAAAAAAGTTTAAAGGTTCTTTTATCAGGCTAGAATACAGAACTTTAATTTATTTAGCATACATGTGTACTATGTGTGCTATGCTGTGTGTGTGGGGATGTGTGCACTCCCTTGGCGCACAAGCGGAGGCCGGAGGAGAATGTCACGTGTCCTCTTCTATTGCTCACCCATGTGTTTTCTTTTCTTTTTGGGGGGGGGTGTTTGAGGTAGGGTTTCACTCTAGCCCAGGCTGACCTGGACTTCACTATGTAGTCTCAGAGTGGCCTCGAACTCACAGTGATGCTTCTACCTCTGCCTCCTGAGAGCTGGGACTAAAGACGTGCTCTCAATGCCTGGCCCATGTGTTTTCTTGAGACAGAATGCCTCATTGAACCCTGAGCTGCTGTTTCCTGGGCAAATTGGCTAACTAGTGAGTCCCAGAGAATCTCCACTCTACTTCCTGCAACACGGGGGTCACACCAGCTTTTCACTTGGGTTCTTTGAAGTCAAACTTGGGTGGTTCCAGGCCCTCATGCTTGTGTGGCAAATGCTCTTACCTGCTGAGTCATCTCCCCAGCCCCGGACTACAGAACTTGAGGTAGGGTCTTCCTCTAGCCAAGGCTAACCTGGAATTCACTCTGTAGTCTCAAGGTAGCCTCAAACTCACAGCCATCTTCTTACCTCCGCCTCCCAAATGCTGCGATTAAAGGTGGACACTACCATGCCCAGCTTGGAATACAGAACTTTAAAGGATGTATCAATGACTGCCATTTGCTAAGATTCAAGTATTTATCTTCTCAAAACACTGAATTGTTCTAATATCTTCCAAAATCAACAAACTATTCCTGATCAGCCTGATTTAATGTAATCAAAATTTTCTGAAACCATAAGCTTTGTTTCAATTTGAAGTAAACACTTTAACAGTAGTAGTCTTTGAAGTTACTTCAGGAGAAGATTTTTATCATAATCTTCTGGTTAAAGTTTTTAGGTATTGAATTACAATGAGACATTCTAACAGATCCTATCTTTTGAGTTCAAGACAATTTGGAGCATGAGTCTTAGAAATAAGGCAGAAAAGAGTTCTGCTGAAAGCAAAGCCAAGACTACTGGATCAAAAGTCAGTTTTGGAAAGGGTAAAATCAAGGTGATCCCACAGCTGGCACCATTGTGACCCTTGTTCTCGAATGTTCTCTCACCCTTAGCCTCGAAACACACTCAGATGCTTGCATCTTAAAACAAACAACTCCCCTTTCAGCCTTCTGTGCTGTCACACATATACATATCTCTCAGCTATGCCAATCGTTAGCTTCCACCCTACCTTCTTTTTAAAAATATTTATTTGTTTTTAGTGCTAGGGATCAAATCCAAGGCTTTGTACATACTAGGAAGTGCCCTACCATTGAACTACACCCCTACCCCCCCCTTTTTTATTTATTTATTTATTTTTTTTTTTTTAGAAAGGATTATTCATATATACTTCAGGCTAGCTTCAAACTTGAGATTCTCTTGCTCCAGCCTCCTGAGTGCTGGAATTACAGTGTATGCTGGCCAGAGTTCTTAAGAGTGGTCTATTTGGCCTCACTTCTCTCTACTGAACTCATTCCTGACCCACTGTGCTAACTTATGCCAGACTTTATCCTCATGGAATATTCCAGAATATGACCAATGTTCTCAAGACAGCCAACTCTTAATTTCCCAAGTTTACTTTATGTCCACTGCTGATCATTCCCTTATTACTTGCAGCTTCACTTAGTTTAGACAACATTCCCCTTTCCTGGTTTTCTTCCCCTAAAATATTTTCAGTCATCCTTACAGTTTTTTCTTTCAGCAGTCACGTGCCTGACCTTTGCTAAGTAACACATACATTTCAGAGCAGGTATTCCACAGGCTCTGCTTTTCTTTTTGCCTCTCTCCTGACCCACTCCTTTCTTTTTGGGATTAGGGCCTCACCCTTTTGTTTTTGTTTTTGGGATTAAGGCTGACCTGAATTCACTCTGTGTCTCAGGGTGGCCTTGAACTCTGGGCTCTTTTTTTAAAGATTTTATTTATTTTATTTATTTATTTATTAGAGACAGAGAGAGGGAGAATGGGTGTGCCAGGGCCTCCAGCCACTGCATGTGCCACCTTGTGTATCTGGCTTACGTGGAACCTGGAGAATCAAACCAGGGTCCTTAGGCTTTGCAGGCATGTGCCTTAACCACTAAGCCATCTCTCCAGCCTGGCTTCTCTCTTTCTTAACCTCTTTCCTCCAGCCATTCATCCACTTCTGATATCAAAATACACATTCTGTTAACTACGTGATAAACACAACTTGGATTTCTTTTTTTTTAATCTTTTAAAAAAAGATTTTATTTTCATTTTTATTTACTTATTAGAGAGAGGGAGAGAGAGAGAGAGAGAGAGAGAATGGGCATGCCAGGGCTCTAGCCACTGCAAACAAACTCCAGATGCATGCACTACCATGTGCATCTGGCTTATGTGGGACGTGGAGAATCGAACCTGGGTCCTTAGGCTTCGCAGGCAAGTGCCTTAATGGTTAAGCCATCCCTCCAGATCTCCCTACCTCAGAAAACAAAAAAAAAACCAAAAAACAAAACAACAACAACAAAAAGCATTTGGGAGGCAGAGATAGGAGGATCACCACCCTGGGACTACATAGTGAATTCCAGGTCAACCTGGGCTAGAGTGAGGCCCTACCCAAAAGAAAAGGTGGGGGGAGAGAGCAAAAGGCAGAGCCTGTGGAATATGTATGTGTTACTTAGCAAAGGTCAGGCACGTGACTGCTGAAAGAACAAACTGTAAACACTGTATTTCTTGAAGGGATTCAGTGAAAGGGGATTCAGAAGAAGGAAAAGGGGAGGTGGTGGAAGGGATTATGATCATGGTATGTTGGCTAAATGTGTGGAAGCTGTCAATAAAAAGTTAAAGCTGGGCGTAGTAGTGCACGCCTTTAATCCCAGCACTTGGGAAGCTGAGGTAGGAGGACTGTCATGAGTTCCAGGCCACCCTGACACTACATAGTAAATTCTAGGTCAGCCTGGGCTAGAGTGAGACCCTACCTCAAAACCCCGCCCCCCCAAAAAAAAGTTTAAAAAAATTTTTATTTGTGAGCTGAGAGTGAGTAAGAGCATGCATGAACACACCAGGGCTTCTTGCTGCTGCAAACCAACACATGTGCCACTTTGTGTATCTGGATTTACATGAGTACTGGGGAATTGAACCTAGGCTGGCAGGCTTTGCAAGCAAGTGCCTTTAACCACTGAGCCATCTCTCCAGCCCATATTTTGTCCTTATTCGGTGTTCTCTGCTCACCTCATCTTCTGAAGTTGACAGTTTCCTTTCCACCTAGGTCTTTAATATGTCCCTCCTTTCCATTCCTATTACTACTAGCTTAGTTAAATCCTCATCCTCTTGTATTTCAGTCAATCAGTGCAATACTAGACTAGTGTAATGACAGCAGAGTTCATCGGGCCTCCAGTCCTTCCCAGATTAGCCTATTCCCTGACTTAGACACTAAATGTCTGCTGAATTTTATTTTAGATAATACCGAGGTAATTCAGATTTCTAGATAAACAGTACATTGAATTAATGTTCAATTACTTGTACTTCAAATAGTGAGTGAGTTAGAGAGAAAGAAGTAATAGAAACCATAATGAAATGAACAAGCAGGTGAACTTGAAAAATAATTGAATAGGGGCTGAAGAGATGGCTCAGTGGTTAACAGCACTTTCTGGGCAAGCATGAAGGCTTGAGGAAGCTTGAGAGACCGCTCAAGTTTGATCCCCAGGACCCACATAAACAGTTGGCTATGGCCATGTGCACCTATAACCCCAGTCCTCTGGGGAAGAGAGACCTGAGAATAGCTGAGGCTTGCTAAAACAAACAGGAAAGCAAATGGCAAGCTCCAGGATCAGTAAGAGGGATCCAGCAGATATGGACATTCCCCATTCCCCTCTAGCCACCAGAGATGACATGGCACACTGCATGGGCACATACATGTGCATATTCCACCCCCCCACACACAATTTTTTTAAGAGAAAGTGAGCTGAGCAACAGCATTCATGGTCCTTTGCTTCCCCTCAGCAATTTCCATGATATTAGAAGATGTGTCTCACCTCCACAATAGTCTTAGTCACGGTAGATCTTCCTCTTCGAAGTTCATTGGCTTCTCTTTCTACAAAACACAGTGGTACTTTTCCCACAAGGACCAGAGAATCACTAGTGTCTGGAAAGATCAATTCGAGACCAAGATCTTCCAAATTGTTGTGATAATACCTAAAGAAACAGCCTCAAATGTAAAAGCATTACTTCACTCTCGTTTTAGCACAAGTTCCAAATACTTGTTCATTTTTCAAATCTTTAAAAGTTCTATTTTTTTTTCAGATAGGGTCTCGTTCTAGCCCAGGCTGTCTTGGAATTCACTATGAGGTCTCAGGCTGGCCTAGAACTCACAGCAATCCTCCTACCTTTGCCTCCCGAGTGCTGGGATTAAAGGTGTGCACCGCCACGCCCAGCAAAAGTTGTATAATTTTCCTTACACTTATAGGTGTTTCAGATTTTATCATCAAATTTCCTTTTTGAATTATAGTAATCCCTTCTCACCTACAGTTTTACTTTCCAAGATTTTAGTTCTTTGCAGTTGACTATGATCCAAAAATATGAAAAAGAAAATTCCCCTAGTAAATAATTTCCCCCTCATTATTCTGGAGACTGAACCTTGCACAAATGAGCTACATCCCCAGCCGTAAGATTGAAACCACCTGCTGCCCTGAATAGACTGATAAACCCTCTTGTGCTGCCTGCTGAATCATCACTTTCTCTGGCACAGCCACGCTGATGTGCCACACCTGTTAGTAACTCAGCAGCCTTCTTGTTTATCAGCCCAGCCTTGGTACCGTGATTTTATGCTCAAGTAACCCTTTCTTTCTTTCATAATGGCTCCCAACACACAAGACAGTGATGCAAAGGAGGCACCCGAGCATACAACATGGAAGACAGATGAACCAATAAATTATGTGGCGATGTTGCAGGGCATGCTGGGAAATAATAGATATATAGGGTTCAACACTGAGTTTTCATCTGTTCACTGGGTGCTGGGACAAATCCTCCAAGCATTTTTCTTTCTTTTCTTTTTTTCTTTTTTTTTTAGATTTATTTATTTGCAAGCAGAGAGAGAGAGAGAGGAGAGAGACAGAGAGAGAATGGACACGCCAGGTCCTCCAGCCACTGCAAACAAGCTCCAGACCCATGTGCCCCTATGCATCTGGCTCAATGGGTCCTGGGGAATTGAACCTGGGTCCTTTGGCTTCGCAGGCAAATGCCTTAACTGCTAAGCCATTTCTTCAGTCCCTCCAAGCATTTTTCTATTAAGAGAATCAATTTATTTCTAAAATCTTGTTAATGAATATTTATTTATTTATTTATTTTTTTTTTTGAGGTAGGTTTTCACTGAAGCCTAGCCGACCTTGAATTCACTATGCAGTCTCAGGGTGGCCTTGAACTCTCAACGATCCTCCGATCCTCCTACCTCTGCCTCCTGAGTGCTGGGATTAAAGGCGTGCACCACCATGTCTGGTTTCTTTCTTTTTTCTTTTCTTTTCTTTCTCTCTTTCTCTCTCTTTCTTCTCTTTCTCTCTCTTTCTCTCTCTTTCTCTCTCTTTCTCTCTCTTTCCCTCCCTCCCTCCCTCCCTCCTTTCTTTCTTTCTTTCTTTCTTTCTTTCTTTCTTTCTTTCTTTCTTTCTTTCTTTCTTTCTTTCTTTCTTTCTTTCTTTCTTTCTGGTTTTTTGAGATAGGGTCTCACTCTAGTCCAGGCTGACCTGAAATTTGCTATGTAGTCTCAGGGTGGCCTCAAACTCACAGTGATCCTTCTACCTCTGCCTCCTGAGTGCTGGGATTAAAAGCATGTGCTACTACACCTGGCCTAAATATTTATTTTTCATCAAGGAACTGCTAACCTACACTTAAAAGTTTGGGAGCACGCTGGAGAGATGGCTTAGTGGTTAAGCACTTGCCTGTGAAGCCTAAGGACCTGGTTTGAGGCTTGATTCCCCAGTACCCACATAAGCCAGATGCACAAAGTGGCACATGCACCTGGAGTTCCTTTGCAGTGGCTGGAGGCCATGGTGCCCATTTCTCTCTCTCTCTCTCTCTCTCTCTCTCTCTCTCTCTCTCTGTCACTCTCAAATAAATAAAAATAAACAAAAAGTTTGGGAGAAACTCTAAAAAATGCTTGAAATGCAGTTGGAGATGGCCCAGCTGTTAAAAGTGCTTACAAAGCCTAATGGGGCCAGGCATAGTGGTGCATGCCTTTAATCCCAGCACTCTGAAGGCTGAGGTAGGAGGACTGCTGTGAGTTAGAGCCCAGCCTGAGACTAATTCCAGGTCAGCCTTGGCTAGAGTGAGACTCTACCTCAAAAAAACAAAAATGCCAGGCGTGATGGCACACTTTAATCCCAGTACTTGGGAGGCAGAGGTAGGAGGATTGCCGAGAGTTCGAGACCACCCTGAGATTACATAGTTAATTCCAGGTCAGCTTGGACCAGAGTGAGACCCTACCTTGCAAAAACCAAAAAAAAAAAAAAAAAAAAAAAAAAAAAAAAAAAAAAAAAAAAAAGGGCTGGAGAGATAGAGATAGGTTTAGCAGTCAAGGCAATTGCCTGAAAAGCCAAATGACTCAGGTTCAACTCCCCAGGACCCATATAAGCCAAATGCACAAGGTGGCACATGCATCTGGAGTTCGTTTGCAGCTAGAGGCCCTGGCGTGCCCATTCTCTCTCTCTCCCTCCCTCTCCCTTTTTTTCTCTCTCTCAAATAAATAAATGAAAAATTTTTTAAAAATTAAAAATAAACAAGGGCTGGAGAGATGGCTTAGCGGTTAAGCCCTTGCCTATGAAGCCTAAGGACCCTGGTTCAAGGCTCAATTCCCCCGTACCCACGTAAGCCAAATGCACATGGTGGTGCATGTGTCTGGAGTTCATTTGCAGTGGCTAGAGGCCCTGGTGTGCCCATTCTCTCTCTCTCTTCCCCCTTTCTCTGTCTCTAGTAAGTAAATAATAATAATAATAAGCCGGGCATGGTGGTGCCCGCCTTTAATCCCAACACTTGGGAGGCAGAGGTAGGAGGATCACTGTGAGTTCGAGGCTACCCTGCAACTACATAGTGAATTTCCAGGTCAGCCTGGGCCAGAGTGAGACCCTACCTCGAAAAACAAAAAACAAAACAAAACACCACCAAACAAACAAATAAAAAAGCCAAGCCAGGTGTGGTGGCACACACCTTTAATCCTAGTGCTCGGGAAGCAGAGGTAGGAGGATCCCCATGAGTTTGAGGTCAGCCTGGGACTACAGAGTGAATTCCAATCAGCCTGGGCTAGAGTGAGACCCTACCTCGAAAAAGAAAACAGAAAAAAAGAAGAAAACGGAAAAAAAAACCCTAATGGTGCATGCATCTGGAATTAATTTGTAGTGGCAAGATGCTCTGGTACACCCATATTCTCTCTCCAATAAATAAATAAAATTATTTTTAAAAAAGAAAATATCTAAACTGGTTTGAATCAGCATTAAGAGAGGAAGGTAATTAACAGCTACAGGAACTGAGAAGTCCTGAGTGAA
>JAEOAD010000010.1:40597500-40687500 GCA_036365145.1 Orientallactaga sibirica
CTGCAGTCGGGGCTACTTTAGACTGGAGCTTCCCAAGTTTTCCCGAGTGAACATGTCACCTGATAGCTTATTCAGAGGAGAATCTGATCAGGTCAGTGGTGGGGCACAGCTTCTGCAATTTTAACCAAGTCCTGGGGGATTCTGCCTAAAGGCCTCACTTTAGAGAGCGAAGGCTTTAGACTTCCAAGAACAAGCAAAGGCACAAGGTATGAAAGCCAAACCTCCAGGGAATCTTCTCATGGACAGAAGAATGGTTTTTAATGACTTTGCACACTTTTTTTTTCCCTTCCCCCTTTATTTATTTATTTTTTTTTTTGGAGGTAGGGCCTCACTCTAGCCCATGCTGACCTGAATTCACTATGTAGTCTCAGGCTGGCCTTGAACTAACAGTGATCAATAGTGATGGGATTAAAGGCATGTGTTACTATGTACAGCTGCACACTTCTTTTTCAAGCTTTAAAAAAATTAACTTTATTTGTGAGAGAGATAGAGAGAGACAGACAGACATAGAAAAAGAGAGTATGAGCATGCCAGGGCCTCCTGCCACTGCAAATAAACTCCTCATGCATGCACCACTTTGTGTGTCTGGCTGCACATGGATACTGAGGAAATAAACTCATTTCTTTTTTGCTTATTTGTTTGTTTGGTTGGTTTTTCCAGGTAGGGTCTCACTCTAGCTCAGGCTGATCTGGAATTCACTACGTAGTCAGTGTCAGGGTGGCCTCGAACTCACAGCGATCCTCCTCTGCCTCCCCAGTGCTGGAATTAAAGGCGTGTGCCACCATGCTCGTCATCTCCAACCCTTTTTAAGCCGCTAATTGTATTAGTTATAACCAACAGGATGAGATTTGTTGCTACTGATCATATTGAAATAAAAGCTATTCTCTTTAAAAAGCCCTTTATTGAATTTGATCAAAATGATGCTTGCTTTTCCCTTTTTGTTTTTGGTTTTTGAGGTAGGGTCTTGCTCTAGCACAAGTTGACCTGTGAACTCACAGCCATCCTGCTACCTCTGCCTCCTGAGTGCTGGGATTAAAGGTGTGTGCTAACACACTTGGCTGTTCTTCCTATTTTGCTAAGGATTAAAGATTTTTGCTAAAGATTAGCTGCGGTGTCCCTCGATATCAAATTCATAATCCCAGCACTCAGGAGGCAGATGTAGGAGGTTCACTGTAAGTTCTAGGCCAGCCTGAGACTACATAGTGAATTCCAGGTAAGCCTGGGCTACAGTGAGACCCTACCTCAAAAAACAAACAAACAAAAAATTCATGGCATTCTTTGGAACTTAAGATTTAAAGAAAAAAGGGAAATGTTCCCTCCTTCCCTTTACCCCCTTCCTTCCCTCCCTTCTTCCATTCCTTCCTTCCTCCCTCCCTTCCTTTCTTCCTTCCTTCTTTCCTTCTGACAGATAGGGTCTCATATATCCCAGGCTGGCCTTAGCTCACTATACAGCCTAGGATGACCTTGAATTTCTAATCCTCCTGCCTATGCCTCTCCTGTACAGGGATTACAGGTATGCACATCTGGTTTTTGTGAACCCAGGACTTTGTGCATGCTAGGTAAGTACATCCCCAGCCCCAGAAAGAGATTTTCTGGCAGCATGTTCAGCCACAAGAATAGCCCCTAAAATGCTGAAAATTAAATTGAGGACAGGAAGAGCTGCAGTTGGTTGTGATGTATACTGAACATCCTGTATTGGGTCAACAGTGAAAGAGATCATAAACTGTGAGCAAGTCACCTCAAAATTATTAAGAGTCAAAGACACTCTGAAATCTAAGTTGTACCTGATTGAAGAATGGTTTCTCTTTCCATTGTCTTTATAATCATGGCATTTCCCTTCCTTCCTTCCTTCCTCTCCCTCCCTCCCTTCCTTCTTTCTTTTTTTTTTTTGAGGTAAGGTCTCATTCTAGCCCAGCTGACTTGGAACTCACTCTGTGTAGTCCCAGGCTGGCCTTGAACTCAGTGATCCTCTTACCTCTGCCTTCCAAGTGATAGGATTAAAGGTGTGCACCATCATGCCTGGCCATTTTCCATTTTTTTTTTTTTTAATATTTTTAATTTTATTTATTTATTTGAGAGAGGCTGAGAGAGAGAAAGAGAAAGATGGGCGCGCCAGGGCTTCCAGCCGCTGCAAATGAACTCTAGATGCATGCGTCACCTTGTGGATCTGGCTTATGTGGGTTCTGGGGAATTGAACTGAAGTCCTTTGGCTTTGCAGGCAAGCGCCTTAACCACTAAGTCATCTCTCCAGCCCCCATTTTTCATTTCTTGAATGAAACAATATAGAAGATAATTTACTCATTATAAGAGCTGTATATTTGATATTCCAATATAACAGAATAGAAACTTCATGAGGGCAGAGTTTTTTTTTTTTTTTTTTTTTTTGGTTTTTCGAGGTAGGATCTCACTCCAGCCCAGGCTGACCTGGAATTCACTCTGTATTCTCAGGGTGGCCTCGAACTCATGGCAATCCTCCTACCTCTGCCTCCCGAGTGCTGGGATTAAAGACATGCGCCACCACGCCCGGCCATGAGGGCAGAGATTTTTATATGCTATAATTCTTGCACCTAAAATAGCACTTGACACATAGTATGCACTCAATAAATATTTATAGAATTTATTCTTTAGAATGTCATAACTGAACAATACTATCTTAGTATGGACAGAAGCATGCAACATAAAATTTCAACATAAACCGGGTGTGGTGGTGCATGTCTTTAATCCCAGCACTCAGGAGGCAGAGGTAGGAAGATTGGTGTGAGTTTAAGGTTCAAGGCCAGCCTAAGACTACATAGTGAATTCCAGGTCAGCCTGGGCTAGAGGGAGACCCTACCTTGAAAAAAAAAAACCCTGCATTTTCAAAACATTCATGTATGGGTATATGGTTGTTCATGTGTGAGTGTGTGCATATCGGCCATGGCATAGATGTGAAGGTCAGAGGATAAATTGTGGGTCATTCTTCACCTTCCACCTTGTTCATCTCTCTATTTGTGAGTTTCTGGGAAGTTCTGTCTCCACTTCCCTTCTTGCTATAGCACACTGGGATTACAGAAGCCCACCATAGATTCCAACTTTTACACAAGATCTGGAGATCTGAACCCAGTACTCAGATTTATCTGCCAGTGCTTGATCCACTGGACCATATCCTAACTCAATTCTGGTTTAGAAAAAGTTGTGTTTTTAAATTTTATTTTATTTATTTATTTGCAAGCAGAGAAAGAGAGAAGAGAGATACACAGAGAATAGCCATGCTAGGGCCTCTAGCCACTGCAAACAAACTCCACACACATGTGCCTCTTGTGCATCTGGCTTATGTGGGTCCTGGGGAATTGAACCTAAGTCTTGGCTTTGCAGGCAAACGCCTTAACCACTAAGCCATCTCTCCAGCCCCAAGTTTGTTGTTTTTATTTTATTTTATTTTTATTATTTATTTATTTATTTATTTATTTATTTTAGGTAGGGTCTCGCTCTGGCCCAGGCTGACCTGGAATTAACTATGTAGTCTCAGGGTTTTATTTGTTTTTTTGAGGTAGGCTCTCACTCTAGCTCAGGCTGACCTGGAACTCACTCTATAGTCCCAGGCTAGACTTGAATTCACAGTGGTCCACCTACCTATGCTTCTGGAGTGCTTGGCATTAAAGGCATTCACCACCACATCCAGATAAAAATGTACTAAAGAGTACTCTTTTTTCAATTTTTTTTTCCAGGTAGGGTTTCACTCTAGTCCAGGCTGACCTGGAATTCACTATGTCGTCTCAGGGTGGCCTTGAACTCACAGTGATCCTCCTACCACTGCCTCCAGAGTACTGGGATTAAAGGCACAGAATGATAAAATAATAAAGTAGAACAGAACTAGGGTGTAGCTCAGTGGTAGAGCACATGTGTATCACATTTATAAGACCCTCATTTTTATCTAGCACTGCAAAAGTAAATAGATAAATGTAAAATAAAATTGTAGCAATATGCTACCATAAAGTTCATAGCATCATTACTCTTAGACTTTGGAGACATTATTAAATAAAATAAAGTTTACATGAACACAAGCACTGTGATACTGTGACAGTCAATTTGGTAATGTAAATGACTAAGTGACTAACAGGTGGGTACTGTACATAATGTGGATACACTGGGCAAAAAAATAATCCACAGCCTGGGTGGGACATAGTGAGACAGTATGAGACTTCATCTTACTACTCAAAATGGTGTGAAATTTAAAACTTATAAATGGGGCTGGAGAGATGGCTTAGTGGTTAAGGAACTGGCCTGTGAAGCCTAAGGACCCAGGTTGGACTCCCTAGAACCCATGTAAGCCAGATGCACATGGTGGTGCCTGGAGTCTGTTTGCAATGGCTAGAGGCCCTGGAGCACCCATTCTCTCTCTCTCTCATATGAATAAATAAAAAAATTTTAAAAACTTATAAACAGTTCATTTCTGGAATTTTCCACTTAATATTTTCTTCTTTTCTTTTTTTCTTTTTTTTTTTTCCTTTTTTTTTTGAGGAGGTAGGGTCTGGCTCTAGGCCAGGCTGACCTGGAATTCACTAAGTAGTCTCAGAATGGCCTTGAACTTGCAACAATCCTCCTACCTCAGCCTCCCAAGTGCTGGGTAACCAAAACTGTGGAAAGTGAAACCACAGAAATGGGTAGACAACTGTTATTACACTCAAGATTCTCATCGTAAAACGTCATCTTGCCATCAAAATAGAAGAGAGACTAGCTGGAAAGGAGAAGGGATTCAGTGGAGGGAGGACTGGGAGGGGGAAGAGGGAAGGTGGTGGGAGGGGACTATGACCATCGTAGATTGTCTGAGTATATATGCTGAGTCAATAGAAAGTTTAAAATAAAAGCTTTCTTTCACCTACACACTCTTTTTCCTCCACTCCCTCTCTTCTGTGTGTCAGATTTCTGAGTCCTTACCTGAAATCTCCATTAGCATCATTGGCACTTTGCCCCATCTCTTCTCTCAAACAACTCATGTTTGCTAACGTTTCTGATCCCCTGTCATAAAACTGAACAGGACTCCTTTCTCACTAAATAGCTCAGCAACACCTGACCAAAACCTTCACTTGCAACACAACATTCTTCCATTTCCCCCATTTCTCTAGCTAGTCCTCAATTTCTTTTGCTAATTCACTTTTCTACTTAGCTATGAAATATTGGAATTATTAGATTCAAGACTTTCTCATTTCTTTTTTTTTTTTTTTCTCAAGGTAGGATCTTATTCTAGCCCAGGTTGACCTGGAACTCACTCTGTAGTCCCAGGCTAGCCTTGAATTCACAGTGATCAACCTACGTCTGCCTCCTGAGTGCTGAGATTAAAGGAGTGCACCACCACACCCGGCCCTTTCCCTCCCCATTACTTTTCTTCTAGGTGATAAAATTTATAGCCAATAACTAACTTTAAAGCTGGGCATGGTGGCACATGCCTTTAGTCCCAGTACTTGGGAGACTGACATAGGAGGATTGCCATGATTTTTTTTTTTTTTTGGTTTTTCGAGGTAGGGTTTCACTCAGGTCCAGGCTGACCTGGAATTAACTACATAGTCTCAGGGTGGCCTCAAACTCATGGCAATCCTACCTCTGCCTCCTGAGTGCTGGGATTAAAGGCATGCACCACCACACTGGCGATTGCCAGGATTTTGAGGGTAGACTAAGGCTACAAAATGAGTTTCAGGTTAATCTGAGCTAAAGATCCTGCCTCCAAAATAATAACAACAATCAACTTTAGGCTGACAACTCAAATTTATATCATCAGGTCACACTACTCTAGTGTTCCTGCATATCCAACACATTCTTGCCATCTCCTTTTGAACATTTCAAAGAGAATTTAAAATTATTATTTCATCCTCCCAGTCTTTTCCCCAATCTGGTCTTGCAACATCATCCACTTGGCCATACAGGTCAGAAAGCTAGGAATTATCTTTTATATACCTCCCCCATACCAATCCATGATCTAGCCCTGCTGAATTTATCTCCTAAATGTTTTCCCAATGCATTAACTCTTGTTTTGTTCTGTTTGTTTGAGATGGAGCTTTACACTGTCACCCAGCCTGTCCTGAAACTCACTGTGTAGCACAGCAGGCTGATCCTCCTGTCTCAGCCTCCTACTACTGGGGTTCCAGACATGTGCCACCATGCCCATATCTAATGCAGTCACTTCTGCCCAGGCCACTGTGCCCGCAGCTAACCACCATTTCTTAGATACTGCAATATCTGCCTGACAGTCTCTGAAGTTGCTGGAACTCTAGCCTGGCTTATAGTCCACTCTTCACACTGCAACATGATTTGACCTATACTTCCCATAATATCAAAAAGAAAATAATAGGGCTGGAGGAATGGCACAGTGGTTAGGGCACTTGCCTGTAAAGCCAAAGGACTGAAGTTCAATTCCCCAGGACCCACATAAGCCAGATAGATATACAAGGTGGCACATGTGTCTGGAGTTCATGTGCAGCAGCTGGAGGCCCTGGTGTGCCCATTCTCTCTCTCTCTCTCCCCTTTCTGTCAAATAAATAAATAAATGAATAAATAAAAATATAAAAAAAGAAAACAATAAAAAATTGAAAACTTGGGCTGGAGAGATGGCTTAGCGGTTAAGCACTTGCCTGCAAAGCCTAAGAACCGCAGTTTGAGGCTTGATTCCCCAGGACCCATGTAAGCCCCATGCACATGGTGGTGCATGCATCTGGAGCTCATTTGTTTGCAGTGGCTAGAGGCCCTGGTGTGCCCATTCTCTCTCTCTCTTTCTCCCTTTCTCTGTCTCTCATAAGTAAATAAATAAAAATTTTTTAAAAATTGAAAACTTTCCATTGTTTGCAGTTGGTGTTGGGACAAAGCAAATTCATAGCGGACATTAAAAAATTTTTTTATTTATTTTTGGAGAGAGAGACAGAGAGAGATAGACAGAGAGGGAGAGGGAGACAGAAATGGGCGTGCCATGGGCTGGAGAAATGGCTTAGTGGTTAAGGTGTTTGCCTGCAAAGCCAAAGGATCCCAGTTCGATTCTCCAGGACCCACATAAGCCAGATGTGTGAGGGGCACATGCATCTGGAGTTCGTTTGCAGTGGCTAGAGGCCCTGGCACGCCCATTCTCTCTCTCTCTCTGCTTGCAAATAAATAAATAAATAAAAAGTTAAAAAATATTAAAAAAAAAAAAAAAGAAAGAAAGAAATGGGCGCGCCAGCAGTCTCTCAGCTGCTGTGAACGAAATCCAGATGTGTTCGCCCCCTTGTGGGCAAGTGCGGCATTGCGCCCTTGCCTCACTTTGCATCTGGCTAAACGTGGGACCTGGAGATTGGAACCGCTGGACATTGGAACCAGCATTTTTAGGCTTAGCAGGCAGGTGCCTTAGCCATAGAGGACATTTAAGATCAGACTCCTTCCTCCTTCTCTAGCTTTATCTTGTTGTAGTTCTTGTCCTGCTTCTATCTGACAAAGGGATGAACCACAAGTCGCCTGTGACTGTCATTTGCCATATGCATGCTGCAGGTCTCATTTACCAAGCCCCTCCCACTGACCTCTGTAAGAGCTATAGCCAAAATTTGATATGTTTGTAAGATCATGTTTCTTTTACTTATCTATTTTTCCCATCACTACATCCTAGGGCCTGGTACAGTCTTTGGCATACAATAGGCACTCCAACAATGTCTGCTCAATGATTTAAAGTTATGTACAAACTATTACTGCTTCATTAAAGCAGATCACCAACCAATTCTGTATAACTCTTGATAAACCTGCCAGAGTTCAATATATAATTCCATTTTATATGGGGGGGAACATGAAAAAAATATTTTTGGTTTTATTCAAGGTAGGGTCTCCCTCCTCTCCAGGTTGACCTGGAATTCACTATGTAGTCTCAAGGTGGCCTTGAACTGTTGGCGATCCTCCTGCTTCTGCCTCCCAAGTGCTGGGATTAAAAGTGTGTGCCACCACACCTGGCAATGAAAATATTATTATTATTATTATTATTTTTTTTTTTTTTGGTTTTCTGAGGTGAGGTCTCACTCTAGCCCAGGCTGACCTGGAATTCACTATGTAGTCTCATGGTGGCTTAGAACTCACTGCGATCCACCTACCTCTACCTCCCAAGTGCTGGGATCAAAGGCATGTGCCGCCACACCTGGCTCTGTTGTTGACTTTTTAATAATATTTTCAGAGCTGGGCACTCGGAAGGCAGAGGTAGGAGGATCGCTGTGAGTTCCAGGCCACCCTGAGACTACATGGTTAAGTAGCTTTCCAACAAAACTTAAGGACCCAGGTTCAATTCCCCAGTTCCCATGTAAAGCCAGATTCACAAGGTGGTGCATGCATCTGGAATTCCTTTGCAGTGGATAGAGGCCCTGGAATGCCCATTCTTTCTTTTTATTTATCTGCCCCTTTCTCTTTCTCATAAATTAATTAATTAAAAGAATGAGACATCAGGGCTGGAGAGATCGCTTAGTGGTTAAGGTGCTTGCCTGAAAAGCCAAAGGTTTAATTCCCCAGGACCCATGTAAGCCAGATGCACAAGATGGCGCATGCATCTGGTGATCATTTGCAGCAGCTGAAAGCCTTGGTAGCCCATTCTCTATCTACCTCTTTCTCTCTCAAATAAATAAATTAAAACAAAAAGAAAGTTTTCTTTAAAAAGAAAAGAATGAGCTGGGCATGATGGCTCATGCCTTTAATCCTAGTACTCAGGAAGCAGAGATAGGAGGATGGCTATGCATACGTTCCAGGCCACCCTGAGACTACATAGTGAATTCCAGGTCAGCTTGGTCTAGAGTAAAACCTTACCTCAAGAAAAAAAAGAAAAGAAACATTAAAATAGAAAAGGGACTACTTGGAAAAATGAGAAGGATCAGTGGAATGGAAATAATGGGAAGGGACAAAAGAGGATAAAGGGAAGGGATTATGATCAATTTATAGTATGCTCACATATTAAAATTATCAATAAAAAGAGACAGCTAGATGCACAAGGTGGTGCATGTATCTGGAGTTTGTTTGCAGTGGCTGGAGGCCCTGACATGCCCATTCTGTTTCTCTGTCTCTCTGCCTCTTTTTCTCTCGCTCTCTCAAATAAATAAATAAAATTAAAAATTAAAAAAAATTAAAAACAGGGCTGGAGAGATGGCTTAGTGGTTAAAGCCTTTGCTTGCAATGCCAAAGGACCAAGGTTCGATTCCCCAGGATCCATGTTAGCCAGATGCACAAGGGGCACATGGGTCTGGAGTTTGTTTGCAGTGGCTAGAGGCCCTAGAGTGCCCATTCTCTCTCTCTCTGCTTGCAAATAAATAAATTAAATTTTTTAAAAATTAAAAAAAAAGCCGGGCATGGTAGTGCACGCCTTTAATCCCAGCACTCGGGAGGCAGAGGTAGGAGGATTGCCGAGAGTTCAAGGCCACCCTGAGACTACATAGTTAATTCCAGGTCAGCCTGGACCAGAGTGAGACCCTACCTTACAAAACCAAAAAAAAAAAAAAGAGGGCTGAAGAGACAGCTCAGTGGTTAAAAGTGCTTGCTTGTGGCTGGAGAGTGGCTTAGCAGTTAACACACTTGCCTGCAAAGCGTAAGGACCCATGTTTGACTCTCCAGGTCTCACGTAAGCCAGACACACAAGGTGACATAAATGCACAAGGTTGCACATACGTACAAGGTAGTGAACATGTCTAGAGTTCAATTATAGTGGTTGGAGGCTCTGGCATGCCAATTCTCTCTCTTTCTCTATCTTGCATTAAAAAAAAAAAATAGAGCCAGGCATGGTGGTGCACGCCTTTAATCCCAGCACTTGGGAGGCAGAGGTAGGAGGATCACTGTGAGTTCAAGGCTACCCTGAGACTACATAGTAAATTCTAGGTCAGCCTGGGCTAGAGTGAAACCCTACCTTGAAAAACAACATCAACAACATCAACAACAACAGTCTGTTGGGCTTGCACCCCCCCCCAAAGTGCTTGTTTGCAAAGCCTGTCTTTACAGGTTCAATTCCCCAGTGCCCACATACAGCCAGATGTACAAAGTGATACATGTGTCTGAAGTTCATTTGTGGTGGGAAGAGGCCCTGGTGTTCTCATGGGCTCTGTCTTGTTCCCTTTCTGCCTGCAGTTAAACAAAATTTAAGAGAGAGAGAGAGAAACTCTCAAACAAGGTAGAAGGCAAGGACTGACACACTGAGGTTGTCCTTTGACCTCCATGTATGCTGGGGCATGTGCCCATACAAATACACACACATACAGATACAGATGACATTCTCCCTTTTTCTACCCTCACTTTCATTCCCAAGGCAACTATTATTAATAGTCTAATAAGCCAAGTATAGAGGTACATGCTTAAAATCCTAGCACTCATGAGGCTGAGGCAGGAGAATCACCATGAGTTTGAGGCAATCCTGGACTACATAGCAAAACTCTGTCTAAAAAAACCCATAAAAATTATTTGTGTGGCTAGGTATACTGGCGCACACCTCCAACCTCAGCACTTGGGAGGCAGAGGTAGGAGGATCACTGTGTGTTCAAGGCCAGCCTGGGACTACAAAGTGAGTTCCAAGGTCAGCCTGAGCTAAAGTAAGACCATACCCCCAAAAAAATCCAAAAGATTATTTAATGCATATCTTATGTACATATATGTGTGTGTACTTAAAGTTAATATATGTTAAAGCTTTTGTTTCATAATTATGTTAATTGTGGCCAGTTTTCCTCAATCTGTCTAAATAGTTGAAGCTACATTGTACATACAAGCACTGTAAAAGACCAGATGGCTTATTAACTGAAGCTAAACTCCACTCTTACCTGCTTTGCCATCCTCTTCCATCTTAGTGCTCATTAGACAGGCAATAAACTTGTTATCCACTTGCTGGAGAACCTGTCATTTATTCAGATAAAATAGTACAACACTAAATAAAAATTTGCAAAGGCTTAATTGCATGGAAAGAGACAAAACTGTGCTGCTGAACTTGAGGGAGTCCCTACTGAACTTGAGGAAGTCCCTGCTGAACTTGTGTGAGTCGCTAGGAAGGATAGAAGAATGGGCAAATAAGAGTGAGCAGAAGGATCCAGGTGTCGTGGCGCATGCCTTTAATCCCAGCACTTGGGAGGCAGAGGTAAGAGGATCGCCATGAGTTTGAGGCCACCCTGAGACTACATAGTGAATTCCAGGTCAGCCTGAGCTTCAGTGAGTCCCTACCTTAAAAAAAACAAACAAAAAAAATCATATCTTAGTATAGGCAGAAGCATGCAACACAAAATGTCAACATAAACTGGGTGTGGTGGCGCACGCCTTTAATCACAGCACTTGGGAGGCAGAGGTAGGAGGATCACTATGAGTACGAGGCCACCCTGAGAATACAGAGTGAATTCCAGGTTAGCCTGGGCTAGAGTGAGACCCTACCTTGAAAAACCAAAAAAAGAAAAAAGAAGAAAAAGAAAAAAAAAGTGAGCAGAGGCCAGGAGGGAAGGAAACCACAATGGAAGATAAACCAGGGCAGGTAAGAGAGACATGCTAATGATACTTCAGAGTAGACCTGAGTTGTTCATGGCAGAGTGACTCTTAGTAATAGACACTATGACCATAAAATTAGTAATATGATCGGAGATTGTTAAAAAAAAACAAACTAACTAATTTTGAAGTTATACAAAAGAAAATAAAACCATTCTGGAAGAGCTAGTCATCTAAAACCAATAAGTGAAATGGCACTGGTGGCTTTCGAGTGTGGTGACACCTCCATCCAGGTAAATGAGGCTTCCAGAACACCCCTAGTCACACCACCACACCAAGGTAACTGCTCCTTTGCTTTCAAGTCAAGGCAAGGTGAGTTTACTTAGCTTTGTCTAAACTCCTTATTTGTTTCCAAACCAAAAACAGTGAGATTAAGACAGCCCAAGTACCATGTAGAGAGCAAAATAAAAAATGAAAATGAAATGTTAAGTACTTCTTAGCCTAGGATTTCCTAAACCTTTGTAGCCACATAGTAGACGATCATTTTAAAAGGGGTGTTGTGAGCCAGTGGTGGCGCATGCCTTTAATCCCAGCACTTGGGAAGCAGAGGTAGGAAGATTGCTGTGAATTCAAGGCCAGCCTGAGACTGCATAGTGAATTCCAGGTCAGCCTGAGCTAGAGTGAAACCCTACCTGGGGGGGAGGGGGGCGGGGGGGGGCGGGAAACAGCTGGGTGTGGTGGCACACGCCTTTAATGCCAGTACTTGGAGGCAGAGGTAGGAGGATCACCATGAGTTCGAGGCCATCCTGAGATGACATAGTGAATTCCAGGTCAGCCTGGGCTAGAGTGAGACCCTACCTGGGGGGGGAAAAAAGGGGGGGGATATTGTGTATCACTTCTTGGCCTTTTGGCTAAAATCAAGTGTAAAAGAGGTATTGTTACACAGTTAAGGACAATAATGATTTCTAAGTGACTTTGTTATCACTGCATTACTATAAAATATAATATAAATATTCTGTGCAGGGGCTGGAGAGATGGCTTAGTGGTTAAGCACTTGCCTGTGAAGCCTAAGGACCCTGGTTTGACACTTGATTCCCCATACCCACATAAGCCAGATGCATAAAGTGGCGCATGCATCTGGAGTTCATTTGCAGTGGCTGGAGACCCTGATGTGCCTATTCTCTCTCTCTCTCCCTCTCTCTCTCTCTTTCTCCCTCTACCTCTTTCTCTCTCTGCCTGTTGCTCTGAAATAAATAAAAATAAAAACAAAAATTAAAAAAAAAATTCTGTGCAGGGCTGGGGAGATGGCTTTAGTGGTTAAGGTGTTTGCCTACGAAGCCTAAGGACCCCGGTTCGATTCTCCGGGTCCCACGTAAGCCAGATGCATAAGGGGGTGCACACATCTGGAGTTCGTTTGCAGTGGCTAGAGGCCCTGGCATGCCCATTCTCACTCTCCCTCTCTCTTTCCCTCTCTCTGTCTCTAATAAATAGATAAATAAGCCAGGTGTGGTGGCGCACGCCTTTAATCCCAGCACTCAGGAGGCAGAGGTAGGAGGATCGCCATGAGTTCGAGGCCACCCTGAGACTACATAGTTAATTCCAGGTCAACCTGGACCAGAGTGAAACCCTACCTCGAAAAAAGAAAAAGAAAAAAAAAAAAAAAAAAAAGAAAAAAAAGAAAAATAAATAAATAAAAATAAAATCTTAAAAAAATTTTAAAAAATTCTGTGCAGAAATATTAACAATCCTTGACACCATATTTCTGAATCTATAATTCATTCCTTCCAAATCTGCTCACACTACTAAGGACATTTATTTCTTTGTAATTATAATTAATCCCTATAATTCTGATGATGAAAGTTCTAGCAAGATTAAAAACATACCTTGACCAACACAATCATTAAATAACATGATTTCATAAAGTTAGTCTAGTTTTGGCTTTCCATGAATTTCAAAGCTGATTTTACCTGCATTGAATGAATCATTTCTTTGGTGAAACGATAGGGATATAAGATGTTGTGAATTTTAACTGCTAAGTTCTCAGCTTGGCCACTGCTAACATCAACAGCAACCTAGAAAGAGGCAGCAAAATAAATCACTTCAATTTTAATTGTTTATGTCTGTAGACTGTTTTACCAAGGCCTTCAAAGTCCTTTAAAAACAAGCATATTCACAGTTGGGAGTATAGCTCAGTGGTAGAGCGCTTGTCTAGCATATGTGAGGTCCTAGATTCAACTCCCAGTACAACAAAAATAACAACAAAGATCAAATCTTTTCATATAGCCTACTAGAGGCAGATTGAATTCAGAAAATATATAGATTCACAAGGGTCAGAATAATTTGTCTTAAATTTTTTATAAACATTATTGACAAAAACCATTGTTGTTTCAGAACAATTTGTGTATGTTCCATGACCAAGTCCTCAAAGACATCTTAACTAAAGAATCAGTAGTCAAATGCTCATCCATTACCCATCCTCATGAATACACACAGTACATGCTGTGAAAAGTCACTGCAAGACCATGCACCAGGACCCACAGAGCTGCTCCTGCAGAGGAAGACTCACCCCTTTATCTAATAATAATACTTATCATCACCATCCTGGACGTTTTACTAAAGCTATGAGTCAGGGTACATTAATTTACTATCCACATACTGATTATACATGTTTAATTTAAAATGCATGTCCTTCCAAAAATGGTGATTCTTCCTCTCTACATTAAACACTAATTTTCAAGTAAATTACCAGGAAACGTACCTAATTTCCATTTATAATTACAAATTAATGTACTTATTCATGCCCATATCCATCTTAAATGAAGATCAAATTTTTAAAAATAACAGGCAAAAAAATAAAAAGTGCTACACACCCACCTCTGGGTAACGGGCAAACACTGGATTGTCCCATTCAGAAAACAAAGACTGAAGTGATTCACTAGCAATAGCATCATCCACAGCATCTAGAACAAAGGGAAACAGGTAAGTGGCATCCAGAACCCAAGGCAGATGAGCAGCCTCTCAAGACTGAAGTTCAGATACACTGTTCCTACATCCTACACATGTTCACAGCATGTTGTACTGTCTCTCTAAATTGTTTTGATATCTTACTTTTGTTTGCATGTGTGTGGTGAATATGTATGTGGGTATGGTAGTTTGAATATATGGTCCCCAATATATTCAGTGTTAGGGTTAGTTTATAGTTTGGATCTGCAGCCACCTGGCTGGAGGTGTCACTCGGTGGATCTTAAGATGTGGTGGTGGGCTTGAAATTCCAATCTAAAGATATGCAAAGTGCCCAGTTCTGCCTAGAGTTCCTGAAGTGTGCTTTGTGGCTTTTGGCTTGTGCTTCTCTCTCTCTGCCTGGTCCTGTAAAAACAGGCCAGCTTCTTCTGCCATTATGGAACTTCCCCTGGATCTGTAAGCTTCAATAAATATCCCTTCCTCCATAACTGTGCCTGATTTGGAAGTTCACCTCAGCAAACCTAAAGCTGTCAGCTACAGAAGGTGGTACCAAGAGTGGGGTGAGATAAACCTGACCATGTTGATTTTGGCCTTTTGGAACTTTTGTTTTGGAGGAATGGGCATGGACTTGGTGCTTGCAACTGAAGATGCCTTCTGGAGTGGTAAGCCAAGTTTTATGGACTATTCTGATGACAGCTTGAGAATGCTAAGTGAACTTCGAGGCTTGGTTTATGAGCTTTCTAAGGGGAAGGAAAGACTACAAGAGGACTTTGTTGGAACTGGGCTACTGGCATAAGGGATGGCTGTGTTCTGCTGCCCAGGCCCAGAAAGTTTGATCAAATTTAAATTTGTAATGGACTGATGTGCTTAGCTAAAGGTACTGGACTAAGAAATTTAAGATTTTAAGTTGGAAAACCTCAAGCAAGTTAAAATTACAGGCACTGAGACTGGTTTTAGATTACTGAAGCTGCTATTATCAATACATTAGCAATGTTAAGGAAGATGGCCCAACTGCTTTACATTGAAACAATGGAGAGGATGCCTGAGGAAAGACTGATAGAAATGGAAACTCTTTTAGAAAGAGTTGACTGGAGAAGAAACCTGCTTTTCAAGGTCATGATTTATTTTGCCCCTGGATTAAGAATATGGCTGTGTCCTATACACCTGGTATTGGTTTTGGAAGCATAAAAAATGTGTAGAATGGTCATTGTGCATGGTCCCAGAAGCCACTGCTGAGATGTGCCATGCAGGGCATGATGACCTTCATGAATAGGCTGGAAGAGCCTCTGGAAGATGGACCATGGTTTGCATGGAGACCGGAAGATGTTTTGGATATACCAGGACTATGCAAGGGCTACCATGGAGCGCACATGAAGTTTTTCCTGGCTACTCTGCCCAGCTGGAAGGACAGAAACTGTCTGCTACAGTGGGTGTGGAATCCATGGTCAACTTTGGGTGTCTTCCTTAATAGCTCTACACTCTTTCTTTGGGTTATTCAAAGTAAGGTCTCACTCTAGCCCAGGCTGACCTGGAATTCACTATGTAGTCTCAGGGTGGCCTTGAACTCATAGCAATCCTACCTCTGCTTCCTGAGTGCTGGGATTAAAGGCGTGTACCACCATGCCCAGCAACCCTTATTTTTTGAGACAGGGTCTCTCATTCAATCAGGAGGTCACTGATTTGGCTAGACCAGCTAGCCAGCAAGCCCCAGGAATTCTCTTGTCTCCACCTCCCCAGTGCTGGGATTATAGGTATACACCATTATGCCTGGCTTTTATGTAGGTGCTGGGGATCAGATCCTCTGCTTATATGGAAAGCACTTTACTGACTGCACCATCTCCATAGCCTACTTCTTAAACTAAAGTTCATCACTGCATCTTCTAATATTATAGCTTTTTTAAAAACTGTTTATAGGAATATATCGGAATATGGGTACAGAAGAAACTATAGCTCAAATTAGTAGCCTTAGCCTTAGGTAGAAATATGCCTTATTTATTTTTAGATAATTGAGTTGGGAGGTTAGGAGGATTGCTGTGAGTTTGAAGGCCAGCCTGAGACTACATAGTAAATGAATTCCAGGTCAGCCTGGGCTAGAGTGAGACTCTCCAAAAAAAAAAAAAAAAAAAAAAATCTAGGTTTTTTTCCAAAGAGTTTTACTAAAATTAAGAGCCATTTCCCTAATCACAAGACATCACAGACTATGTAAAAGTACCCAGTGCTGACCTCGAGTCTGGAAAAGTAATTTCTGATCTAAATGCAGGCACTGAATTACTTAGTTGTGCTGCTAAATGGGGCTGTGGGGAATTAATCCTGGTTCCAGGAAGTCACAGCTGGCACTGATGGAGCTGAACAATGCAGCCGCACTTGGTCTCTGCATTAGGAGGTGTGGTGGGTACTGGGTGTCTCCACAGCTGCCGTTGTCCCACCTCTGTTACTCTGTCTCAGCACAGTTCTCTCTCCCCGAGCTCTTGGAAGGAAAGGAAGAACAAGATCGCTCCTAAAAGGATGGCATCTGTACTGAAGTCCTAAATACAAAAAAGGAAAATCTGGAAATTTGAATTCAACATACAAGTAAACTATACAAAGTAAATTATATAAAAACTCAGGTCTGGGGAGATAGCTCAGCTGGTAAAATGTCTAGCCTCTAAACCTAAGAATCTGAGTTTGATACTGTGAACCCACCTATAATGCTAGTGCTGAAGAGGTAGAGACAGGAGGATCCCTGGAGCTCGCTGGCCTAATTGGTGAGCTACAGACCAATGAGAGATCTGTCTTAAGTTAGATGAAAGTCATTCCTGAGGTTGTCTTCTGGCCTCCATACACATGTACACTCATGTGCTCAGGCACTCCAATACACTTGTGCACCCACACATATGAACACACATACACACATGCATATACATGCATACTCATGTGCTTAGGCACTCACATATACCCACACATATGAACATGCATACATGCAAGCACACACATCCAAAAACTAAATGAAGATATATAAGGCATAATCCTGAACACTATAGGTGGAGAGTCATAGTTCTTTAGTTAATTAGTCTGTTTGTTATCTACTTAATATTGTGTCTCATTATCCATCTACACTAGCAGAATGAAGACACAAGCCACAGTGATTCTCAATGGGGGACAGCTTTGTAGAAGGGACATTTGGCAGTACCTTGAGACATTTTTTGTCATCATATTAAAAAAATATTATTTATTTATTTATTGGAGAGAGAGGAGCAAGAGAAAGAGGAAGAGGCAGATAGAGACAGATAGAATGGGTGCACCAGGGCCTTTAGCCATTGCAAAAGAACTCCAGATGCACGTGCTATTTTGTGCATCTGGCTTTACATGGGTACTGGGGAATTGAATTGGGTCCTTTGGCTTTGTGGGCAAGTGCCTTAACTGCTAGGCCATCTCTCCAGCCCCAAAAGATTTTTTTTTTTTTTTTTTTTTTTTTTTTTTGAGGTAGGGTCTCACTCTAGCTCAGGCTGACATGGAATTCACCATGTAGTCTCAGGGTGGCCTTGAACTCACAGTAATCCTCCTACTTCTGCCTCCCAAGTGCTTGGATTAAAGGCATGTGCCACCTCACCTGGCTCCAAAAGATATTTTAAAAATATTTTTATTTTATTTTATTTTTATTTGAGAGAGAGAAAAAGAAAGAGGAGAGAGAGAGAGAGAGAGAGAGAATGGTCCAGGGCCTCCAACCACTGCAAATGAACTCCATGTGCCACCTTGTGCATCTGGCTTACGTGGGTACTGGGGTATCTGAGCCTTGAACCAGGGTCCTTAGGCTTCATAGGCAAGCACTCAACAGCTAAGCCATCTCTGTAGCTCCCCAAAAGATATTTTCAATGAAAATTTTCCATGGCTTGGAGGACATGACACAACTTCTTAAATTTATCTTTTGCTGGGCATGGTGGTGCACTCCTTTAATCTCAGCCCTTGAGAGGCAGAGGTAGGAGGATCACAGTGAGTTCAAGGCCACCCTGAGACTACACAGTGAATTCCAGGTAGGCCTGAGCTAGAGTAAGACCCTACTTCAAAAAAAAATTATCTTTGTATAATAAAATCAATCTCTCTCCTCTCCCCTTTCTCACAGGTCTAATGTTGCCATGCTGGCATCACTATGTAACTGAAGATCCTCCTTGAACTCCTAATCCTCCTATCTCTGCCTGCACAGTTAGAATGACAGGTGTGCAGCCCCAGGCCCAGCTCTTATGAGTGCCTCTTGTCCTGAGGTGCATAGCCATTCCCACTGAGCGGAGGATAGTGCAGGGTGCCAGGAGCTGTGCTATCACGGACCTCAGTTCTATTCATACTGAGGACTACAGGTTAACATGCCCTTGGAAGTCCGCTATGAGACACGTTGATCCAGAAATTTAATTGACTGAAGCATTTAAACATCTAGATTCACCTAACAGGAGCTGATTTATGTTGAGTATGGCAATTAAGATTCTCCACTTTGTTTTGCCAACAAGCATCTCACAGTGGACTATAATCCAGTTAATTTTTGGCACCATCTGAGAGACAGTTATGTTCAGGAAGATGAGGTGCTGGGCATTAGATGTCCCCCTGATAAGCATCCAGTACAAGCCAGGACATAAAATGACGAGACTGAAAAGCACATAAAGTTACTTTCAAAGCAACTTGATGGTCTCAAGAGAAATACTGAAGGAAAACGGTTTTTTCCTCCCATCAACCATCAAATACTTTGAAAGTTACAACAGTAATTTATTTCACAAGGAAAAACTCTGAAGATGACTGAAAAGTAAAGGATTTACTTAACCTTAAGTAAGTCCAGAGCCTCAGCAACAGATATTCACCCTCAGGAGAAATTACAATTTGTAATTATATTCATACAATTTACATTCTTTTGCAGCATCCAAGACTTTAATATGGATGCATATTTAATGTTTATCCTTCTAGTGCAAAGCCAAGATTATAGCCAGATGGGAAACAGCTTTACCTTCTCTTAACATCTGGCTCTAAACACACTGCCAAAACGATGTCACTTTTAATGTTAACTGAGACCTGAGAACCCAGAATCTCAGTCCAGGCTCTATGATGCTCTGTGGTGTGTCTCAAAACCACAGCATTATCCTTTGGAATAGCACTTCTACCAAAAATTGACCAGGTGGGGCCTGGAGAGATGGCTTAGCAGTTAAGTGCTTGCCTGGGGACCTAAAGACCCCGGCTCAAGGCTCTACTCCCCAGGACCCACATAAGCCAGATGTACAAGGGGGTGCATGCATCTGGAGTTCATTTGCAGTGGCTGGAGGCCCTGGCATGCCCATTCTCTATCTATCTGCCTCTTTCTCTGTCTGTTGCTCTCAAATAAAAATAAATAAATAAATAAATAAATAAATAAATAAATAAATAAACAACAAAAAATGGATCAGGTGGATTATCATGTGCATTATAATAAAAATACAATTATAAAAGCACATATTTAACCTATATTTAAAGTTTAATGGTCAATCTACTTTCTGAGGGAAAAAAGTTGATAAAATACTACTGTACTAGTATAGATTTTACTGGAAAACCTATGACGACTACAAAATCATTCTAAATCTTAGCCTACGAGCCACAGAGAAACTTTCATGCTTTTAAAGAAAAATTTATAAAGAAGGTATCTGTTTAGGAAGAGGAAAATATATCTTAGCTATTCATAGAATCAGTCTCATTAAAATGAAGTTTCCCCCCTCTTTCTTAAATAAACATGTGTCAGATACATGTAGATACACTTGCATACTGTATCATTCTTAATTGTATTTCTATATTTAAATATTGCTGGACCCAGAGAATCTTCATAGGCCATAAAACAGCATTTTTAAAAATCAGCCTTCAGGACTGGAGAGATGGTTTAGTGGTTAAGATGCTTACTGGCAAAGCCAAAGGACCCAGGTTTGATTCCCCACACCCATGAGGTGGCACATACTTTTGGAGTGTCTGGAGTTCATTTGCAGTGGCTAGAGGCCCTGGCGTGCCCATTCTCTCTCTCCCTCTTTCTCTCTCTCTAAATAAATAAAAACAAATCAACCTTCAAAGCTGGGCATAGTCTCATATGACTGTAGTTCCAGTACTTGGGAGAAAGACTGCTGTGAGTCTGAGGTCAGCCTAGGCTACACAGCAAGGCTGTTTCAACAGCCACCCCACCACAAAACTAACAAATGAACCCCCTGCCCAACAACAACCAAAAACAAACAAACAAACAAACAACAAAAAAAAACCAAGCCAGGCATGGTGGCACGTGCCTTTAATCCCAGCACTCGGGAGGGAGAAGTAGGAGGATTGCTGAGTTCGAGGCCACCCTGAGACTACACAGTAGTGAATTCCAGGTCAGCCTGGGCTAGAGCGAGACCCTGCCGCGGAAAAAACAGCAACAAAGCAAAACCAACCAACCAACCAACCAACCAACCAACCAACCAACAAACCAGGAGCAGGACATGCCTTTAATCCCAGCATTCGGGAGGCAGGCAGAGGTAGGAGGATCACCATGAGTTCAAGGTCACCCTGAGACTACATGGTGAATTCTAGGTCAGCCTGGGCTAGCGTGAGACCCTACCTCAAAAACCAAACAACAAGCCGGGCATGGTGGCGCACGCCTTTAATCCCAGCACTCGGGAGGCAGAGGTAGGAGGATCGCCGAGAGTTCGAGGCCACCCTGAGACTACATAGTTAATTCCAGGTCAGTCTGAACCAGAGTGAGACCCTACCCAAAAAAACAAAAACAACAACAAAAACAACAACAACAAAAAAAACAGTATTCAAATGTGAGATTGTCTATCTGAACACGATTCCCTTATTCTTTGGCTATTATTCTCATCTTCAAAAGCATTTCATGCCAGTGACCACCACATACTTACCATTCCCAAGTAGGACATCTACAGCCACAGTTGTCAGGTCTTGAGTACAAGCAGTCTGGACATCTTTAGTAGGAGCAATGAATGTGCTAAGTCCAGTCATTTTGTTGATGTAAACCATTCTGCCCAGGGCTACATCAAAATGTTGCTGCCACCCCAAAGTGTTTGCATTTGACTCTTCATTTTCTGAACAAGCTCTTGCTTTAGAGTCCTCACTCTGGGAACAGATTCCATCTTGATCAGCTGTGGAATCTTCTACTACCTGACTCATTACCATCCTACTGGGAGAGCCAGAACTTCCTATATGTTGTTTCAAAGCCCTGGTAAGAACATCTGAATCATTACTGGTTCTAGAATTACAGGGTAATAGCAAATGAGTTTCTGGTCTATCCATTGATGTACTGATGTCAGAATATACTGCACTGTCATTATTGAAGGAATTATCCTGTGTGGTAGAATCTGACCTTGGAAAGATGCCAGTCTGTGTTTTTTCATGCTCATTTTTAAATAACTCACAAAGATCTAAGTTTGACCTACTGCAGAAACTGTTGTTTTCCCTACTGGAATCTGAATTTGGAAGTTCATTAATATTAGTATGAGTTTTCATCTCTGTTGTCTCTTTGTCAGAACCCTTCATTCTGGATAATTTGGAAGCCAGTGATGCAGGGGACTTCTCAGCATCTGGAGGCTTTCTGTTATCAGGAGACAATTCTGCTAGAGTTATAAGACTTTCTCTCAAACAAGGAATCTGTTCTTCTAAGCAGTTTTCTCTGGGTAATGGAAAGTTCTCTGAGTACATGATGTGACTTACTGGCTGACAACTAGCATTTGAATGACTGTCCTTCATAGCAGTGACTTTACAAACATCAGACACACCTAAGTGGTTGTAATTGAGTTGAATGCCAGGTTCAACTTGAGGATTGAGGCTGGTCCTGACTTCAATGCTATTTTCCTCTACTTCTCTGTCTATGGGATTTTTAACCTTTCCATACTGCCTCTTAAATTTCTCTAAAGATCCTAGTTGCGAACTTAAGCTTAGCTTCTTACGGACTATGTGTTTGGAGGAATCAACTAACTCACCCGTTTTCTTGCTACTATGTGAAACATATCTGTACCAAGGGAAAGAAGAGGCTGTATCAGGTAACAAGGAGCCTGTGTGTGAGTCTTTATTACTTTCCTCAGAAAGAGCAAAATTGTTAGCACTTGCTATTGGTTTGTTTTTTATCCTAAAACCTGTATTTGCTCTGCAAAATTTTTTGTTGGGTATCTGAGCAGATGCTTTACTTAAAGTACTAGCTAAGTCTTTGCTATCTGGAGTTTCAAATGAATGGTGTGTTCTATTTCCGAATGTTTCCTGAGCACTTACAGGACCAGGTAGAACATAATTTTTAAATGACTGTTCTGCTTCAGTTGATTTAGTTTGCTCATTCTGTACCACATGAGTTATAAAGCCAGTGGAACGTAACTTAACCTGTCCATAACTGAAAACATTTACTCTTCCACAATTACTAGGTTCCTTTTTTCTTTTCTCTTTCTCTCTCTGAGCACTATGGAATCTCAATACTGCTGTCTCAAAAGACAGAGGTTGGCACCCCACTTCAGTAGCAGCACCTTTACATGTCTCCACATGGTTTTGAATTTCAGTATTTTGGGGGCTGTCGGCAGACACGGCATTAGCAGGAGTGCTTACTCTCTGTCTGTCTTGCTGTGCCTCACCGTCCTCAAAGAGCTGCTGTGTCTGAAGAGGTCCTGACAACATTTTTGGATTGGATCCACACAGACTGTGCTCCGAGAAAGGCTTGTTATGTCTCTCAGTTTCTCCACATTCTGAAGCTTCGGCCATCTCTTGTCTGTTGTATAAAGGTGACTCTGTCATTTTACTATGGCCTGAGTCACTTGATTCATAAGTTGTCAAAAATGAATCATTTGTCTTTATGGGGATAGTTTCAGAATCCCCAGAATTCTGTGTAGTTATGTTTTCTACAGCAGTTTTTCTTTTCACAGCTTTTGATTGCAAATTAAACATTTCATAGGAATCCAAAATGTTATTACATGCTTCCTGAAAACTGCTCTGGTCACACTTCTCACCAGAGGGCAAATGCTTCTGAAGAGTAGCACAAAATAAACTAAAATCATTATCTTCACTTAATTCCTTAATATCTTCACCTGATAATTCCACAAATAATTTTTCTTGCTTTAAAAACGTCCTCACACCTTCCTGAATGCAAACCAAGAGAGTATCCCAGTTCTGAAATTCAATCAGAGTTTTGGCTGGCTCCATACACACATCGTATTCACAACATTGGCACTGCACGTTGATTATGTATATCCCATGGAGTTCTGGGCTAGACCGATGCCGAGGACTTGAATTCATTTGCCTGCTGGCATGGCCATTCTTTGGCTTGCATATCATACTTTCTTTTCTTAATAAGAAGTCAATAAGTTTATGTAACCTTGTCCTTAAAACTAGTCTTCTGTTCACAAACAAAAATTGCATATTCTTATTGTAGTGTGCCTCAGAGCTGATATAGCCACTGAACTCAAACTCTTTGTACTTAAAATATATTTCCCTTAACTTTTGGGCCTTGCCCAATCCATAAATTTGACAAAATCGAGAACATATGTCTTTGGTTTTAGGGAGTTGAAGAATCATGGAACCAGAAACATCATTTCTCAAAGAGAAAGAAATGAAAGGGTGCATGAGTGAGAGGGCTTCTATCCTCTGCCTCACCCGCTCAAACTCTAGTCTAGGATCCATGCTCTTCCTCCTTACAGGTAACTGGTAAAATAGGTTATATACTGTTACAGTTGTCCCCACACTTGGTCTGGTCAAATCAGCTTCACAAACTTTTAGGGCTTTTCCATTCTGAAACACTTTCACAAACGTTTTCATTGTTCTGTTTTTCTTGGATGAAATTTCCACAGCACTGGCCATGTCAGCTATGCTTGCCAAGGCCTCCCCTCGAAAACCATAAAACCTTGGGTTCTCCAAGTCCTGTACAGAGCTGCATTTACTAGTGAAGTAACGATTCCCCACCTTGTCAACATCATCACCTCCCATCCCAAACCCATTGTCTATCACTTGGACTTGGAAGGTTTCCATATTCACTCTGATGGCCACACATTTTGCTTCAGCATCTATACTGTTGAGAGCAAGTTCCTCAACACATTGGCCTAAGGAGTTGATAGCCAAGCCAGA
Organism: Orientallactaga sibirica; assembly: GCA_036365145.1. Lineage (NCBI taxonomy): Eukaryota > Metazoa > Chordata > Mammalia > Rodentia > Dipodidae > Orientallactaga > Orientallactaga sibirica. The sequence goes on from JAEOAD010000010.1 coordinate 40,621,933, forward strand.
ACGCAATTTGGCTTGTACGTCAACTGACAAGCACTTGATCATGGCAGGTAGAGATGTGGTGAGAATGCCAGCACTGGTTTCTTTCTCTGACTGGAAATGACTACCTGTGGGAAGAAAACAGACATATATTATCAAAGCTTCAGAGTTAACCAGCATGACTCACTTTTTCAACTATTAGGAAGTAATATCATTTGAGGTAAACAAAATCTCTTTCACTAAACCAAATTATGAAACGAAGGTAGACTTCTGATTTCTAGGCCAATCACATAACTCATGCATGGTGCTATGGCTTTAACATCCAAAGATGCATTCAGAATCTTATAATTTCCATTGCTCCTTTTTAAATTCCACACGCCCTCAAGTAAAATCATAATTACACTTGATGTTGACCCATAAAGACAGTATTCGAAATTCTAACCACTTCACTAAAAACAGATGCCTCAATTAAATTCAGCTAGCATCAGCCAGAAACTATTCATGAAAAAAAGTCCAAGCTAGTTTCATAATATTCATGCATTATACAACAACTATGACTTTTAGAAAAATTTACAATGTGCTAAGACATTGTTAGTAGGAAGGTAATCAACAAGATGAAATTAAAAAAGACAAATAACAGAGGACTCCACACCACAGATTTCTAACACACCCACCAAGGCTCAGGAACATGGCAAATGAAGAGGCAGAAAGAGTTTAAGAGTCTCAGGGTAGGTGGGATTAGCCCATGGTACCATCCTCCCTCCCTACAGAGACAGAATGATGCTTTCATGTCCCCGTAGTGAATAATCAATAACCCCACAGGGGAAGGCCCCCAGTGGAATGGGGGGAAGGGGAATGTAAGAATTTAAGATTTTTGATTTTTTGTTTGTTTATTTTTAGGGGTAGGATCTCTATGTAGCTCAGGCCAACCTGGAATTCACTATGGAGTCTCAGGGTGACCTTGAACTGATTTGATCTTCCTACCTCTCTGCCTCCCGAGTGCTGGGATTAAAGGCGTGAGCCAGAACACCCGGCTGAATATAACCTTAAAGAAGAAAGGAAGGGAGGGAGGGAACTGGAGAGATGGCTTGCCTTCAGAGCTTAAGGACCTGAGCTCAATTCCCCAGCATCCATAGTAAAGGGAGATGCACAAAGTGGCGCATGCTTCTGGGGTTCGTTTGCAGTGGCTGGAGGCCCTGGCGCCACCACGCCCATCTACTGAGTCTATGTTTAATAAGCAAATGCCACAATTTTCACGAGTCCACCCAGTCCTTCCTGGGGTGCCTGGACGGGTGGGACGGATCGTTCACAGCCGACCAGGCCTTGCTCCACCTCGACCCGCCCCTGGCGCCAGCGCCGCACGGACCCGAGGCTCCTCCTCCCCGGGCCCTGCGCACTCGGCTCCGCAAACCAGGCCCGCGAGCCCTGGGCGGCCACCAGAGCTCTTCTACTGTTAGAAGAGCTGCGGGGATCATCCTTTCGTCACACGCTTGCCCCCACGTCACCTCGAATCTCCTTCACCCACTCTCGCAAACCAACCGCCTCGGCCACCGGGTGCGCGCGCCTGGGCTCCACGCGCTCGTGCTCGCTGGAGCCTCTCGAGCATGCGCATCCGCGGAGTCGCCGCGGGCACCAGGGCGCCACCTCGGTGCGCATGCGCCAGGAGCCTGGCACCAACCTTCCAAAGCATCCCTTCACATGAGAACTTTCAGTTATTAAGACTTAGCCCCTTTCGGTATGACGTAAAAAGGCTGTTTCTACTAATGTTCACTTCGGTTTTGCCTTCTAATTTTTTTTTTGGTTTTTCGAGGTAGGGTCTCACTCACTCCAGCTCAGGCTGACCTGGAATTCACTATGTAGACTCAGGGTGGCCTTGAACTCACAGCGACCCTCCTATCGCTGCCTCCCAAGTGCTGGGATTAAAGGCGTGCGCCACCACGCCGGGCTTGCCTTCTCATTGTTTCTCCTTTGCAGACACTATAATTTTTAAAAAATATATTTTATTTATTTCAGAGAAAGGGTCAGAGAGAGAATGGGTGCACCAGGGCCTCCAGTCACTGCAAATGAACTCCCTAAATACTAACGTTTAAAAATTTTAGCGCTGAGCCGGGCGTGGTGGCACACGCCCTTAATCCCAGCACTCGGGAGGCAGAGGTAGGAGGATCGCCAAGAGTTCGAGGCCACCCTGAGACTACATAGTTAATTCCAGGTCAGCCTGGACCAGTGTGAGACTCTACCTCGCAAAAAAAAAAAAAAAAAAAAAAAAAAAAAAAAAAAAAAAATTAGCGCTGTGTGGTGGCACACGCCTTTAATCCTAGCACTTGGGAGGCAGAGGTAGAAGGATCACAGTGACTTCAAGGCCACCCTGAGACTACATACAATTCCAGGTCAGCCTGGGCTAGAGTGAGACCCTACTTCAAAAAAAAAGTTTAAAATTTTATGTATGTATGTGTGTGGGTATGTATGTACGTATGTATGTATGTATGTATCTATGTGTGTGTGTATGTATGTACATATGTATTTGCAAGCAGAGAGAGACAATGGGCATGGCAGGGCACAGTGCCACTGCCAAATAACTCCAGATGCATGCACTACTATGTGCATCCGGCTTTACGTGGGTACTGGGGAATTGAACCCCAGTCATTATGCTTTGCAGGCAAGCAGCTTAACTGTTGAGCCATCTCCCCAGCCCAATATTATTTTTTTTTTTTTTTTTTTTTTTTTTTTTTCAAGGTAGGGTCTTGTTCTAGCCCAGCCTGCCCTGGAATTCACTATGTAGTCTCAGACTGGCCTTGAACTCACAGCGACTTTTCTATCTCTGTCTCCCAAGTGCTAGAATTAAAGATGTGAGCCACTAGGCCTGGCAGAAATTTTGGTGTTTTATTTTGAAAAAAAAAAGCAACAAAAATTTTAAGCCTAGTAAGTGTTGGGTATATATTTTTAATCACTAATCAAACCAAGTCAGACTTATGGGACTGATGAAACTAAATTCTGGTTGTTTTTCATGTTAATTTGCTAGAGCTCCATGACAGAATGCCGCAGACTGGGTGGCTGAAGCAGCAGAAGTTTATTTTCTCTCTGTTCTGGAGACAAGAAGTCTGAGATCAAGATATCAGCAGGAATTTCTTCTGAGGCCTCTCCTTGGCTGGTAGATGACTGTATTAACATGATCTTTGTGTGAACATATCTGTGTCCAGATTTCCTCTTTGTGTAAGAACATCAGTCAGATTGGATTGAGCCCTCCCAAACAGCCTCATTTAATCTTATCTTTTTAAGGCCTTATCTCCAAATAATCATTTTCAGAGGTACTGAAGTTAGGACTTCACCATGTAAGTAGGTGGAGGAGGATACAATTCAGCCCATCACACTATTTTATGTGAAATTCTAACCCAGAGGAAAAGGCTAACAGCAGATGTTCCAGAAAACTAAATTACTCCAAAACCTCATTTGGATAACTGACAAACTACACTGACAGCATTTGCCCTTATGCATGAAGAAAATTTTATAGAAACAACTTAAAGAAATGATTCCAAATAACTGCTTTTTTTCCTTCTTTAGACCTCTTTAAAATGACCTAAAATCTTCCTCCCATAAATATTGACTAAATACTTAACTTTGTCCAAAAGGAAGTTCAGTGAGGATTAAAATGTAGTGTAAGGGCTGGAGAGATGGCTTAGCGATGAAGGCACATGCCTGCGAAGCCTAAGGAACACGGTTCGATTCTCCAGGTCCCACATAAGCCAGATGCACATGGTGGTGCATGCATCTGGAGTTTGTTTACAGTGGCTAGAAGCCCTGACACGCCCATTCTCACTCTCTCTCTCCCCCTCTCTGTCTCTAATAAATAAATAAAAATAAAATCTTATTAAAATAAAATGTAGTGTAAGCAGAAAGTTCTAATGTATTTTTATTGGAGAGAATGGTACACAGTTGTATTCCTCTATCAGATGTGTAATACACAGTAACATTTAAATAACTGATAGTAAAATAATTTACTGACAAATCCTAATATTGAATATATATATCAAAAACAAATCCAGCTACTGAATTTATCTTGAAAACTTAAAACTCAGGTCATTATTTCACAATCTGGAAATCTGAGTAATCCAATTTCAAGATGACTTTCTCATTGTTGAACTTTGCTCTGTCAATGTGCGATTTAGGACTTCCTGTTTTCTCCAGCCATTCCTGCATAGGACGAACCTTGGAGATGGGACCTTGCAGTTGCCCTTGCACTGTACCCCGGTCAGTGTTCTGGACCCAGCCTACCAATCCGAGCTTTTTACCTTCAGCCTGAGGGAGAAAAAGAAAGAAAGATCCAGTGAGATGCCACAAAACAAAATGAGACTGTACTCTGTCACTAAAAATAATTTGACATTGTCCAGAAAAGTCAAAACAGAAAGACAAAGAGGATCTCATTGCTGATCTTAATATCCAGTGTTAGCTACCTGATTCCATTCCACCTCCTACTCCTCAAAACCCAGTCCCTTGAATTTTTTTCACTACATAGTAAATTTGGTTAAGTACTAAAGACGTAAGTCCAAAAATGATGTTTTTAAAATTATTTACAGGGACTGGGTGTGGTAGCACACATCTTTAATCCCAGCACTTGGGAGGCAGAGGTAGGAGGATTGCCTTGAGTTCAAGGCCATCCTGAGACTACAAGTCAGCCTGGGCTAAAGCAAGACCCTATCTTGAAAAAAAACCTTTATTTACAGGGGCTGGAGAAATGTCTCAGTGGTTAAAGATGCTTGCTTGCAAAATTAATAGCAAGGCATGGTGGCACATGTCTTTAATTCCAGCACTTAGGAGTAGGATTGCTATGAGTTCAAGACCAGCCTGGGACTACAGAGCGAGTTCCAGGTCAGCCTCGGTTGGATGGAGTAAAATCGTACCTCAAAACAAACAAACAAAAAATCATCTTCTCATTCTCCTCCTACATTAAACCGTTTTATTATTGTTTTGTTTATTGAGACAGAGTCTAGCTACGTAGCCTTGGCTGGCCTCAGATTTGCTGTGCAGACCAGACTGGCCTTGCCCTTTCAGAAATCTCCCATCTCTGCCTCCTCAGTACTGGGATGATAGGTGTACACTGTCACTTCTTGCTAAACAAATCTTCCCCGTACTCATTCATTTTTGGCAGTACTGCGGATTCAACCTGGGGCCTTGCACATGCTAGGCAAGTGCTCCAGGGCTATACTACACCAACAGCCCTCAATTTCCCTTCTCTTCATCAAGAAACTACTAGGTATACTACATGGAAAAAGTGTGACATTATTTGATCCTTCCCTTTGTCTTTAGCCAGGATCACATCTAAACAAATCCAGATGAATTAGTGTCCATTATGTCTTTAAAGACCATGACAGGCTATTTCACAATTTCCTGGGCAACACCCATTGTTTTTACAGTAGAGAACTGCCTAACCCAACAAGTTGACATTGCACCCAAAGCCCACTTTCTGTCATCTTTGGTAGAAGGAAAGCAGCTGTACACAGCCCCTGAACTTTCGGGGTTCCTGAGGCTACTGGGTTTCCACTTGATTTCCTTTGCTTCCATCTCAGTAACTCAGTCTGTAAGGTTGAAATTATGAAGACTAACTAATGGTTGAAGTGGTTTTTAAAAAAAATTCTTAAGCCGGGTGTGGTGGCCCATGCCTTTAATCCCAGCACTCTGGAGGCAGAGGTAGGAGGATCATCTTGAGTTTGAGGCCACTCTGGAACTACATAGTGAATTCCAGGTCAGCCTGGACTAGATTGAAATGTTACCTCGATAAACCAAAAAAAAAAAAAAAAAAAATTCATTTGCAAGCAGAGAGACAGAGAATAAGAATGGGTGCACCAGGGCCTTTTGCCACTGTAAACAAACTCCAGATGCATACCCCACTTTGTGCTTTTGGCTTTACGTGGGTACTGGGAGATCAAATCCAGGCTGTTAGACTTTGCAAGCAAGGGCCTTAACTGCTGATCCATCTCTCCAGCCTCGCCTTTTTTTTTTTCTTAAGCTGAGGTTTCTTTCTTTTTTTTTTTTTTTTTTTTTTAAATTATTTATTTAAGAGAGAAAGAGACAAGAAAGAGAATGAGAATGGGCGTGCCAGGACCTCCAGCCACTGCAAACGAACTCCAGATGTATGTGCCCCCTTGTGCATCTGGCTTACGTGGGTTCTGGGGAATGAAACTTGAGTCCTTTGTCTTTGCAGGCAGGCACCTTAACTGCTAAGCCATCTCTCCAGCCCTAAAATTCTACTCTTTTTTTTTTTCCCTGAGGTAGGGTCTCACTCTAGCCAAGGCTGACCTGTAATTCACTATGTAGTCTCAGGGTAGCCTTGAATTCACAGGGATCTTCCTACCTCTGCCTCCCAAGTGCTGAGATTAAAGGTGCATGAGCACCACCACGCCCGGCTTTTTTTTTTTTTTTTTTTTTTTTTGAAGTCTTTTCAGTATTCTCTAAGTATTAAACTGTGGCAAATATGCTAGAGATTATGCTGGGCGTGGTGGCGCACGCCTTTAATCTCAGCACTTGGGAGGCAGAGGTAGGAGGACCACGGTGAGTTTGAGGCCACCCTGAGACTACATAGTTAATTCCAGGTCAGCCTGGGCTAGAGTGAGACCCTGCTTCACAAAACCAGGAAAAAAAAAAAGCTAGAGATTTAGGAAACACAACAAGGTATTAGAGATAATTTTAGTAGCTGTATAAACATATAATTAGGATATTATAAAAGTCATTAATTGTTAAAAGTAATCTGTAATAGAAGGGCTTGTAAAGGAAAATGGGAGTTAACATGATTGCATGTTCAAATGTCACTGTAGTAACCTAGTAAATGTGGGAAATTGCTGGAGTTTGCCAAAGAAAGCGTTATGCACAACAAAAGAATGTTCGAGGAGGAACTGAAGCATCCATCAAACCAGCTATGTTCAAAGCAAAGACATGTTTGCATAGTGAAGAAAAGATACTCCCATGAAACAAATAACAATTTAAGGGACAGAGGAAATTAAGGAATGAAGACAAACAGGATACCTACAGCATGCATTGCTACGTGCCAAAGAAGAAAGCATAAAAGAAGAATGCTAAGAATGGATTCTGAGGAAGACACCACAGCCAACTAATCGTGTATAACTGCACCCTTATGCTTCAAATTACTGCAGAGGAGTTGGCTGTCTCTATTTGAGTTACCATATATAGCAAGCAGCTATCAATATGACTGCGCAGTTTTGAACAGGCTGGTCATATCAATCAAATAAATCTTTAACTTGCAATGTGATTTACCTGAGCTCCTGTAAAGAAAACACTCTTTTTTTTTTGAGGCAAGCCCAATAGACTGGTCTTTTTCTTCTTTTTTTAATGACAGCAAGAGCGAATGAGAGAGAGAATTGGTATGCCAGGACCTCCAGCCACTGTAATTGAATTCCAGACATGTGCCACCAGGTGCGACCTTACTCATGCTTCAACTTGTGTGTCTGGCTTACGTGGAATCTGAGGAGTCGAACATGAGTCCATAGGTTTCACAGACAAGTGCCTTAACCACTATGGCATCTCTCCAGCTTGGCCCAAAACATTCTAAATTTTGACCTGGTGTTGAGAATGATAATTTCCAAGTTTTTTTTTTTTTTTTTCAAACAGGTTTTATTTGTGTACCAATTACTGATCTTGTTTTTTTTTTAATTAATATTTATTTGCAAGGACAGAGAGAGGAGAAAGAGAGAGAATTTGAATGGGCATACCAAGGCCTCTTGGCACTGCAAAGGAACTCTAGATGCATGTGCCACTTTGTGCATCTGGCTTTATATAGGTATTGGGGAATCAAACCTGGACCATCAAGCTTCGCAAACAAGTGCCTTTAACAGCTGAGCCATTTCTCTGGCCCCTGTTCTTGTTTTGTATAAAGTATATTTATTTATTTACAAGCAGAGAGAAGAGAGACAGAGAGAGAACTTGGTTTCTTGAGGTAGCATCTTGTTTTAGTTCAGGCTGACCTGAAATTCACTCTGTATTCTCAGGGTGGCCTCAAACTCATGGCAATCCTCCTACCTCTGCCTCCTGAGTGTTGAGATTAAAGGCGTGTGTTACCACGCCAAGCTTAATAAAAATATTTGATAAAAGAAAAACTAAGATGAACCAGGCATGGTGGCACACACCTTTAATCCCAGCATATGCTAGGCAAAGGTAGGAGGATCGCAGGGAGTTCAAGGCCATACTGAAACTATACAGTTAATTCCAGGTCAGCCTAAACTAGATGAGACCCCACCTCAAAAAAAAAAAAAAAAATAAATAATAAGTAAATAAAGATGAGAATGAGACCTGAATTCAGCTCCCTAGACCCACATCCACATTAAAACAAACAAACAAAAAAAAAAGACTTGCATGTGAAAACTTCAAACCATTGTTAATATTTATTTATTTGAAAGAAAATGAGAGAGACAGATAGAAAGAGAGTGGATGCAACAGGGCCTCTAGCCACTGCAAACAAACTCCAAGTGCATGTGCCACCTTGTGCATCTGGCTTACATGGGTACTGGGGAATCAAACCTGAGTCCTTAGGCTTTGCAGGCAAGTACCTTAACCACTAAGCCATCTCTCCAGCCCCAAACCATTGTTAAAAGAAATTGAACTTCTATATAAATGGAAGACATCTCATATCTCATATGTGTTTTTCTCAGAAATTGACAAACAGATCTTAGATTAACATGGCGGAGCTAGGGAGATGGCTGAATGGATAAAGTACCTGTCACCCAAGCCTGAGGCCTGGAGTACCTATGTGGACATGGCCGCTCACCTGTAATCAATCCCAGCACTGAAGAGGCAGAGACGGGGATCTCCTGGGGTAGCTGGCTTGCTAGACACACCAAATTAGTGAGCTCTGCCTTAGTCAATAAAATGGAGAGGGATTGAGGAACCTGTGGCCTCCACATGCACATACACCCCACATATACACATGAAAAAAATTCCCATGACAACACAAGGAACCCATACAGCCAAAATCATCTTGAGAAGGGAGACAAAGTTAAGGGCTCATGCTTCCTGATTTCAAAACCTGCTACAAAGCTACAGTAAATGAGACTGTGGTATTAGCATAAGGATGGACTTTAAGAGCAGTGGAATAATCCAGAATAAATTTAGATTTATGGTCAGTTGATTTTTGACAAAGGTGCCATGATAAATAAATGGGAGAAATAAGAGTCATTTCAGCAAATGCTGCTGGGGACTAGATAGGTAAAAAAAATAAAGTTAAGCAATAGCTCGGTGATAGAGTGCACACTGAGCATGGGCCCTGGGTTCAATCACCAGCATAAGTAAATAAATGAGTAAAGTTGGACTTCCTATTCAACACTATATAAAAAATAATTCAGCCGGGCATGGAGGCACACACTAATCCCAGCACTCGGGAGGCAGAGGGATTGATGTGAGTTTGAGGCCACCCTGAGACTACATAGTGAATTCCACGACAGCCTGGGCTAGAGTGAAACACTACCTTGAAAAAAAAAAAAAAAAAAAAAAAAAAAAAGGCTCTGGATAACTTAGCAGTACAGTGATTGCCTAGCAAGAGGCTCTGGGTTCAAGCCCCAGTACCAGAAAAAGTAAAAAAAGAAAAGAAAAGGAAAGAAAAGAAAAAGAATGCCAAGCATGGTGGTGTACATATTTAATCCCAGCACTCGGGAGGCAGAGGTAGGAGGATCACTGTGAGTTCGAGGCCACCCTGAGATTACATTGTGAATTCCAGGTCAGCCTGGACTAGAGTGAGACCCTACCTCGAAAAAAAAAAAAAAAAAAAAAAAGAAAAAGAAAAACAAGTAGGGCTGGGAGATGGCTTAGTGGTTAAAGGCACTTACTTGTAAAGCCTGCCAGCCTGTGATTCCATTCCCCAGTACCCTTGTAAAGCCAGATGCACAATGTGCACATGCACCTGGATTCATTTATAGTGGCAAGAGGCCCTGGAATGCCTATACTCACTCTCTCTAATAAACAAATAATTTCTTTAAAAATTTTATTTATTTGAGAGGGAGAGAGACAGAATGGACGTGCCAGGGCCTCCAGGTACTGCAAACTCGACACATGCCCCATATTCTGCATCTGGCTTACATGGGTCCTGGGGAATTGAAACGAGGTCCTTTGGCTTTGCAGGCAAATGCCTTAACTGCTAAGCCATCTCTCCAGCTCCAATTTTTTTTTAAAGGAAAGCAGCTGGGCATGTTGGCACATGTTTTCAATCCCAGCCCTCGGGAGGCAGAGGTAGGAGGACTGACATGAGTTTGAAGCCCCCGATAGTATATAGGGAATTCCAGGTCAGCCCAGGCCAGAGCAAGACCCTACCTCAAAGGAAAAAAAAAAAAAAAAAAAAAAAGAAAGAAAGAAAGGAAGGAAGGTAGAAAGAGAGAGAGAGAGAAAAGAAAAAGGAAAGGAAAGGAAGAACCATGGACTACACTGTCATCTCCCAGATGAATTTTCAAAATACTTTTCTGAGTGTGGTGGCTAATGTTTGCAATCCCAGCACTTGGGAGAGTAAGGCAGTAGGATTGTCATGAGTCTGAGGCTAGTTTGAGCTGTACAGTAAATTCTAGGATAGCCTGGGCTACAGAGAAAAACCTTTTTTTAAATAAAAAGAAATAATAATTAAAACTTGTACTTCAAGCCGGGTGTGGTGGCGCACGCCTTTAATCCCAGAACTTGGGAGGCAGAGGTAGGAGGATTGCTGAGAGTTCGAGGCCACCCTGAGACTACATAGTTAATTCCAGGTCAGCCTGGACCAGAGTCAGACCCTACCTCACAAAACCAAAAAAAAAAAAAAAAAAAAAAACCTTATACTTCAAAGGACACTATTAAGAAACAGACTTTCCCCAGAATTCAAAAAATATTTGCTTGGCCAGACAGGCCCAATGACTGAACGAGTGCAATAGTGGCGTGTCTACTCTTGGGGTAACCAACTGCTCCATAATTGGACTGAAGGCCCTCTCTATGGGAGGGAATACATACCTGGTACTGAAAACCTAAGTAATAGTCTAAGGTAGGTGAGGTCATGAGCCTTGGGGGTATAAGCCTGCTAATGTCTGACTAAATGTATATATTATTCCCACCAAGCTGCCCACACTAAATGTTCATGTTCACATATTAATGCTACTCTCACTTCTGGCTAGAAAGCTTCTCTTTTCAGATGGTGATGACCACTGGGATGACCCAAAAGGCAACATAGTGCTGAGAAGAAGGGATGGAGGAGTGTCTAGCACTGAAACACCTCTGTCACACCCTCCAATGGCTCAGGGACCATTGCGGAAGAGGGGGCGGATAGAATGGAAGAGCCAAAGGAAGGATATGACCTCTTACAATGCAGCTGCCCAGACAGAAATTGGCCTCGATATCCATGATCTTGTGGTGCCTAGCAATACCTTTGCAAGACCCTCAAAATAGAAGAGAAAGATGATGTCATCAAATTAGGAAAGAGACTAATGGAGAGAGGGAGGGGATATGACGGAGACGGGAGTTCTAAAGTGGAATGGGGGAGGGGAGGGAAATATCAGGTGGGGTTTTTTTTTGGTATGTAAGATTAAAAGTCAATAAAAAAATAATTAAAAATAAATAAATAAATAAATAAAAATAAATAAAATGACCATATTCATGGTCATTTATCCCTAGACTTTCAAAAAAAAAATATTTGCAATTCATATATCAACTAAGAAACTAGTTATCTAGAAAAGATAAATTCTTATAACTAAACAAGAAGAAAAATAATTCAATTTAAAAATTGGCCAAGGGTTTGAATGGAAATTTCTCCAAATAAGAGATTTGTCATCTTCTACATGCCAATAAACACATGAAAAAAGATACTCAACATTGTTAGTCATTAGAAGAAGGCAAATTAAAACTGCCCTGAGAGGACACAATATTACTCAGACTTAAAAAAGGAGGCGTTCCGACTCAGGATGCATGGATGGGTGTTGAGGATACTATGTGAAGTGAAAAAGCCAGCCAGAAAAGGACGAACACTGATTCTATATACGAGTTACCTGGATACATAAAGTTCATAAAGATGGAAAACAGAATCTTGAGTGCCAGGCTTGGGTAGATGGGAAAATCAGGAATTGGGGGGTTAGGTGGTTGGTGGGTAAGGCGTGTCAGTTTTGCAAGATTAAAAAAAAAAGTCCTGGCTGGGCGTGGTGGTGCACGCCTTTAATCCCAGCACTCAGAGGCAGAGGTAGGAGGATTGCTGTGAGTTCGAGGCCAGCCTGAGAGTATATTAGTGAATTCCAGGCCAGCTTGGGCTAGAGTGAGACCCTACCTTGAAAATCCAAAAAAAAAAAAAAAAAGTTCTGTGAAGGGATCTCGGTGATGGTAGCACAAGAAGAATGTGTGAATGTATTAGAGTCACTGAACTGTCTACTGTAAAATAGTGAAGTCTTCACTCTGACTTCTAGCATGGTTTCAGAAAAATGGGTTATATGGTGTCCAGATAACTTGGGATTTTCTAATTATCTTTCTGTTACTGATCTGCATTTTACTTCCACTGTTGTTGAAGAACATTCTTTGTATAATTTAAATCATTTAAAATTCATTGATACCTGAAATAAAACAAAAATTCTCAATCAGTATTTGCGTTTCTATATTTTAGTTTCTAAGAAGGAGCAGGAAGAGAAAGAAGGCTATACGACCTGTTCCTTTCACAGGATCTTACTCTATGTAACTGGCAGCAAAGCTAAATGGAACATAGCACTTTCTTTGTAGAACTTTCAGCAATTCATGAATAGGAGATTCACATAAGAATATGAAACAGAGGCTGGAGAAATGGCTTAATGGTTGAGGTGCTTGCTTGAGAAACCTAAGGACCCAGGTTTGATTCCCCAGGACCCACATAAACCAGATGCACAAGGTGGCGCATGCATCTGGAGTTTGTTTGCAGTGGCTAGAGTCCCATTCTCTCTATATATCTTTCTCTCTCAAATAAATAAATAAATAAATAAATAAATAAATAAATAAATAAATAATATTTTAAAATATTATAAGAGGGCTGGAGAGATGGCTTAGCAGTTAAGGCACTTGCTTGCAAAGCCAAAGGACCTTGGTTCAATTCCCCAATACCAACATAAGCCAGATAACACAAGGTGGCACATGCGTCTGGAATTCGTTGCAGTGGCTGGAAGCCCTGGCATGCCAATTCTCAATCTCTCTCTCTCTGCCTCTTTCCCTCTCTCAAATAAACAAATAAATAAAAATTTTAAAAATTATAAGAATATGAACTAGGAAGGAATTAATGCAGTAATTTGAAGAAGAGGTATCGACAACTGACATTCACAGCTCAAAGATTCAGGTTTAAATTTTAATCATGATAATACGATACTTGGAAAGTTCTGTAGATGTGTTTATCTGTGGGGCTGCACATACACTGAGCCCAATATGCCCCTACAGAAGGCAGAAGGGAAATTGAAATTGCTCTTGTGTGTACCTGTAAGATAAGGATACGGAAGCAGAAGTAGAGGTTGCTCATACCATGAAATATTCCCTGTTATTCTAGAGAAAAACCAGACTCCATGATCAGTGTTATCATTGCCTTGCTTAGTTTAATTCATTCATTCATTCATTTATTTATTTATTTTGGTGTTTCAAGGTAGGGTCTCACTCTAGCCCAGGCTGACCTGGAATTCACTATGGAGTCTCAGGGTGCCCTCGAACTCACAATGGTCTTCCTCCCTCTGCCTCCCAAGTGCTAGGATCAAAGGTGTGTGCCACCATGCCCACGGATAACTTATTTTAATTAGAAAAACTTTAGTTGGAAAAGGTGAATGTTCTTTCAAAGCCAAATAATACAAAGGAATTAAGTGAGGAGGTGGGGCTATCACTCTGTGATGATAAGTGTGCTTGTCTAGTGTTAGGCCCTGGATTTGATTCCAAGAACAGAAAAAAGAAAGAAAGAAAAAAAGGAAGGGAGGGAGGAAGGGGAGGGAGGGAGGGAGGAAGGGAATTAAGTGAAGTTGGAGGAATGAAAGAAATTTGAAGAAAATGTGTGGTAGTTATGGAAGAAATTATATAGTTTACCATCAATGTGATCAGTTCATCTAAATGTCATCTCTGATTAGTGGTAGCTTGCCTATATGAAGTTACACGGAGCTGGAGATAGCTTAGAGTTTAAAGGTGTTTGCAAAGCTTGTATTGCCAGGGTTGAGTCCGCAGCACCCATATAAAGTCAGCCACAAAAAATGGTACATTGCACCAGGTGTGGTGGCGCATGCCTTTAATTCCAGCACTCAGGAGGCAGAGATAGGAGGATCACTGTGAGTTTGAGGCCACCCTAAGACTATATCGTGAATTCCTGGTCAGCCTGGGCTACAGTGAGACCTTACCTCGAAAAAACAAACAAACAAATAAACAAACAAAAAAAGGTACATTGGGCTGGGGTGGTAGCTCAGTGGTTAAAAGTACTTGCTTGCAAAGCTTGATCACCTGGGCTTGTTTCCCCAGTACCCATGTAACACCAGGTGCACAAAGTAGCACATGTATCTGAAGTCCATTTACAGTGGCAAAAAGCCCTGGCAGCCCATTCTTTCTGTCTCTGTGTCTCTCTCTGCTTGCAAATAGTAAATAAAAGCATTAAAAAAAAAAAAAAAAAGTGGGCTGGGCGTGGTGATGCAGGCCTTTAATTCCAGTGCATGGGAGGCAGAGGTAGGAGGATTGCTGTGCATTGAGGCCAACCTAAGACTACATAATGAATTCCAGGTCAGCCTAGACTAGAGTAAGATCTTTCCTCGAAAGTGGTATATCGCAACCCACACTTGAAAAAAGAAGAAATGTGACAATGTGGTGTTGATACCACAACAGGGAGAACTAGGGATATTCCTCTTTGGAAAAGCTCATTATTATGAGATGTTCACTTACCATTTCACATCGTTTTTTTTTTTTTTTTTTTTATTTACTAAGGAGAGAGAAAGAGGCAGAAAGAGAGAATGGGCACGCTAGGGCCTCTAGCCACTGCAAACAAACTCCAGACGCGTGTACCCCCTTGTGTATCTGGCTTACTGGGTCTTGGGGAATCCAGCCTTGGTCCTTAGCTTCGCAGACAAATGCCTTAACCGCTAAGCCATCGCTCCAGCTCCTTCACATCATCGTGTTTTACCAATTGCAAAACATCCTCTTATCTATTGCTTTGCCCACTACCCCATGGCCATGTACCTACCGAAAGCCAGTTTCCTCTAGTTCACATTTGATTTTTTATTTTTATTGACTTCTTTACTTGTAGACAATATCCCATGTTATTTCTCTCCCTCCCCCCACTTCAGTTCACATTTGTTAGAGACAGGCCTCTGGTTGTCCCGGTCCTAACCTACTCAAAGCCATAGGCCACATACCTGGGTGTACTTGCGGAAAAACACCCCTTGCACTTTTCCAAAAACTTCATAATCCACGGAGACCAAGGTGTCCCCTTCTGCCATGCTCAAACCTGCCAGAGACCAAGAAGGCAGAGAGGTGAGGGGCTGCCCCGGGGTCCCCATCCCGAGGAGATGGGTGTGCACTCGCCCTTCTCCATCCATCACCGCTGCGACTTCCCCAGGACCTCGATCAACGTCCCCGAAATGAACCCCGAGAGCAGGAGGACGGACACGTCCAAGGACAGAACGGCACCTGGGCGCGGGGTCCGCCTCCATCACCTGCGCACCCACGTCCCACTCCCAGCCCTGCCCGCTCCCTCTTCTCCCCACGCGGCCTCCCGGATCCCCTTCCTCTAACACCACTAATCCGACTGGTGGGGACCCCTCCGGGGCTCACCCGCCAGGACTTCCCCGCAAGGGTGGGAGCGAGGTACACCGGCGACCCCCAAAAGAACTGCCGCCGCAAGCAGCGCAAACCGCCGCTCCGGAAGTTTAAAGCGCAGCTCCGCCTTCGCGGCGACTCCTGCCCATCACTTCCACCTGGCCAATCAGAGGTGGCGCCCCGGCCTAGAGCCCCGCCCGGAGGGTGGGGTTTCGCGAAAACGGCGGTCGGGCAGCTGTGCCCCGCTAGGGTTGGAGAGCTCCCTTCCACAGACCGAGCCTGCACCCCAACTCAGCTACTAAGAGTACCCATTTTCTCATTTTCTGGTGAGGGAGGAAACCAGAGAGCCATAGACGAAATCCTTGGGATATAGTAAATAAATACCCACTTGACAACCTGCTGTATGCCTAGCACCGTCCCTAGGGGGTTGGCATTACTTCAGAAAACTTAGCCCTAGGGAAATTTAAATTCTGAAAGTGAGAGACAGATAATAAACATTATCATAAATAATAAATAGGGGGCTGGAGAGATGGCTTAGCGGTTGAGGCGCTTGCCTACAAAGCCAAAAGACCCAGGTTCGACTCCCCAGGATCTACGTCTAAGCCAGATGCACAAGGAGGCGCAAGTGTCTGGAGTTCCTTTGCAGTGGCTGGAGGCCCTGGTGCGCCCATTCTCTCTCTCTACCTGCGTATTTCTGTATCTCTCTCTCTCACACACACACACACACATATAAATAAAAATAAAATATTAAAAAACTATCATAGCCGGGCGTGGTGACGCATGCCTTTAATCCCAGCACTCGAGAGGCAGAGGTAGGAGGATCGTGGAGAGTTCGAGGCCACCCTAAGACTACATAGTTAATTCCAGGTCAGCCTGGACCAGAGTGAGACCCAACCTTGTAAAACAAAACAAAAACTATCATAAATAAATAAATAGGACAAACAAAATCTTTTGTCATAGGTTTTTTTTTTCTTCCTTCCAATTATCTTCCAATTTGGGGGTCATACCTAATCTGGATTTGGTAGCCAAGGGATATAAGTATACAAAACATCACAAAGTCATTTCTCCTGGACTTCTACTAGAACCTGCCCACCAGAGTCAGTCTACCTTACTAAGAAAATGCTTGAATAAATAAACAAGCAAATAAATAAAGTACAAGCAAGTAACTCATGGCTCCAACATCCCAATTGGACAAATCAGTATCCGTCAAATAACCAAATGAGATGCACCTATTTTTGGAAAAAGGGAATTGAATTGCCAGTAGGAGTTGTGGGTGGGTGAAGATTGCTAACATTAGAGTTGACTTTACATTGGAATCCAGCTGTCCTTATGATTAAGAATATGTAGTCAGTGGAATTCTGGGTCAGCCTGGGCTACAGCGAGACCCTACCTTGAAAAGCCAAAAAAATTAAAAATTATGTAGTCAGGTGTGGTGGCACATGCCTTGAATCTCAACACTCTGGGAAGCAGAGGTAGAAGGATCACTGAATTCAAGACCACCCTGAGACTATATAGTGAATTCTGGCTCAACCTGCCTACAGTGAGACCCTCCCTCAAAAAACAAAACAAAACAAAAAAAGAATATGTATAGAGAAAACTGTGTCTGGGCATGGTAGCACATGCCTTTAATCCCAGCACTTGGGAGGCAGAGGTAAGAGGATCGCCATGAGTTCGAGGCCACCCGGAGACAACATAGTGAATTCCAGGTCAGCCTGAGCTAGAGTGAGACCCTACCTCGAAAAATCGAAAAACAAAAATAAATAAATAAATAAGAAAGAAAGAAAAAGAAAACTGTGGTGTTTTTTCTCTTTGGATTGCTTGTATATATGACATCCTTCAATGACATAAGGCTCCATTTGTGAAGGTATATAGGGTTGGCAGACTTGGCCAGGCTTTGAAATGGTAGCTATGGGTCTCATCATCCCACTAGTTCCCCACTACAAAGTCATAAAACCTAAGTGCTGAGCAATAGGGGGAGCTGGACTGAATGTTGCCCTTGGCAACACTAAAACAACACATTAGTATTTAACTGATATAATTTCTCTACAATACGTTTCTGGTTTTGTGTGTGTGTGTTTTAAATAATATTTTTATTTATTTGCAAGCAAAGTGAGATAGAAAAAAGACAGAAAAGGCAAGCCAGGGCTTCTAGCCACTGCAAACAAACTCCAGATACATGTGCCACTTTGTGCATCTGGTTTTATGTGGATACTGGGGAATTGAACTAAGGTTGTTAGGCTTTGTGGGAAAGTGCCTTAACTGCTAAGTTATCTCTCCAGCCCTAAAATAAGTTACTATAGAATTCAAAACCAAGTAGAATTCCAATTAAATGAATGGGGATTTCATAATTATACAAAGGAGTTGGATGTGATGAAACACACCTATAATCCCAGTACTCCACATGCTAAGGTAGGAGGATCACCATGAGTTCAAGGCCAGCCTGGTCTGCAGAGTGAGTTCCAGGTCATCCTGGAACTACAGTGATACCCTGCCTTAAAAATAAATAAATAGGGCTGGAGAGATGGCTTAGCGGTTAAAGCACTTGCCTGCAAAGCCTAAGGACCCATGTTCGATTTCTCTCCAGATCCCATGTAAGCCAGACACACAAAGGTGAGGCAAGCCCAAGGTTGCACATGTCCACTAGGTGGTGCAAGCATCTGGAGTTCGAATACAGTAGCTGAGGCCCTGACATGCCAATTCTCTCTCTCTCTAAATAATTTAAAAAATGATATATACTTTTTGCCCTCAAAGAGTTCTTTAGTGCAAGAAATAAATATGCATGCAGAAGATATAACCATAAAATATGCACTATGGTAATTCATTCCATGAACATTCATTGGGAGATTATCATGAACTAGCCCTGTATTACAACAGGAACAGAAAATATTATGAAAGGGCAAAAAGGAAAGTGATTAATTCTGAGTGGGAGGACTGGGAAGGGGCCCTTGGAGGAAACATCATTTTTCCAAATTTACATAATCACAACCAGTAAGAGATGGAGCCAGGATTTAGTTTCAGGAGGCAGGCCAGAGTCCACTCCCATAGATGCTGTACTCTACCACTTCCCAGTATGTAGAACTTAGGTAAGGTAGTACCACTGAGGTCAGAAAGTACAAGTAATTGTGGCTGAAAATTAGGACCTTTAGGGAAGCTTCTAAAAATATTGGTGTCCAGACCTCGCCTCCAAGTTATTGCTTTCCAATGCACAGCAAAGATGGATACCTATTGAGATAGACTCGGGATTATTACGAGGAGAAAGGATTATAAAGATATGCTTGTGCTGGATGTGGTGGTGCACAATTTTAATCCTAGTACTCAGAAACAGAGATAGAAGGATCTCTGTGAGTAGGAGGCTAGCCTGGGCTACAGAATGAGTTCTAGGTCAGGCTGAGCTAGAGTGAGACCTTCCCTCAAGAAAACAAACAGGGCTAGAGAGATTGCTTAGCGGTTAAGGAGCTTGTCTGCAAAGCCTAAGGACCCAGGTTCACCTTCCCAATACTCATATAAGCCAGATGCACAAGGTGGCACATGTGTCTGGAGTTCATTTGCAGTGGCTATAGGCCTTGGCGTGCCCATTCTCTCTCTCTCTCTTTCTCTAACAAATAAATAAAATAAAATAGTTAAAAAAAAAAAAAAACAGGGCTGAAGAAATAGTTTAGCACTTGCAACTTGTTAGCCCAAGGACCCATTTTTGAATCCCAAGATCCGGTCTATAAGGCCAGAGATAAGAACACCAACCAGATTGTCGCCATTAAGAAAGTGAGGTTGTATTGTTTACCTGTCAGGTTTGCAAATGTCTGTCTTCTATTGCAGGTGCTGAGGCCTGTCTGGTGCCAATTCTCTCTCTTGCCTAACTGAGGAAAAACTTGTGGGCTGGGGAAATGGCTTTGAATGGTTAAGGCGTTTCAGGTCTGTCTCAAGGACCCTGGTTTGATTCCCCTGAAGTGCTGGGAGCAACCAAGCATACACAAGGGGTTGCCTGACTGCATTTGGGTTCATTATGGTGGCATCGGAGGGCCGATAGTGTGCCCTGTTCTCTTTCTCCCCCCAGATACAGTAAAAATATTTTTTAAAAAGAAAACAAAACAAACAGCTGAGGCAACCAGTTTTTATGCCTTTCATCCCAACACTCTGGAGCCAGAAGTAAGAGGATCACTGTGAGTCCGAGGCCACCATAAGACTACATGGTGAATTCCAGGTCAGCCTGGGCTAGAGCAAAACCCTACTTTGAAAAAAGAAAAGAAAACAAACAAAAAAAGCAGCTTTTTTTCCAATCTTTTAAGAGAAATATATGCATTTTTTGCTACATAAAAGTAGATGTTGGCTGGAGAGATGGCTTAGCAGTAAAGGTGCTAGGCTGCAGAGCCTGACAACCCAAGATCAATTCCCCAGTACCCACATAAAGCCTGATACAAAAAGTGGCACAGGCATCTGGAGTTCTGCTTGCAGTCTGTCTCTCTCTTTCTCTCTCTGCTTGCAAATAAATAAAAAATATTTTTGAGCTGGAGAGATGCCTAAGTGGTTAAGGTGCTTGCCTGCCAAGCCAAAGGACCCAGGTTCAATTCCCTAGGACCCACCTAAGTCAGATGCACAGGGTATTGCATATGTCTGGACTTTTTTTGTTTATTTGGTTTTTTTTTTTTTTTTTTTTTTTTTTTTTTTTGAGGCAGGGTCTCAGCCTGACCTGGAATTCACTATGTAGTCTCAGGCTGGCCTCAAACTCACAGTGATCCTCCTACCTCTGCCTCCTGAGTGCTGGGATTAAAGGTGTACACCACCACACCCCAGCATATAGATGCTGTTTTCATTCTTCTAAGCCTGTCCTAGGTATTGGAGTGGTGCTGACAAGTTGTACAAGTGGTTCTGTATAAAAGAGGCAATGCTCCTAGTAGGACATAAAGGAGCAGCAGACACTCAGGCATTAAATAAGGTGTCAGTGGCTGTTCTTTTTCACCATAAAGTGGTCCAGTCATTAAGGAAGATCTGCCTATACACGTAAAAAATAAATGGCTTTCATTTATTTATTTATT
Organism: Orientallactaga sibirica; assembly: GCA_036365145.1. NCBI lineage: Eukaryota > Metazoa > Chordata > Mammalia > Rodentia > Dipodidae > Orientallactaga > Orientallactaga sibirica. The sequence continues at coordinate 40,642,665 of JAEOAD010000010.1, forward strand.
TTTGAGGTAGGGTCTCACTGTAAGCTCAGGCTGACCTGGTATTCACTATAGTCTTAGGTGGCCTCACCTCCTCAGGGATCTCCTGCCTCTGGCGCCAAGTGCTGATTAGGAGCGCGCCACCGCCCGCTTATTTATTATTATTATTATTATTTGGTTTTTGCTTGAGGCAGGGTCTTACTGTGGCCTAGGATGACCAGGAAACTCACTCTGCAGCAGAGCTGGCCCAGACTTTGGGAGCTCTCCTCCTAACTCAGCCTCCCAAATGTTGGGATTAAAGGCCTGTGCCACATTACACCTAGTTTAAGAGGGTCTAAAAAGTCCAGGAAGCTGGGCGTGGTGGCGCACACCTTTGATCCCAGCACTCGGGAGGGCAGGGTAGGAGGATCACTGTGAGTTCTAGGCTACCCTGAGATTATATAGTGAATTCCAGGTCAGCTGGTCTAGGGAGTGAGAAACTGTGCCTCGAAAAACTGAAGAAAAAAAGAAAAAAAAAAAAAAAGTAGTTTGGGCTGGAGAGATGGCTCAGTGGTTAAGGCACTTGCCTGCAAAGCCTAATGGCCTGAGGTTCAACTCACCCAGTACCCAAGGTGACACATGCATTGGAAGTTCATTGCAGTGGCTAGAGGTCCTTGTCACACTCCATCCACTCTCTTTCTTCTTGCAAATAAATAAATAAATAAAATCATTCAAAAAAAAAAAAGAATAGTCTTGTAGGCAAAAGGTAAAATGACTGGAAACCTGATAGAGGGCAGGTCCAGAGAAATAAGGTTTGTTTGGTAAGGAAAGTTATGTATATTTTAAAGCCAAAGAGGAATCTGTGGAGATTAAACACAGGATGAAGGCATTGTTGTTCTGAATTAGAGATGCATGGAGGGAAGCCGTGGAGTTAACCCAACCTGAGATAACTGGGGCCAGTCAGTGGGAAATGTCTGGAACTGTGTGTATGGAGAGGAGTCAACCAAGAACAAAAACAGGAGCTAAATGTCTGCCTGGAGGCCCCAAGGAATTTCTTTGTAACACATAAAAGCTGGAATCTGATATGTTGAAGTAATGTAACACGGCTGCTGCTGGTCTCCATTAATTTCCACATTGCACGAATCGTTTTGAGTAGTTACAGGAAAAAGTGAACTGTCTCTTCCAAACAGCTTATCCAGGGAACCAAAAGCACCGAAAGAAAGACAAATAAACTGTCTTCCCGGATGTCAAAAGTTATAGATTATCATTTAGTGCTGAAGTTAGAAACTATGTTGATGTTGATTGTCGATCTGGTTGGGAGTTTAACTTTATTATCATTGCATTTGGCTGAGTCATTCCTGGGCTGCTGTGAGCAGAAACGGTCAGATTCACCGTGAGGTAAAAACATTACAATATCAAAATAATTAGCTTACACAAAAAACCACCCCAGGAAGATAACCCAGAGCAAAATAAATAAAATAAAATAATCTGACAGCAAGCTTTCCAAGGACTGCGGAAAAAGTCCGGCGGTACCTGGGGCCGTGCAGGGCAGCCGAGCGAGCTCAGAAAAGACGATCATCAGCAGCAGGCCCGCTCCCGCCAGCCAGGCTGATACGGGATCCCGGCAGAGCACTCCGCGCCCATCCGGGGCTCCGCCTTCTCCGGACGAGGGCACAGCCCAAGGTCGGAGAGCAAGGCTACGGTTCTTAGAAAAATACGTTCTTTGATGGAGCCCCAGAAAAGCCTCCCACCTCTCCCTTCCTCCCAAGGGCAAGGCTGAGCTGAGCGGCGACAGCGTGGCTGACACTGCATCGAGTGATCTCGGTCGAGCTCACCGCTAACACTCATCCACCACCACCCCCCACCGCGGCGGCTCCGTTGCGACCCCGCGCGCGCCCAGCATATATGCTGTTTTCATTCTTCTGGGTTTGGTCCTAGGTATTGGTGGTGCTGACAAGCTGTACAAGTGGTTCTGGTATAAAGAGGCCAGTCTAGCAGGACATAAAGGAGCAGCAGACACTCAGGCATTAACAAGGTGTCAGTGGCTGTTCTTTTTTCACCATGTATGGTCCATGTCATTAAGGAAGATCTGCCTATACACGAAAAATAAATGGCTTTATTTATTTATTTATTTTTGAGGTAGGGTCTCACTGTAGCTCAGGCTGACCTGGTATTCACTATAGTCTTAGGGTGGCCTCGACCTCATAGGGATCCTCCTGCCTCTGCTTCCCAAGTGCTGGGATTAAAGGGGTGCCACCACGCCCGCCTATTTTTATTATTATTATTATTTGGTTTTTGTTTGAGGCAGGGTCTTACTGTAGCCTAGGATGACCAGAAACTCACTCTGTAGCCCAGGCTGGCCTCAGACTTGGGGAGCTCCTCCTAACTCAGCCTCCCAAATGTTGGGATTAAAGGCCTGTGCCACATTACACCTGGTTTAAGAGGGTCTAAAAAGTCTCAGGAAGCTGGGCGTGGTGGCGCACACCTTTGATCCCAGCACTCGGGAGGCAGAGGTAGGAGGATCACTGTGAGTTCTAGGCTACCCTGAGATTATATAGTGAATTCCAGGTCAGCCTGGTCTAGAGTGAAACTGTGCCTCGAAAAACTGAAGAAAAAAAAAAAAAAAGTAGTTTTGGGCTGGAGAGATGGCTCAGTGGTTAAGGCACTTGCCTGCAAAGCCTAATGACCTGGGTTCAACTCACCAGTACCCAAGGTGACACATGCATTGGAAGTTCATTGCAGTGGCTAGAGGTCCTGTCACACCCATCCTCTCTCTCTTCTTGCAAATAAATAAATAAATAAAATCATTAAAAAAAAAAAAAAAAGAATAGTCTTGTAGGCAAAGAGGAGAAATGACTGAAACCTAGATGGGGCAGGTCCAGAGAAATAAGGTTTGTTTTGCAAGGGAAAGTTATGCATATTTTAAAGCCAAAGAGGAATCTGTGGAGATTAACACGATGAAGGGTATTGAAAGAAACGAATTAAAGAGGATGCATGGAGGGCAGCCGTGGGAGTTGACCCAGCCTGAGATAACTGGGGCCGAGTCAGTGGGAAATGTCTGGAACTGTGTGTATGGAGAGGCAGGAGTCAACCAAGAATGAAAACAAGGGCTAAATGTCTGCCCTGGAGGGCCCACCAAGGAATTTCTTTGTAACACATAAAAGCTGGAATCTGATATGTTGAAGTATTAACACGGCTGCTGCTGTCTCCATTATTTCCACGTGCACGAATCTTTTGAGTAGTTACAGGAAAAAGTGAACTGTCTCTTCCAAACAGCTTATCCAAAGGAACCAAAGCACCGAAGAAAGACAAATAAACTGTCTTCTGATGTCAAAAAGTTATAGAGTATCATTTAGTGTTGAAACCAAACTATGTTGATGATTGTCGATCTGGTTGGGAGTTTAACTTTATTATCATTGCATTTGGCTGAGTCATTCCTGGGCTGTGAGCAGAAACGGTCAGATTCACCACGTGAGGGTAAAACATTACAATATCAAAATAATTAGCTTGGCCACAAAACTACCCCAGGAAGATAACGCAGAGCAAAATAAATAAAATAAAATAATCTGACAGCAAGCTTTCAAGGACTGCGGGGGAAAGTCCGGCGGTACCTGGGGCCCGTGCGGGGCAGCCGAGCGAGCTCAGAAAGACGATCATCAGCAGCAGGCCCGCTCCCGCCAGCCGGGCTGACACGGGGATCCTGCGGCCAGAGCACTCCGCGGCCCATCCCGGGGCTCCGCCCTTCTCCGGACGAGGGCACAGCCCAAGGTCGGAGAGCAGGAGCATGGTTCTTAGAAAAATACAAGTTCTTTGATGGAGCCCCAGAAAAGCCTCTCCCACTCCTCTCCCTTCCTCCCCAAGGGCAAGGCTGAGCTGAGCGGCGACAGCGTGGGCTGGACACTGCATCGAGTGACTTTCGGGTCGAGCCCACCGCTAACACCATCCACCACCACCACCCCCACCGCGGCGGCTCCACGCGGACTGCGCCTGCGCGCGCCCCCAGGCCAAATTCGCGGCGGGAGGCGGGGCTCCGAGCGCCCCGCGCTGTGGTCTCCAGGCAACCGGAATAACAAGAGGCGCCTGCGCGGCGGTCGGTTAGGGGTGACGGTCAGGTGTGGAAAACTAGGTTTCCCCTGAGCTGGAAGCGGTCCCCGCGAGCCTCAGGTACGCGAAAGGGCGGGAGACGTGGGATCGATAACCTCTACCTCCCCAGGGCTCGAGGGCTGGACATCGAGTGTTTGTCCCCCAAAAAAAGTCCTAGTCCCCAGCGAGGGGAGCTTGACCTAAAGCGGTCCGGGGTCCCGGCAGGTGCCACCCCCCCCAACCTCACACCGCACCTCTCAAGTGACAAGCCTTGTGCCACCCGTGCCACCGGGCCTCCTTGCATGGTGCTTTGACAGCCAGGTCCCTGTGCTCTTTGGAGCCATAGGAGTTCTTAGAGCCAGTCGTTATCACAGGGCCACTGTCTTCTCAGCGGTAACATGGTAGTCGTGGGTTGAGAACGAGCGCTCCAGTTTATAAGTGAAGGACTGGGACCATTAAGGGAAAGTGGCTTGTTTTGTGACATAGGTGACCTTTAATCCCAAGGCTCTTTCACCTACTGTCTAATAGAATGGCAAAGGAAAGGTGTTGGCACGAACACTTGTGTCACATTTTGTTTTAATTTTTTTTTTCAAGGTAGAGTTACGCTCTAGCCCAGGATGACCTGGAATTCACTGTGTAGTCTCAGGCTGGTCTCGAACTCACTGCGATCCTTCTACCTCTGCCTCCGGGAGTGCTGGGATTAAAGGCATGGGTGCACCACCACGCCGGTCTTTAAATTGTATTTAAAATTTATTAGCCGGGCATGGTAGTGCACGCCTTTAATCCCAGCACTCGGGAGGCAGAGGTAGGAGGATTACCATGAGTTCAAGGCCACCCTGAGACTACACAGTGAATTCCAGGTCAGCCTGAGCTAGAGTGAGACCCTACCTCGAAAAACAAAAAAAAAAAAAAAAAAAAAAAAAAATTATTTATTTATTTGCAAGCATAGAGAGATACAATGTGCATACTGGGGCTTCCAACCACTTCAGACAAACTTTGTGCATCTGGCTTTATGTGGGTACTGGGAAACTAAACTCAGGTAGTTAGGTTCTGCAGCTTCACCACTGAACCATCTCTCCAGCCCACATTTTTTTTTTCCTTTGGTTTTTCAAGGCAGGGGCTTGTTCTAGCCCAGGCTGACCTGGAATTCACTATGTAGTCTCAGGCTGTCCTCGAACTCACCGCAATTCTCCTACCCCTGCCTCCCTCCCAGGTGCTGGGATTAAAGGAGTGTACCACCACGCCTGGCCCACATTTATTTTTAAATCTTCAGGGTTTAACAATGTCTGGCACACAATTATTAGTCATCCAATGCTTACTGAAGGCAAGTCCAGGTAGATTCAGTATTACTGTCCCTGGAAGGGTGGAAGGGAAACATAGGTAGGGTAAATGTAGAAACAGTTTTCTGGGAGAGAACCTCTGACAAATTCTTCACATGTGTCTGGTTTAAATCTCTCCTAGGCTGCAGTCCAGGCCCTGAATGGCTGGTCTCCAGTTGGCTCCACATTTGCCTGTGGGCATTATGTTCCCACATAATAAAACAGAAGCTCCAGGACTCCACTCGACCAAGCAAGACACTTATGAACAAGGTGACTCTTCCCAGCGGTCCTCAACAGGGCACTTGAGGAACAATTTGCAGCAGAAGGTTTTGAACAGTAGAGAGGTGGAGCTGGAGGATGTTTACACCAAGCCCAAATGGAACACCTCTCCCCACAGTGCTGGAATCAGCCAGCAAGACCCAGGTAAAAATCCCCAGGACCAAGGAAAGGGTTTGTTTTATCCATCAAGCCCTCAACCCGGTTACCGCAAAGCAAATGACCAAGACTTCATTCCCTTTGCAAAGAAGCGAATTGGAGTGGACCGGGCATACCCACTGAAACCCATGGTCCATCGGAAGTCCCATAGTATGGGTGAGGCGGGTGCTGATGGGGACCAGAATGTCTACCCAAGACCCCCTGAGCCAAGAGAGATACCAGACAGCAACTTTGCTTTGAGAAGCTGGGTGAATTCATCTGTTCTTGCAGCCATGCAGGCGGAGAAAGCCATGGCAGACCTCCACAGGACGGAGCGGACACAGATCCAAAGACTAGAAGCTGCAGGGGAGAGCTTACAGAGAGAGATCCGAAGAAAGGAGATTCTCCTGAGAGAAAAGCTGAAGAAGACAGAGGAGGGTCTTCGAAGGATCCAGAAGGAAAAGGAACAGGCCAAGGAAAACGAAGACAGAGAGCTACAGAAAATGGCGTTCTCCAGGAGAGTTAAAGGTATCAACAGCCACAGTGCATACAAACACATCTTTTCCCCGGAATTTAGCTCTGAGCAGGTGTTCAGTGGAGACCGAGGAGATGATGACACTTGGGGACGGCCTCAGGAAAGTTCTAGTCCATTCCAGTTATCTGATTATGGAATGCAGAGACTCAAAAGGGAAAGGCTAATGGCAAGCAATAACAAAATCCGAGACCGAACCTCAGGGCCATTGGCCAAGAAGATCCCTCAGCCTTCAGAAGAGCTGGGCAGGGCTTTACGGGGATCTAGCCCAAGTTCTAGCCTGTTTAGGACACCCAGCTCCTTAGGGTCCAGCTGCTCTTCAGAAGCAGCAGAGCTGGGCAAGTGCCACCACTGTGGACGCACTTTTCTGTTGCTCAGGCTGGAGAGACACTCCACCGTCTGCGGCCGGATGCAGAGGTCCAAGAGGAAAGTGTTTGACTCCTCTAGGGCCCGAGCCAAGGGCACAGAACTAGAGCAGTACTTGAACTGGAAGGGGCCAGCCACAGCCAAGGTAATAAGAGCCTCCTGGCTTTGACTTTGTGTGGAGATTCTTGTAAGGCCCCATTATATCCCTGGTGTCATGTAGAATGGAAGGGAGAGTTAACAAGTCTTTTAAAAAAAGTTTTATTATTTATTAATTAATTAGAGAGAGAGAGAAAGAATGGGCATGCCAGGGCCTCTAGCCACTGCAATCGAACTCCAGACACATGTGCCACCATGTGCATCTGGCTTACGTGGAACCTGGAGAATTGAACCATAGTTCCCAGGTTTCGCAGGCATGTGCCTTAACCACTAAGTCATCTCTCCAACCCTTAATATTTTTATTTATTTGAGAGAGAGAGAGAGAGAAAGAGGCATAAGGAAGAGAGAGAGAGAGGGAGAGAATGGGGGAGCACCATGGTTTCCAGCCACTGCAGAGGAACTCCAGACAAATGCACCACCTTGTGCATCTGGCTTACATGGGTCCTGGGGAATCGAACCGAGGTCCTTTGGCTTTGCAGGCAAATGCCTTAACAGCTAAGCCATCTCTCCAGCCCAACAAGTCTTGATTACTACTGTCTGTCAGTCTCTGTCATGGCAGTTCTGTGAGGATCTCATTATCTCTCATCCATTAAAAAAAAAAAAAAAATCAAGCCAGGCATGGTGGCTCATGCCTTTAATCTCAGCACTTAGGAGGCAGAGGTAGGAGGATCACCATCAGTTTGAGGCCACCCTGAGACTACATAGTGAATTCCAGGTCAACTTGAGCTGCAGTGAAACCCTACCTTGAAAAACCAAAAGAAAAAAAAAAAAAAGAAGAAAGAAAAAACATCAAGGTTCAGGAGGCTGGGGAGATAGCTCAGTGGGTAAAAGTGTTTCCCATGCAAGCATGAGGACCGTCCTGAGTATGGATCCCCAGCACCCACCTAAAATGTGAGGTGGGGAGACATCACTTATAATCCCAGTGCTAGGGGGGCAGAGACAAGAGAACCCCTAGAGCTTACTGTGTAGCCAAATCTAGGCTCAGCGAGAGACCCAATGTAAAAGAATAAGGTGTCCAGGTCTGCCTTGGCTGGAGTAAGACTGTATCTCGAAAAACCAAAATAATAATAATAATAATGTGAAGAGTGGACATCTCTATGATTTAAAAAATATTTTATTTTTATTTATTTGAGAAAGAGAGAAGCAGAGAGAGAGAGGGAAAGAAAGAAAGGGAGAGAGAATGGGCGTGTCAGGGCCTCCAGTGGCTGCAAACAAACTCCAGACGCATGCAGCACCTTGTGCATCTGGCTTACATGGGTCCTGGGGAATTGAACCTGGGTCCTTTGGCTTTGCAGGCAAGTGCCTTAACCACTAAGCAATCTCCAGCCCCCTATGATTTTTTTTTTTTTTTTTTTTTTTGGTTTTTCGAGGTAGGGTCTCACTCTAGCCCAAGCTGACCTGGAATTCACTCTATAGTCTCAGGGTGGCCTCACAGTGATCCTCCTACCTCTGCTTCCTGAGTGCTGGGATTAAAGGTGTACGCCACCACGCCTGGCCCCTCTTTTTTTTTTTTTTTTTTTTTTTTTTTTTGAGACAGGGTCTAGCCCAGGCTGATGTCAAACTCACTCTGTAGCCCAGGCTGGCCTTGAACTCATGGCAATCCTGTCTATAATACCAAGTGCTGGTATTATAGGTGTGAGCCACCATGCCCATGTATTTAAGGAAAAACATTTTTTTTTTCAAGGTAAGGTCTTACTCCAGCCCAGGCTGACCTGGAATTCACTATGTAGTCTCAGGGTGGCCTCAAACTCTTGGCGATCCTCCTACCTCTGCCTCTCAAGTTCTGGATTAAAGGTGTGCTTCACCACGCCCAGTTTATGGAAAATTTTTTAAAAATATTTTTATTTTTTGTTTACTTATTAGAGACAGAGAAAGGGAGAGAGAGAGAGAGAGAGAGACAGACAGACAGACAGAAAGAGAATAGGCACTCTAGGGCCTCTAGCCACTGTAAATGAACTCCAGATGCATGTGCCACCATGTGCATCTGGCTTAAATGGGTACTAGGGAATTGAGCCTCAAAACCGGGGTCCTTAGGCTTCACAGACAAGCACTTAACTGCTAAGCCATCTCTCCAGTCTACTTTAAATAAAATTTTTAATAGAGAATAAAATGATTGGGCTGGGGAGATGACTCAGCAGTTAAAGGCACTTGCTTACAAAGTCTGCCAACCTGGGTTCAATTTCCCAATATCCATGTAAAGCCAGATACGCAATGTGATGCATGCATCTGGAGTTTGTTTATAGTGGCAAGAGACCCTGGTATGCCCATATACTCCCTTTCTCTTCCCCTCTCAAATAAATGAAATATTTTAAGAATATATATATTTTAAATATTTTAAAATATTTTATTTATTTATTTATTTGAGAGAGAGGTGAGGGGGAGAGAATGGGTATGCCAGGGCCTCCAGCCACTGCAAATGAACTCAGACACATGTGCCACCTTGTGGTCCCTGTCCACCCTGGGGTTGCTATGCATTGGTTTCCCAGAGGCATTCAGGCAACTGTGGAGCAGGGTCTTGGGTGGCCGTGAGTGTGATAGGAAGAAACACCTGGAAGACTGTGTCAGAGGACAGCTCATTTATTTGTTGGGGGAATGCGCTTATGAGCATTCACGTAGTGGCGGGAAAAGGTACGGGGTATGGGTCACCAGGGATTGGCTGTATGAAGGCTGCTGGCTGATACCTTATTAACATATAGGGACCTTCCAGGTGAGAGGTAAAAGGTCAAATGGCTGGTGGTGGGGGGGGACCTGAAACCTAAGTTTTATCAGGGTGGCCAGGTGCCCCAGGGGAAAGGAGGGAACAGTCCCATTCCTGCTGGTCTCAAGGTGAGATTATCAGGGTTTGGGCCTGCTGCAACCTACTGCGGCCCCGGGCCCTTAGCTGTGCCTGACAGCTCAGGCATATGTTAGCCTCCAGCGGCCAGGGGCCTATAACTGTGCTTGACACCACCTTGTGCATCTGGCTTTAGCTTTATGTGGGCACTGCAAAGTAGAACCTGGGTCCTTCAGCTTTACTAGCAAGCGCCTTAACCACTAAGCCATCTCTCTAGCCCTAAAATATTTTTTGAAAAGATTAAGGGCTGGAAGCCAGGCATGGTGGCACATGCCTTTAATCTCAGCACTCAGGAGGCGAAGGTAGAAGGACTGCCATGAGTTAGAGGCCACCCTGAGACTAGTTAATAGTTAATTCCAGGTCAGCCTGGGCCAGAGTGAGACTCTACCTCGAAAAACCAAAAAAAAAAAAAAAAGATTAATGGCTTTAGTGGTTATGGTGCTTACCTGCAAAACCAAAGGACCCAGGTTCGATTCCCCAGGACCCATGTAAAGCTGGATGCATGAAGTGGCACATGTATCTGAAGTTGTTTGGGGTCCTGGTGTGCCCATTCTCGCTCTCTCTCTTAAATAAACAAACAAAACAACACAAAACAGTAAAATTGACCTGGCAAGGTGGCTCAGTGTTTGAGACATTTGCCTGCAAAGCCTAATGACCCATGTTCAGTTTCCCAGTGCCCACAGGGAGCCAGATGCACAAAATGGTCCCATTTTCTTTTTCTCCTAGATTTTTGTTTTGTTTTGTTTTTTGAGGTAGGGTCTCAGTTGTAGCCCAGAGTGGCCTGGAATTCACTATGTAGTCTCATGCCGGCTTCCACAATCATCCTCCTACCTCTGCCTCCTAGTGCTGAGATTAAAGGCGAACACCACCACACCCAGCTTCCCCCTCCTGTCTGTTTTTCTCTACTTGCAATTAAATAAAATATTTTTTGTTTGTTTTTTTGAGGTAGGATTCATTCTAGCCCAAGATGACCTGGAATTCACTGTCTAGTCTCAGGGTGGCCTCGAACTCATGGCAGTCCTCCTACCTTTGCCTTCCGAGTGCTGGGATTAAAGGCATGTGCCACCATGCCTGGCTAATAAAAGATTTTTTTAAATGGGTGTGGAGGGATGGCTTAGTAGTTAAAGTAGTTAAGGTGTTTGCCTGCAAAGCCAAGGGACCCAGGTTTGATTCCCCAGGACCCACATTAGCCAGGTGCACAAGGTGGCACATGCATCTGAAGTTCTTTTGCAATGGCTGGAGGCTCTAGTGTGCCCATTCTTTCTCTCTCTCTCCTGCTTTCTCTCTGCCAAATAAATAACGATAAAATATTTTTTTAAAAAGAATAAAATGATTAAGGTTGGGAAAAACCTAAGCCATATGATTTCAGAAGCCCCATGTGGCTCTAGTAGTCTAGACACAAGAAAGCATCCTTCTGTTTTCATTTCTTTCCAATCCTCTGTGTTCAAGACTTTTCAGTCTATATGTCCACTGCTGGATCCTTTAAAACCATGGATGTTAGATGCAGTTTATAATTAAAGTTTTTTCCTCCAGCACAGTGTGGGAGATCACCACAAGAAAGTCTCCCCAATGTTCAGAGATAATCTCCCTAAAATCCAGTTTCCAACAAGAAGTCAACATTTAGCTCTGGCAGATAATGACAGGATGGCCAGTTATTGCTCTTTCCTGTTTTCTTTTTGGTAAACTCAATAACTCACTGGGGATCCCCTCTCCTTACCATAGCAATTTATGTTAGGCCATAACCTTAAAGAATCTTGTGTTTCTTACATTTCTAAATATAGTAGCAGAAAAAAATGGGTTTCTGAGCTCAGACACCCCAGCTTTGTGGAACTACTTGAAGGGAGTTTTGCATTGATGACACCACAGCAGAATGGACCTAGTTTGAAGTTTCTTTCCTCCTGGGAACATCACACCTTACTCCAGAGCTCTATGCCTTTAGAAGTTGCATCTTCCTGACATTTCTCTAGTGCACTCCAAGGACAGGATTTCCCAACATTATTGAATCATCATATAACTCCCAGCCGACTCATATCACTTGTCTACTATAGTATAAGCACTTGAAGACTGGGACCATACACATCTTTGTACTCTGTGCTTAATGTGTTAAGTTTGTTTCAGCATGGTAAATAATTAAAATATAGCTACCATATTTTCAAGGATAATTCCCCTAGTTGAATTTTTTTTTTTCAAGGTAGGGTCTCCCTCTAGCCCAGGCTGACCTGGAATTCACTATGTAGTCTCAGGCTGGCCTTGAACTCATGGTGATCCTCCTACCTCTGCCTCCTGAGTGCTGGGATTAAAGATGTGCACCACCACACGTGGCTTTCATTTTCTTTTGATAGTGTCTCTTGCTATTACTAAGAGCTGTTTGTTTTGTTTTCTTTTCTTTTTTATTCTTTTTAATATAATTTTATTTTTATTTTATTTTATTTATTTGAGAGTGAGAGAAAGAGGCAAATACAGAGAAAGAGATAGAATGGGTGCACCAGGGCCTTCAGCCATTGCAAATGAACTCCAGATGCACGTGCCACCTTGTGCATCTGGCTTACATGAGTCCTGGGGAATCGAGCCTCAAACTGGGGTCTTTAGGCTTCACAGGCAAGCGCCTTAACCACTAAGCCATCTCTCCAGCCCTCATTTTTCTTCTTTTTTAAAATTTTGTTTGTTTATTTATTTATTTACTTGAGAGCAACAGACAGACTGAGAGAGAAAAAGGCTGATAGAGAATGGGTGCACCAGGGTCTCCAGCCACTTGAAAACGAACTCCAGATGCAAGCACCACCTTGTGCATGTGGCTTATGTGAGTCCTGGGGAACCAAGCCTGGAACTGGGGTCCTTAGGCTTCACAGGCAAGTGCTTAATTGCTAAGCTCTCTCTCCAGCCCTCATTTTTCTTCTTTTAAAGATTAATTTTGCTAGGCGTGGTGGTGAACGCCTTTAATCCTAGCACTCAGGAGGCAGAGGTAGGAGGATTGCCACGAGTTCGAGGCTACCCTGAGACTACATAATGAATTCCAGGTCAGCCTGGGCTAGAGTGAGACTCTACCTTGAAAAACCAACATATATATAAATTTTGCCAGGCATGGTGGCTCACACCTTTAATCCCAGCACTTGGGGAGGCTGAAGTAGAAGGATTGCTATGAGTTCAAGGACAGCCTGCACTGCAGCAGCTAGAGTTCCAGGTCAGCCTGGGCTAGAGTGAGACCCTACCTTGGGGAAAAAAAACAAAACAAAAAAACCATGTAGCAGAGCACTGCCATCCTGAGGCTACTTAGTGAATTTCAGATCAGCCTAGACTAGACTGAGACCCTACCTTGAAACAACAAAACAAACCATGACCATGTATCCTCTTCTTTCCTCTTTGGCTCCTAAACAGCTCACAGTTGTGTTAGATGGTTCTTCAGGTTTGCATTTCCATATTAATAAATCATATGCTTATTTTCTTGATTTGTCAGCCTTCTGCATTATTTGGTGGCTTCGTATGGAACCTCACAGGTGAAGATCTCTTATATTCCCTCACCCTTTTCCTTCCACTCCAGTTGAATCACAGTTCTGATGTAAAACAGTGATCAACTTTACTTGAATTTCGTGTATTTTGTTCACTAGGGATTGAACAGATTTACCCCTGTTCACATGTACTTGGAGTTAATCACTGACTTGTGTTTTCATTTCCTTTGTTTTCTATATAGCTATATTTATTTATTTTTCTGAAGTATCCTATCCAGTGTCAGACATCTGTTAATGATTTTGTAAGTGTTCAAAAACCTTCTAGAACAGATCAGTTTGTTTGTTTTTCTAACCTGTAGAAATGTCTTTTCCTCCACTCCTGCTCTGCCTGGACTGGTTGTCCTGGTTGCCTCGGGACAGCTCTCTGCTTCTCTTCTCTGTTCTGTCTTCCCTTTTCTTTTTTTCATTCTGTCTTGTTGAAGCTGACCAAGAAATGTGCAAAGGACATTTGTCTTGGAATGAATAAAAGGGAATATCTACAAAGTAGCCTCATGTTTGATGATTTGGCTGGTATAGAATTCTAGGTGGGAAATGATTTTATTAAAACTTTTTAAATTTTCTTTAAAAATATTTTATTTATTTTATTTTGAGAGAGAGAGAAAGAAACAGAGAACGGGTGTGCCAGGGCCTCCAGCCACTGCAAATGAACTCCAGATGCATGTGCCATCTTGTATATCTGGCTTACGTGGATCCTGGGGAGTTGAACCTGGGTCCTTGTGCTTCACAGGCAAGCACTTTAACAGCTAAGCCAGTTTTTGTTTATTTTCAAGGTAGGGTCTCACTATAGTACAGGCTGACCTATAACTTACTTTGTAGCTCCAGGCTGGCCTCGAACTCACAGCTATCTTCCTATCTCAGCCTCCCGAGTGCTAGGATTAAAGGCATGCATCACCACGCCCTGGCTTATTAGTACTATTAAGGCATTTCTTCATAAGTAGCTCTGCACCAAGCATTTACAGTGTTGAGAAAGCTAATGCCATTTTGATTCCTGCCTCATTGTGGGAAACCTACTTTGTTATGTCGCTGAAAGTTAGTAGGATTTTCTTTACTCTGAAATCCTGAAACTTTACAATGGTTTTCTGGAACTCTATAAGCCATTTCAGTCTCAAGACTTGTGATCTTTCATTGTATGGTTAAGCACTCTTTTAATGACTCACTCCTGTGTTTTATGTATTTTTGGAACTCCTTTGGTCACATATTGGACTCCCTGGACTAATTTTCTAATCTCAGTCTTTTTTCCTATTATGATAATTTTTCTCTATACCATTTTAGAATAGTCCTATTTCAGTTTTGGCTATCAAAGCCTTAAGTCATAATCATTATGTTTCCCTGATTGCTCCTCTTTTATAGTGTACTCCTTTTATGGAACATTTTCTTCTAATGCTTTATTCCTATGTTGCTTTTTCTTCCCTTGGCTGGGGAAATGGCTCAGTATTGCTTGCTGTGCAACTTAAGTACCTGAGCTCTGATCCCCAATACCCACATAAAAATCCACACATGAGGCTGGAGAGATGGCTTAGCGGTTAAGGCACATGCCTGTGAAGCCTGAGGACCCCGGTTCGATTCTCCAGGTCCAACGTTAGCCAGATGCACAAGGGGGTGCATACATCTAGAGTTCATTTGCAGTGGCTAGAGGCCCTGACACGCCCATTCTCTCTCTCTCTCTCTTCCTCTAATAAATAAATAAAAATAAAATAAAGTTAAAAAAATCCACACATGAGGGCTGGAGAGAGGGCTTAGCATTTAAGGTGCTTGCCTGCCAAGCCTAATGATCCAGGTTCCATTCTCCAGTACCCACGTAAAGCCAGATGCACAAGGTAGCACATACACCTTGAGTTGTTTGCAGTGGCTGGAGATCCTGGCATGCCCATTCTCTCTTTCTGTCTCGCTTCTGTCTCAGTCTCTGCTTTAAAATAAATAAATAAGAAAAATATTTTTTAAAATCCAGATATGGTAGTGTAAGCCAGTAATCCCAGCACTTGAGAGGCAGTCAGGGGAGATCTCTGGGGCTTGCTGACTAGCTTGCTTAGCTAATTTGGTGAGCTTTGGGCTTAGTGAAGTGTTCTGTCTTGGAAAATAAGGTGGAGAGTGATTGAGGACAATACTCAATGTTGACCTCTGCCCTACACATGTAAAACCAGCAACACAAATGTGCATCTACACACACACACACACCCCACATATGCATACAAAAACAAAAGTTTACTTCATTTGTTGTTCCCTGAGATTTTGTTTGTGATACCTTTTGGAGTACACCTATTTTGAATAATTTATTTGAGAGAGAAAGAGGTGGAGAGAGAGAGAGAGAATGGGCTCACCAGGGCCTCTAGCCTCTGCAAATTCCAGATGCATGTACCACCTTGTGCATCTTGTTTTACGTGGGTCCTGGAGAATCAAACCCAGGTCCCTAGGCTTCACAGGCAAATGCCTTCATCACTAAGCCATCTCTCCAGCCCATATACCTTTTACTTGTAAGAGCTTTCATCAAATATCTGGCGATCCTTGGCTTCCCATTCACATTTGAGCTTAGCTAAGTGGAGCTTATTGAGTAAGGCCTTCCTATTAAAGTTATCAAATAGTGAACCCTGTAATTGAGGTTCCCCCAAAGTCAGTGTCAGAAAACTTGTCTCTGAATCGCAGCACATCAAGAGAGCATTTGTCTTTTCCCAAGAGAATGCCAGTATACTGGTACTTTAGGAGCTGAGCTGAGGAAGGGAATGAATCTGATCGTTCCAGGTTGCCAGGTGTAGTTGCACCCACTCCCCATTTCCAGCCCTGAGATAACTGTGTTCTCTACCCTGTCTAGGTTTCCCGAGTCTGAAACCTACCCAGTTCCATTTCTCTATAGTGAGCCCCTGTTCTCCTGTGGTGGTACAGGGGGTGTTGGGAACTTGGATGCACAAGGTGAAAGAGGGGCCCTGGTTCAGCCCGTTCTCAGCCCTGCACCTCCGCCCTTTCTACCACCTGACCTGCTTGCGTTCCGCTGGAAAACAGGGCTTGCCTCCAGCTATTGTTTCACTCCTTGCAGCCCCTGGTCTGTACCTCAATTTGGCGAGTCAGCATGACTGTTGCTTCTTTGCTGTTCTTTTTGATCCGGAGGTTTAACACCCTTTTTACTTCCCCTGGAGCCTCAAGAGGCAGATGAGCTAAATGCCGGCTAAGGATTACTGGTTTTTTTTCTTACAGGTGGAAGCTCCAGAAGCTCCTAGGAAGAGCACCTGGCGGCAGAAGCACGAGTCTTTCATCCGTACCCTCCGCCAGGCCCGGCAGACACAGCAGATCATCGCCAAAGGTGGAAACCCCTCAGACTTGCCTCCCATTCCGCCTGTGGAAAACCCAGACTATGTTCAGTGCCCTCACTGTAGCCGCCACTTTGCTCGCAAGGTGGCTGAACGACACATTCCCAAATGTAAGACCATCAAGAGCCGTCCTCCACCTCCTAGGAAGCATGACAGTTGAGCAGATGACAGCAGAGACCACCTCCCAGGGCTCAGAAGCTGTGCTTTTGCTCAGCAGTCCACGAGAGAGTAATCTGAGAGAAAACAGAATGTTTCCAGAACCCAGATCTGCCTGCAGAGCTGAAATCATCCATGAGAAGAGGCACTGACATGTGGCAGGAGACAGAAGGAAGCCCCAGCTTTTCACCAAGTCACAACCTTGGCCAGTGTGCCCTACAGAACTCAGGGGTGAAGTCGCTGAAAGGTGACGGGCCACATTAAAGCTCTCCTCACAAGTCTCACTTTGGTGTTGCTTTCACACGTGCCCATGCTCTTGCATTAAGTTGGGGTATTAGGATGAGTTGGGGTTAGAGGATCATTGTCACACAGATGGTAACTCTTATAAAGATAATAAAATTATGCTTCAAGGCATTACTAATGGAAGTCCATCGTGGGCCTCCCCGGCACATGGTCCTGGCCAGAAGCCAACAAAAGTATGTAGTGTTAGGGCACCAGTGTATCCTAAACCTTCCCTGTGGTGTACTGCATAATACAGGAAACATCTTTATGCACTTTACAGGGTAGGGAGGGGTGGAAAACACATTTACTTCAACTTGTTCTTCTCTAATGGGTTTCATATGTTGAAGGAAGGAAGGTAGGAAGAAGCTGCTTGCACTACTTTCAAATTGGGGTGCTTGGGTGACTTTAAATGAGGCAGCAAATCTCCTGTCAAGAAAGCCATGGCATTGGCCACTGTCACAAGTCTGCTGATTAGAACATACACACATTTTAGAGTAAACTTTGAAAGGGACCAGATCTTTTTAATGTTGTGTAAGAATAGTGCCTAGTGTAAGTTAGGCCCCTAATGAATTTTGGGAACTTAAAAAACAAATAATAAAGGACAGTGCTTTAGGAAAGTTCCCAGAACCACTAGATGTTTAGTAAGTATAACATGCATCCCACCCCACAGGCAGGCTTCCTGAGGAATACACCAAGTTCCAAACTTGATTTAAAAAGCAATAGCAGGCTGGAGAGATGGCTTAGTGGTTAAGGCACTTGCCTGCAAAGCCAAAGAACCCAGGTTTGATTCCCCAGGATCCATATAAGCCAGATGCACAAGGTAGTGCATGCGTCTGGAGTTCGTTTTCAGTAGGTGAAGGCCCTGGCACACCCATTCTCTCTAATAAATTAAATTAAAGCAAGAATAAGCTGTGGCCAAAGTCACAAAGTGGCAGCCTGTGGGACAGCTTTCCTTCCCACACAGATGTGCTTTATTTGGCTCTGAAGCATTAAGATGTGGCTGAGGAGATCTCTCAGTGGTTAAGGTGCTTGCCTAAAAATTGGGATGTGGAGCATGTTTTGAAAAACTGGAGGCTTTGGAAACACTGGGCCAGGAGCACAGGGCATGCTGAATGGGGCTCCAAATTGGTAGCTCTTTCAGTTGGGCATGGCAAGTGGGGCTTCTCTTGTTCATCTGCCTGGCCCCAGGCATGTGGCTTTGGCGTCCCCAGGTGATATTAGGATCACAGGTCCAGGCTTTCAAGAGAGAACAAATGTGTGTGTGTAGGGAATGCTTTCTAGACACAAGTACAGTTGTTCACTGTCAAGTAGCCAAAGAGATTAAACAATAGCCAATGTCTTAGTGTTCCTTTTGATTTCTACATATGTAAGCCTTGAGTTTTTAATCTGTTAGTCTTCTGACTTCAGCTTGTCTTGTCTTTTGGGAGAGGTAAGAGCTGTTTTTCTAAGTTCCTGGATAGTCTTATAGAGGACACATAAATGCAGCTTGTAAATGTCCATAATTTTATATTACTCTATCCAGGAAGATGTAGTAAACATTACAAATTTCAAAGCTCAAAAAGTTGAGCTATGGGAAATTCTCACTTATTTCATTTAAAAGTGTGTGCAGGGCTGGAGTGATGGCTTAGAGGTTAAGGTGTTTGCCTGCAAAGCCAAAGGACCCCGGTTTGATTCCCAGAACCCACGCAAGCCAGATGCACAAAGGGGTGATCATCTGGAGTTTGTTTGCAGTGGCTGGAGGCCTTGGCATGCCTAGACTCTCTCCCTCTTTCTCTCTCTCAAATAAATAAAAGTATTTAAGATTTTATTTATTTAGTTATTTATTAGAGACAGAGAGGGGGGAGACAGAGAGAGAGAATGGGCGTGCCAGGGCCTCTAGCCACTGCAAACGAACTCCAGATGCATGTGCCACTATATGCATCTGGCTTATGTGGGACCTGGAGAATCAAACCAGGGTCCTTAGGATTCACAGGTATGCGCCTTAACCGCTAAGCCATCTCTCCAGCCCAATAAATGTATTTAAAAAAAAAAAAGATGTGTGTGCAGACACACAGTGCCTCTTGTCAGCATTTGCTTTTAGGCATCCATGATCATTCACAACTATACAGATGGCAGCAGAGCTGTGACAGGAATTCCTCCTGAACACCTGTGACCCCAGTGAGCTGAGGTTTAAGGATCAGCACGTTTATTTCAACAGTCAATCACTGCAGCAATAAATGACTCCTGGCCGTGCAGCAGGAAGGAACGCGTTTCACAGTCCTGAATGCAGCCCTCTGTGCCCCTTGCTCTCACCACTAGAACGTCCTTGGAGACCTGTGGATCTCGTTTGAATGACATTCTCTGAATCTATCCTTGCCTCTGAGTTGTTCTTCCTATTGTGAATGTTTCTGAATAATAAACATGAAATTAAGTTTAAGGCTCTACTTTATAGGGAAATGCTCAACCAAGAGAATAACTTGACTATGTTGTACCACGGAGGCCATGTACAGCTCAGCCTTTTTTTTTTTTCCCCCAAGGTAGGGTCTCACTCTAGTCCAGACTGACCTGGAATTCACCATGTAGTCTCAGGGTGGCCTTGAATTTGGCAATCCTCCTACCTCTGTCTCCCGAGTGTTGGGATTAAATGAGTGCACACCACACCCAGCTACAGCTCAGCTCAGGGGATTTTAGAAACAAAAACTGGCATGATCACTTGGAACATGACTAAGGAAGTTAAGTGCAAGAAAGGAGCCTTCTTTTGATGTCTCTTTTTTGATCCCCTCACACTTTTAGCAATTTCAGCACTTCTAGAAATTTTTGAGAAAAAAATAGTTATAGCAGCAGAAATGATTTTGCTGGCAAGAATGAGATTGGAAAGTAGCAGAGGTTATTTCTGTGCAACGTCTCACGTTTCTGTTAAAAGAACATTTATTTATTTATATAAAGACTCATGGAATCAAAGATTCATAAAGGCCTGGAACGTGGGTGTTTCTCTCCAGTGACTGAGGTCCATGCACAGGCTTATTAAGGCACAGTCCTAGCTGAGATTTTAAACGTTTATTTAAGACAGAAAGGCCAAACCACTCCGCCCTCACCCTTTCCAGCATCTGGCTAACAATAAGCTGGTTCTTCAGATGTGTTGGCACAGGATTAGCGCAGGTTATGCTGTAACTTAAAAGCGATACTACCAGAAAGCTTCAAACACCTAGCACTGCATACAGAAGACAAGCAGGACACAACTTACTATAGGAAACCATTCAGAGGCATTTCTGCTGTTTTGCCTTTCACTCTATCCAAAGCTTGGCTGCCATTTTTGGCTTGGTTGTTTGGTGGGAAACGTTGCTGTTGCAGGCACAATTTTGGAAAGTAAAGTGCAAATTGTCTCTAAGGCACAGAACTTAGACTCTTAGCCAGATTAATAGCAAACTAGACTTCCCAAGGAATCATGCAAGAGAAACTGACCATGTGTTCCACTAGGGACTGACTCCCTTCTGGAACAAGAGCAGGGCTCTTGCTCCCCTTCAACACTCACTGCAACCCCACAGTCTCAGCAACATGCCCATGCCCCTCGGCTCCAGAGCAGAAGCGATCCTCACGATGAACACCCACACGGATCCTGCCTCTCAGGCCGCTGAGATGGTGAGCACCAGGATGAGAGGCCAATCAGTCTTGAAGAAAAGCAAAGCTGCATTTATAAGAGGAACCAAACCCCACTGTCAGGGTTTATAGCCAACATCCAGACCCCGAGAACTTGTAACCTTAATTCAGGGTTGGCCCTTCCCATATTTAGGAAAAGGCTTCAGTGATTACATTAGTACTATTGTACTGTGCTTCTCACAATTGAGAAAACAATGGGACATCAACAATCCCATTGGACAGAGTTGCCCATCCCCAGAAATGGGGTTTCCTCCCAGCACCAGACTTTACACTACCTGTACGGGGAAATGGCAAAATTCTCACTGCACAAGTAGGTCTTTCTGCAATATCAGATACAATATATATATATTTGGTTAAATGAAACAATTTAGCTGTTGGTAGGGAAGAAGTATGTGATACTCATCAAAGTAGCTCCTGTGACTCCAAACACTACAGGAACAAGTCATTAGGCTTGGTGCAGGCTCACAGTGGAGACACAAGGCTCACATTTAAGGGAAACCATCAAGTGCTTACCTAGAGTGCTTAAGACACATTCTTTTTGGAAAAGGCAGCTTGCTCCTCTCTACAAGGACATAGCAGAAGTGAACTTGCAGCCAAATTCCTTTTACTTGGTAGGTTCTACCTGTTAAATTTCTGAGGCCCCTGGGGCTTGGTGCTGGCTTTGGGCGACTCAAATAGGAAAGATGATATAGATTCACTGGGTATGACATGGCTTCAAAACATACCAAAAAGGGAAAAATACTGACTAGACATATAGAAAGGGGGTAGTTGGGGCTGCTGCTATCAACATCAGGCCCCTAAGAGCCAGGGTGCCAGAGGCACAAAAAGCCTTTGCAATGACAGAAGACTGCCACTCTGACGCTCAGACAAAAAAGGTAAGGCACCGAAGGAGTCATTACACCCCCTCACAGTTTTTCACTTACGGCTCTTCCTACTGCCCCCTGACACAATTCTCTGAGATATATCCTCCCTTGGAGGCATCTTCCAGAGCTGGGAAATCCCACCATGCACCAGCCACAGCCTTAAATCTCAGCTGTGTGATGAGGAGGGACCTGCCCTTTCTCTGCTCCTCGGTTTAACTAACCTCCAGAGGAAAAGCAATATAAGCCCACTTTTCCTCCTAACCTAAAGCATTTAGCTGCATGAAGTAACTGAACTTTCTGAAAACAAACCCTAAACTCCACCAGACGAATTTTCTTGGATTTCAGGTTTCTGAGAGGGCTCAGATACTTTATCACCCTCTGGAAGACCTTGGACAAGTCACACCTGGCCCAGTCCACTCCAGCTTTACACTTTTTTCTCCCCCACCCAGAGGTGCAATGCCTGTGCTGAACTCCTAAGGCAGCTTCCAATCAATGGTGAAAAGGGTAAGTGGGACATGAGCTGCTACCAGCGCAATTACGGTGAGCGCTGTGTGTCCTCTTCAAAGGTAGGATTAACAGATGAGGTACAATTACGGTGAGCGCTGTGTGTCCTCTTCAAAGGTGGGACTAACAGACGAGGTGCAGAGCTGCTGTTGCTATGGCTGTCACTGATGACACAGCCAGGGACCCTCCATTCTCCAAAACAATAAAATCGCTCCTACACCCTATCTAAAAGGCAATGCCCCTCTCCAAATGTACAAGGAAAGTGCTTCCGAGCCTCCGCCTTGCGCTCCTTGTCTGCAAGTGAACAAAGCCAGGAAAGCTGCTCTCTGCGTTCAGTAAGTGTGCTGTGACGTTCTTTGGATCCCAGTTTCCTGGGGGCTATGTGGGCTCAGGAGACTAGAGGCTGGGTCGACAAGAGTCTGTTCCCAGGAGGCACCAGGAATCTGAATCTAAGTCAGGCTTTGGATCCATTTCCATCTCTTCCTTTGCTGTCTGAGTTCCTTTGGAATGCATCCCCACCTGTCCAGACAAAGCATAGTTGTTCCACATTAGTGACAGTGTACCTGGTTATAGTTCAGGGCTACATATTTAATGTACTCTAGCCTCTTAGGATTTGTTATTAGACTTGTGGAAAGCTGAGGGAACCGCCTCAACCTTAGAGTCCACATCTTTACATCTGTGCAGGCAGGGTGGTTAACTGTCCTGGGGTTGTCTGGCATATAGAACTCTCAGTCTGAACAGCAAAACAGTACTGGGCAAAACAGTCTTCCTGCCTGACAGAGCTGCCAGTTCTTTTTTTTTTTTTTTTTGAGGTAGGGTCTCACTCTAGCCCAGGCTGACCTGGAACTCACTCTGTAGTCTCAGGCTGGCCTTGAACTCACAGCATTCCTCCTACCTCTGCCTCTTGAGTGCTAGGATTAAATGCATGTACCTCCATGCCTGGCCTACCTTGTAGTTTTCTGAAAAGACAGTGTGACAGGAGAACAAGTTAAATACCAACCCAGGCCAAAAAGGCTAAACAGAACATGGGACATTCTGTTAAACAACTGGCTCTGCTTCTTCAAGTCAACACCATGAAAATATTAAAAAAAAAAAAAAAAAAAGGGCTGGAGATGGCTTAGTGGTTAAACGCTTGTCTGTGAAGCCTAAGGACCCTGGTTTAAGGCTTGATTCTCCAGGTCCCATGTAAGCCAGATGCACAAGGGTGCGCACACATCTGGAGTTTGTTTGCAGTGGATGGAGGCCCTGGCCTGCCCATTCTCTCTCTCTCTCTACCTGCCTATTTCTGTATCTCTCTCTCTCTCTTTCAAATAAATTTAAAAAAGCTGGGCGGGGTGGCGCATGCTTTTAATCCCAGTACTCGGGAGGCAGAGGTAGGAGGATCACCATGAGTTCTACATAGTGAATTCCAGGTCAGCCTGAGCTACAGTGAGACTCTACCTTGAAAAACCAAAACAAACAAACAAAAAAAAACTGATGGCCGGGCGTGGTGGCGCACGCCTTTAATCCCAGCACTCGGGAGGCAGAGGTAGGAGGATCGCTGAGAGTTCGAGGCCACCCTGAGACTACATAGTTAATTCCAGGTCAGCCTGGACCAGAGTGAGACCCTACCTTGCAAAACCAAAAAAAAAAAAAAACAAACAAACAAAAAAAAAAAAACTGATGGTGGTTAGAGGCAAATTTAAATTATTCCCTGGATAGTTGATGAAAACTCCAAGTGTTAGTGTTAATTCTCTTATGACATTGGGGCTGTTAATAGAGAATGACAGGAGAATGAGCATCTTTTTAAATTTTTTAAAATTAATTAATTAATTTATTTATTTTTGGTTTTTCGAGGTAGGGTCTCACTCTAACCCAGGCTGACCTGGAATTCACTCTGTAGTGTCAGGGTGGCCTTGAACTCATGGTGATCCTCCTACCTCTGCCTCCCAAGTGCTGGGATTAAAGGCATGCGCCACCACGCCCAGTTTAATTTAATTTTTTTGGTTTTTCGAGATAGGGTTTCACTCTAGTCCAGGCTGACCTGGAATTCACGATGTAGTCTCAGGGTGGCTGCGAACTCATGGTGATCCTCCTACCTCTGCCTCCCGAGTACTAGGATTAAAGTTGTGTGCCACCACACCCATCAAGCATCTTTATTTTTTGAGATGTGTAACAAAGTATTTAGGGGAACTACATCATCAGTTTTAGAATTTACTTTAAAATGGTTCAGCAAAGCCAGGGAACACAGCTCAGTTTTAGAGCAAAAGGCCCTGGACTCAACCCTCAGTACTGCAAAAATAAATAAATAAATAAATAAATAAAATGGTTCAGTAAAATAAACAAGATATATACATATTTGTACATTACACATACCAAACAGAGCAACATGTTAACTATTACTGAATCTAGATGATAGACATATGGGTGTTCATTTTAATGTTTACAAATTTTCATAATAAAAAGCAAAAGAAAACACAAACAGTAACAATGGAAGTTAGGTAGTAAAAATGATTAAACCCATGTGCCTGAACTAGGTTCAAGGCTTCTGAGATTAATTATACAAGTTATATCAATAAGAAGTAGGGACTTGCAAAGGATTAAGTCTATTCAGTGAGTGGTAGTTTGTTTCTGTGATTTTTCAAAGCAGATTTAGAAATTGAATTACTCTTTTAATGCTCTCACCTGCTGTCCTCCTTCTAATTTCATGTTTAGCTTCTGTAATTGGGTAAAAATCTGGAGGTTTTCTTGCTGTAGCTTCTGTTGTTCAGCCAGACACTTTAACACCAGACCCTGCAACCTCTCAACCTCCACCTGCAGAGTGCCACATGTACAGGCTGGAGAGGTCATTGGTGTTCCCTTCCCAGCACACGGTATGGTGGGATTCAGCCGTGGGGGCTGGAAGTAAGACAGAATAAAATGTACACAGGAATAGGTACAATAGAAACAGAAACATGCCGGCACCTGACACTGGCCAGATAAGGGAACTCTCAGTGCCTTCGTCCTTGTCAGGCTTAGGTAAGAACAATCATCTATTTGGGAGGATTTCGTGAAATTGTGCAAAGGGCATTGCTATGTTCTCATTTAAAATGCTGGTGAGGAAAAGCATGATTTCATTTGGAACAAGTCCTTCTGATCATAGTGAGGACATTAAGTTCTGATCATAGTGAGGTCACTGTGATTCATAAAATGTAGTGGGTCACACCGTAGAAACTATTTGAGAAGGGTTCAGTAAACACAACTGTATTCTGGAGGCACTTTAGAGGTCACTCTGAGTTTTTGCAGCACTTTATAGGGCAGGCAGGGCATCTTTCTCAGATTCTGAAGACAACCAAACAAATTCAAGGCAGCCAATCAACAAAAAATAAAATGCTTAGCCAGGCATGGTGGTGCATGCCCTTAACCCCAGCATCCGGGAGGCAGAGGTAGGAGGATCACCATGAGTTCAAGGCTACCCTGAGACTACAGGTCAGCCTGAGCTAGAGTGAGATCCTACCTTGAAAAACAAAATCAAAACAAAACAAAAAATGTTTACCTTGAAGTTTCAAAATATCTCTTTTGGGAAGGTTTTCAATTATCCCAGTCTGGATTTTCCCTCCTTCTACACCTTTTATTTATAGCCAGTGTCAACAAATAATAGCCTATAAGCCAATTCTGGTCTATTACCTATTTTGTAAATAAAGCTTTGGTGAACATTTCAAAGGCTGAACATCCCTAATCTGAAAATGACAAATGCTTTTTCAAAACCCAAAACTCTGAGCACTGACATTACACACAGGTGGAAAATGCCACATCTGACCTCACGAGATGGGCTGCAGTCAAAACAGACATATTAAAAAAATGGTATGTCACCGGATGTGGTGGCACATGGGAGGCAGAGGTAGGAGGATTGTTGTGAGTTCAAGGCCACCCTGAGACTACATAGTAAATTTCAGGTTAGCCTGGGCTAGAGTGAGACCCTATCTCCAAAATAAATAAATAAATAAATAAATAAATAAATAAATAAATAAATAAAAAAAGAAAATAATGGTACGAAATATGCCTCCAAGCTATGTATAAACAAGTTGTCTAAGAAACACAAATGAGTTTATATTTAGTCTTGGGTCCTAGCCCTATGATCTCTCTAAATAACACACACACACACACACACATACACACACCCCTGTGACAGCATTTGGAATAAATCAGAGTTGTAGTTACAACATAGTGTGTTCATGCCAAAGCAGCCTAGAGGAGAAAAAGCAAACAAAAACCCAGTAAAATACACTCTTCTACCAAAAAGTGAAGGTGTATAAAAAAATTATCAACCGCAGCAGAAGTAGGAGAGATCCAGAGCGTCTAGAGCCCACAGAAGCAGGCAGAAAAGGCTCCAGCAGCAGCAGCGCTAGGTCCACATGGCCACAGCCTCCAGGCTCAGCCTGAGCTGCAGGAAAAGCCAGGCGAGGGGATTTTCCACTCACACCAGCCTCCTTGCAAAGTCAAGAAATGTGAAGGGGGGATGGTAGAGACCAGTGGAGCTGCTTGTGAGTAAGAGGATTGTGAAGACCAGTGGGAGAACTTCAGCCAGCATCCATAGCCTCCCCTCCCCTCACTGCCAGCGCAAGTGCCAGCAAGCACTAGAGACCTGGGGAAGGGAACTCACCTACACAGCACCCGGTGATTAGAGCAGTGACCCACAAATACAGCCAGCCCACCTGAGCCCACAGCACAGCAAAGAGGGGCCTAAGCTAGCGGGCAGCATAGCTGAGACCAAAGCCATCCCAAAAGGTAACTGGGATTATACCAGGTCAGTAACCGCAAAAAAAGCCTGGTATATAGGCTTTCATTGGAAGTGCTAATTGAACCTTCCATGTCAGGGTAAATAAGATTTTAAATCTGATGGATGCCCAGAGTTGCCATTCTTTTTTTTTGAGGTAGGGTCTCACTCCAGCCCAGGCTGACCAGGAATTAACTATGTATTCTCAGGGTGGCCTCAAATTCATGGCGATCCTTCTCAAGTGCTGGGATTAAAGGCATGTGCCATCATGTCCAGCTTGCCATTCTTTATTTTATTTTATTTTTTTTTTGGTTTTTCCAGGTAGGGTCTCGCTCTAGCTCAGGCTGACCTGGAATTCACTATGTAGTCTCAGGGTGGCCTTGAACTCACAGCAATCCTCCTACCTCTGCCTCCCTAGTGCTGGGATTAAAGATGTGCGCTACCACGCCTGCCCGGCTCTGTTTGTCATTCTTAAATAAGCTGTATTTTGGGCTTGACATTTGTTGTATAGTGCCTTTGTCTCCTCTTCTGTCATTCGTTGGGGAAGGGCCTTACTTGGTCACAGGCTGACCTTGGAATCCTCTACAGACCAGAAATCTCAGCCTCCTAGTTGACAGGATTAAGTGTGTGAGGCAACACATATCTTTAGGGACTGTGACTGTGTTAGAGGATCTGTTTGTTGTAATACTTATTCTTGCATAAATCATCTGTGCTGTTTTTATCGAATGTGTATATTGTTTAGTTAAATTTTAGAATTTGCCTGGATTTTGTTCCACCCAGCTTACTAGAATACTCTCATAGCAGGTAAACCCAACATCTAGGAAACCAATTTAATGAAATAAGGAGGTCAATACAAGACATGAACAAGGAAATAGAAATAATAAAGAAAAATCAGTCAGAAATACTAGCAATGAAGAGCACAGTCAGTGAAATAAAAAACTGTAGAAAATCTCACCAGTAGAATGGATGAAGAAGAAAACAGAATATCTAAAGTAGAAGACCAGGTGGCAGATCTAATACAGTCCAACAAAGAGAAAGACAAAATAATAGGAAAGTATAAATGGGAATTTCAAGATATGAGGAACACTATGAAAAGATCAAACATAAGAATTCAGGGTATAGTAGAATGAGAAGAATTTTACTTCAAAGGCATATTAGGTGTTTTCAACAAAATATGCAAGAAAACCTCCTCCAAATTGGGAAAGAGATGCCAATGCAGATATAAGAAGCCTTTAGAACACCAAACAGACAAAACCTGGAAAGAACCTCTCCTCACAATATTATAATTAAACTACTAAACACACAAACCAAAGACAAGACACTGAGAGCAGTTAGAGAGAAAAATCAAGTCACATACAAAGGCAAGCCCATCAGAATCACAGCAGATTACTTAACACAAACTTTAATAAAAGTCAGAAGGGCTTGGAATGATATATTCCAAGTTCTGAAAGATAACAATTGTCAACAAAGGTTACTTTATACTGCAAAGCTATCCATTCAAATAGACAGAGAAATAAGGACATTCCACAACAAAAGCAGGCTAAAGGAATATTTGAAAACAAAGCCAGCTCTACAGAAAATACTTGAAAATATCCTCCATGCTGAAGAGAAAGAAAAGCACACATATAAGGAACCTGGAAAAAAAGAAGCCATACTCAAATACTGGTTAATACAAGAGAGCAAAGGTAAAACTAGAAGAATTACAAAAAAAAAAAAAAAAGGCAAAAATAAATACATACCTTTCAATAATAGCTCTTAATATCAATGGCCTCAATGCCCCAACCAAAAGACATAGGTTTGCAGACTGGGTTAAAAAAAAGCAGGGTCCTTCAATTTGTTGTCTCCAAGAAACTCGCCTTTCTATAAAGGATGGACACTATCTTAGGGTGAAATGTTGGAAAATGGTGTTTCAAGCAAATGGGCCTAGAAAACAAGCAGGAGTAACTATCCTAAATATCTGACAGGGTAGACTTCAGACCAACATTAGTTAGGAAAGGTAAGGAAGGTCACTTTATATTGATTAAAGGAACACTCCAACAGGAGGACATTATAATCCTAAATATATATGCAGCTAACATGGGGACTCCCAATTTCATCAACAAACACTATTAGAACTAAGGTCACAGATAACACCAAACACAGATGTAGTGGGTGACTTCAACACTCCACTTTCATTAATTGGCAGGTCATCCTGGCAAAAAATAAACAGAGATGCATCTGGATTAAATGAGGGCATAGAATAAATGGACCTAACATATATACAGGACATTTCATCCAAATGATGTAGAATACACATTCTTTTCAGCAGCACATGGAACATTCTCTAAAATAGACCATATATTAGGATACAAAGCAAATCTTAACAAATACAGGAAAACTGAAATAATTCCTTGCACTCTATCTGAACACAATGGCATCACACTACAAATCAATACCCAGAAAAGCTATAGAGCATACACAAAATCATGGAAACTAAACAATACACTACTAAATGATGAATGGGTCAATGAAGAAATAAAAAAATTCATAGAACCAAACAATAATGAGAACATAACATGCCAAAACCTTTGGGACACAATGAAGGCAGTCCTAAGATGGAAATTTCTAGCGTTTAGTGCCTATATTCAGAAATTAGAAAGCTGGGTGTGGTGGCGCATGCCTTTAATCCCAGCACTTGGGAGGCAGAGGTAGGAGGATTGCCGTGAGTTCAAGGCCACCCTAAGACTACATAGTTAATTCCAGGTCAGCCTAGACCACAGTGAAACCCTACCTCGAAAAACAAAAAACAAAAAACAAAAACAAACAAACAAACAAAAAAATAGAAAGGTCACAAGTAAACAAATTACTGCTTCACCTTAAGGCCTTGGAAAAAGAAGACCAAGGCAAACTGAAAATCAGTAGATGGGAAGAAATTAATGAAATAGAAACCAAAAAGCAATCCAAAGAATCCATGAAACAAAGAATTGGTTTTCTGAAAGGATAAACAAGATTGATAAACCCTTAGCAAATCTGACAAAAGAAAGGGAAGAGACACAAATTAATAAAATTAGAGATAAAAAAGGTACCATCACAACAGATACCAGAGAAATTTTAAAAAAATCATAGGGACATACTATAAGAACATATACTCCACTAAGTTTGAAAATCTGAAAGAAATGGATGATTTCCTTGATTTATATGACCCACCAAAATTAATATTTTTATTTTTATTTTATTTTATTTTGGAGAGAGACACAGAGAGACACAGAGAGAGAGAGAGGAAGACAGATAGAGATGGGCGTCCCAGCAGTCTCTCAGCTGCTGTGAACAAAATCCAGATGAGTGTGCCCCCTTGTGGTCAAGTGCAGCATTGTGCCCTTGCGTCACTTTGCATCTGGCTAAACATGGGACCTGGAGATTGGAACCAGCGTTCTTAGGCTTAGTGGGCAGGCGCCTTAACTGCTAAGCCATCTCTCCAGCCCGACCCACCAAAATTAAATCAAGATGAGATTAACCACTTAAATAGACCTATAACAACAATGGAGATATAAACAGTTATAAAAAAAACTCCCACCTAAAAAAAGTCCAGCCAGGTGTGGTGGTGCACGCCTTTAATCCCAGCACTTGGGAGGCAGAAGTAGGAGGATTGCTGTGAGTTCAAGGCCACCCTGAGACTACATAGTGAATTCCAGGTCAGCCTGAGCTAGTGAGACTGTACCTCGAAAAACCAAACCAAACCAAACCAAACCAAAAGTCCAGACCCAGATGGATTCACTGGTGAATTTTACCAGACCTTCATGGAAGAACTAACACAAATGCTTCTCAAACTTTTCCATAAAATAGAAAAGGAAGGAATCCTACCAAACTCCTTCTACGAAGCCAGCATTACCCTGATACCAAAATCAGACAAAGATAGAACAAAAAGAGAAAATTACAGACCAATCTCCCTCATGAACACAGATGCAAAAATTCTCAACAAAATATTGGCAAACAGTAGCCAGGCGTGGTGGTGCATGCCTTTAATCCCAGCACTTGGGAGGCAGAGGTAGGAGGATTGCTGTGAGTTCGAGGCCACGCTGAGACTACAAAGTTAATTCCAGGTCAGCCTCAGCCTGGACCAGAGTGAAACCCTACCACGAAAAACCAAAAAAAAAAAAAAAAAAAAAAAAAAAAATTGGCAAACAGAATACAAGAATATATCAGAAAGATCATTCCCCTGACCAAGTAGGCTTTATACCAGAGATGCAGGGATGGTTCAACATACACAAATCAATAAGTGTAGTATATTAATATAAATGGATTGAAGGACAAAAACCACACAATCATCTCATTAGATGCAGAAAAAGCATTTGACAAATCCAACATCCCTTCATGATAAAAGTCCCACAGAGACTGGGAATAGAAGGAGCATATCTTAACATAATAAAGGCTATTTATGACAAACCCACAGCCAACATAATACTAAATGGAGAAAACTTGAAGCTTTTCCACTAAAATCAGGCACAAGACAAGAGTTTCCACTGTCCCAACTTTTATTTAATATAGTACTGGAAGTTTTAGCCATAGCAATAAGGCAAGAGACACACATAAAAGGGATACAAATTGGAAAGGAAGAGATCAAGTTATCATTATTTTCAGATGATATGATTCTATACATAAAGGACCCTAAAAACTCTACCAACAAACTGTTAGCGAGGATGAACACCTATAGCCACGTAGCAGGATACAAAATAAACACACAGCCGGGCGTGGTGGCGCATGCCTTTAATCCCAGCACTCGGGAGGCAGAGGTAGGAGGATCGCCGTGAGTTCAAGGCCACCCTGAGACTACATAGTTAATCCCAGGTCAGCCTGGGCTAGAGTGAGACCCTTCCTCGAAAAACAAAAAAACAAAACAACAACAAAAAAAACACACAGAAATCAGTAGTCTTCCTAAATGCTAACAACAAACACAGAGGATGAAATCAGAGAATCACTCCCATTCACAATTACATCAAAAAAAAAAAAAAAAAAAAGTACCTTGGAATAAACCTAACCAAGGAAGTGAAAGATTTCTACAATGAAAACTTTAAAACACTCAAGTGAGACATTGTAGAAGACACTAGGAAATGGAAAAACATGCCTTATTCTTGGATTGGAAGAATCAATATTGTGAAAATGTCAATCTTACCAAAAGCAATCTACACATTTAATGCAATCCCCATCAAAATTCCAATGGCATTCTTCACAGAAATAGAAAAAACAATCCAAAAATTCATTTGGAAGCACAAAAACATCGAATATCTAAAACAATTTTGAGCAACAAAAATAAGTCTTGTGGTATCACCATACCTGATTTTAACCTATATCACAGAGCCATAGTAACAAAAACAGCATGGTACGGGCACAAAAACAGACATGTAGTTCAATGGAACAGAACAGAGGACTTAAATATAAGTCAGGTAGCTATAGCCACCTGACCTTCGACAAAAATGCCAAAACTACTCATTGGAGAAAAGACAGCCTCTTCAGCAAATGGTGCTGGGAAAACTGGATATGTATCTGTAGGAAGATGCAAATAGATCCTTAACTCTCCATGCACAAGAATTAAGTCCAAATGGATCAAAGACTTTAATATCAGACCTAAAACTCTAAAACTGTTAGAGGAAAAAGTAGGGGAAACCCTTCAACATATTGGTCTTGGCAAAGACTTTCTGAATATAACCTCAATTGCTCAGGAAATAAAACCACAGATCAACTGCTGGAACCTCTTGAAATTACAAAGCTTTTGTACAGCAAAAGACACTATGAACAGAGCAAAGAGGCAACCTACAGGATGGGAGAAAATCTTTGCCAGCTATACATCTGGCAGAGGATTAATATCCAGGATCTACAAGGAACTCAAAAACCTAAATAGTAAGAAATCAAATAACCCAATTAAAAAATGGGCTATGGAAGTAGAGAGTTCTCAAAAGAAGAAATACAGATGGCATATAAATATCTAAAAAAATTCCATAGCCATCAGGGAAATGCAGACTAAAACTACGTTGAGATTCCATCTCACTCCAGTTAGATTGGCTATCATCATGAAAACAAAATACCACAAATGCTGGCGAAGATGCAGAAAAAGAGGAACCCTTCTACACTGTTGGTGGAAATGCAATCTGGTCCAGCCACTGTAGAAATCAGTGTGGACGTTCCTGAGACAGCTAAAAATAGATTTACCACTCCTAGGCATATATACTAAGGATTCATCTCACTACCTTAGAGATACTTGCTCAACCATGTTTATTGCCACTCTATTTACAATAATTAGGAAATGGAACCAGCCTAGATGTCCCTCAACTGATGAGTGGATAATGAAGATGTGGCACATTTACACAATGAAGTTCTACTCAGTGGTGAAGAAAAATGAAATTATGAAATTCGCAGGAAAAACGGATGGATCTAGAAAGGATTATACTTAGTGAGGTAACCCAGGCCCAGAAAGCCAAATGTCACATGTTCTCTCATATGTGGATCCTAGCTACAAATGATTGGACTCCTAAGTGAATAGAAGTAAAACTCAGTAGCAGAAGCCAGTAAGCTAGATAGGGGATATAAAGGAATAGAAAGGGAGGGAGGGGAGACTTAATAGGATGGTATTGTATATATATAAGTAGAAGAACAGATTAATGGGGGCGAAAAGGACTAAGTGAGGACAGGGGAAAAGATTGAGTAAAGGAACGGTGGAGGGAGGGCTAATCAAAATCTAAGAGGACCATCAGGGAAATGCAAATTAAAACCACTTTGAGATTCCATTTCACTCCTGTCAGAATGGCTACCATCAAGAAAACAAATGACAAAAGTGTTGGCATGGATGCGGAAAAAGAACACTTCTACACTGTTGGTGGGAATGTAATCTGGTCAAGCCATTGTAGAAATCAGTGTGGAGGTTCTTGAGACAGCTAAAAATAGATTTACCATATGATCCAGCTATAGCACTCCTAGGCATATATCCAGAGGACTCTTCTCACTACCTTAGAGATACTTGCACAACCATGTTTATTGCTGCTCTATTCACAATAGCTAGGAAATGGAACCAGCCTAGATGTCCCTCCACAGATGAATGGATAATAAAGATGTGGTACATTTACACAATGGAGTTCTACTCAGCGGTAAAGAAAAATGAAATTATGAAATTTGCAGGGAAATGGATGGATCTGGGAAGGATTATACTAAGTGAGGTAACCCAGGCTCAGAAAGCCAAACATCACATGTTCTCTCTCATATGTGGATCCTACCTACAAATGTATAGACTTGTGTGTGAAATGGAACCAAAATTAGGTACCAGAAACCAGTAAGCTGGTAAAAGGCTATAAGGAAGGGAGGAAAGGGAAGGACTTAAGTGTATGGTAGTGCACATATGTAAAGTAGAAGAACTGATTACAGGGAAGGGAATGGCCTAAGTGAGGCCATGGGAAAAGAATGCATAAAATAAGGGCAGGGGGAGGGTCAATCTAAATTCAAGATATTGTGAATAAGACTTATGTAAAATTACTTTTTTGAATAATGGCACATCTAAAAGCTATAGACTGTTACTAGAAAAATTTCAGTACCTGGGATGGGATACCTTCCAGTGAGTTGTTGGCCAAGGAGGTCCCGGTAGCCTTCAAAACATTTAAGGCTTTTGCCAAAGCCCTTGGTTTCCCTTGAGAAACAGATAGTAAGACCCTATTGCTGAAGACAACTCTTGCCTGAGAGGCAAGGTCACTGAGAAAGCAAGCTGGTACTGAGCAGAAAACCTTCTCCCTGTAGACCAGCCAACTGAAAGCTGGAAAAAGCTGCACTGCATGCAGCGTATGGGAGACAGAAGTCATCAGCAGTGAAAACAGTGGACGCTGAATATTCAAGTTTGGCCAGACAGGCCCAAGGACTGAACGGGTGCAATAGTGGCATGTCTACTCTTGGGGTAACCAACTGCTCCATAACTGGACTGAAGGCCCTCTCTACGGGAGGGAATACATACCTGGTACTGAAAAACCTAAGCAAAAGTCTATGGTAGGTGAGGTCATGAGCCTTAGGGGTATAAAGCCTGCTCTTGTCTGACTAAATGTATATATTATTCCCATCAAGCTACTCTGAAAGAACTATACTTAATGTTCATGTTCACATATTAACGCTACTCTCACTTCTGGTTAGAGAAGCTTCTCTTTTCAGATGGCGATGACCACTGGGATGACCCAAAAGGCAACATAGTGCTGAGAAGAAGGGATGGAGGAGTGCCCAGCACTGAAACACCTCTGTCACACCCTCCAAGGCTCAGGGACCATTGCAGAAGAGGGGGCAGATAGAATGGAAGAGCCAAAGGAAGGGTATGACTTCTTACAATGCAACTGCCCAGATAGAAATTGGCCTCAATATCCATGACCTTGCAGTGCCTAGCAATACCTTTGCAAGACCCTCAAAACAGAAGAAAAAGATGATGACATCAAATTAAAAGAGAGACTAATGGAGAGAGGGAGGGGATATGATGGAGACTGGAGTTCTAAAGGGGAATGGGGGGAGGGGAGGGAAATATCAGGTGGTTTTTTTTTGTAAGTATAAAAGTTGTCAATAAAAAAAAATTAAAAAAAAAGAAAAAAAAACCTAAGAGGATATAAGTAAGTCATATGCAAATCTACTTTTTAATTTTTTAAAATATAATTTATTTATTTATTTGAGAGAAAGAGGGAGAGGGAGAGAGAGAGAGAGAGAGACAGACAGACAGACAGACAGACAGACAGAAAAAGAGAATGGGCATGCCAGGGCCTCCAGCCACTGCAAACAAACTCCAGACGTATGTGCCCCCTTGTGATTCTGGTTTATGTGTGGGTCTTGGAGAGTCAAACTGGGATCCTTTGGCTTTGCAGGCAAACGCCTTAACGCTAAGCCATCTCTCCAGTCCCGGAAATCTACTTTTTTGGATAACGGAACACTCAGGAGCCATAGATTGTTACTTGAAAATTTTCAGTGCCAGGGATGGGATACCTTGCAGTGAGTTGTTGGCCAGGGAGGTCCCTGATACCCTCAAACCATTACAGGCTATTGCCGAGGTCCTTGGTTTCCCACCAGGAATAGATGGTAAGACCCTAGTGCTGAAGACTCCACATACTTGGGCTGCAAGGTTACTGAGAAATCCTGCTGGGGCTGAGCTGAAAACCTCCTCCATGTAGGCCAGCTAACAGAAAGCTGGAAAAAGCTATGCTACATGCAGTTCAATGGGAGAGAGAGAATCACCAGTGATGATACTCAACAGTGGACACTGCAAGCTGTAAATGTGGCCAGCCAGGCCAAATGAGCCAACAGGTACAATAGTGGCATGTCTGTTATGGGAGAAACCAACTACTCTCTAATTGGACTGGAGGCCCGCTCCATGGGAGGGAATACATCCCTGATACTGAAAACCTACAACAGGGATAGTCATGAGACCTAGAGGTGTAACGTCTGCTGGTGTCTGGCTAAATGTATATACTATGTTCACCAAACTGCTCAGTAAGCACTTCTCTTAATGTTCATACCCATATATTAATGCTACTCTCACTTTTGGTTAGAGACGCTTCTCTTTTCAGATGGCAGTGACCTTGGGATGTCTCAGAAGGCACCATGATGCTAAGAAGTGAGAGGAGTGCTCAGCACTGAAACATCTCTATCACATCTTCCCAGGCTCAGGGGCCATTGCGGAAGAGGTGGTGAAAAGAATGTAAGAGCCAAAGGAAGGGTAGGACTCCTTACAATGTGCTCCTCTAGACACAAAATGGCCTAGATATCCAGGACCTCACAGTGCCTGACACTACCTACACAAGACAATCATAATAGGAGGAAAAGATGATGACATCAAAACAGAAGAGAGACTGATTGAGAGATGGAGGAGATAGATGGAGAGTGGAGTTTCAAAGAGGAAAGTGGGGGGGGGGACTTACCATGGGTTATTGTCTACAATTATGGAAGTTGTCAATTAAAAAAAAAAGGAAAAAATAGTATGTTCAATCTCTCTCTCTCTCTTTTTTTTTTTTCAAGGTAGGGCTTCACTCTAGTTCAGGCTGACCTAGAATTTACTATGTAGTCTCAGGGTGGCCTTGAACTCATGGCCTCCCTAGTGCTGAAATTAAAGGTGTGCATCATTATGCCTGACTTTTTTATTTTTCAATCTCTTTTAATTACTGTGTGGTCTCTCTTGAAAAAGTCTGATGCCCCGTGGTTCACAGTTTTATTGTTATATTTACCCCAGTTTTACTTGTACTAAGGTCAGAAGTATATGCATTACTTCTTATTTTTGCAGCCTCCTGCAGTGGCATGAAAAACTGATTTGGAATTTTAGGTTTCAATCTTGTCACTTCTGAAGAAGAGAGAAAAGCACATCATCCGGTATAAAAATGTGACAGGAAAAATACTGTTCAAGTTTAGCCTTGGGTCGAGAGTGCTTTTTAGGACTACCAGACAGTGTAATGAGTTGTTTCAGGGTGTCTTGAGGACCAAGGAAACTAGAGGACAGGGTGAAGGCAGGAGAACTAGAGAGAGCCACAGTCACTGTCTACCTAGTTGAGGGTCAGAGGCAGAAATAAAACAAGCTCAGTTACCCAGGCTCCTACTGGGGGCTTGTGCTCTGGAGGAACTTCAGAGGCCACTTTGAGTCCTTGCAGCTCTTCATAGGGCAGGGTATCTTTCTCAGATTCTGAAAATGCGGCACTGAGGGGAGTCGGGCTGTCAGGCATGGGGATGAATTCTGCATTTTCCAGCTCCTAGGTATATGGAGAGAATCTCATCAGTTCTGTTTGCAGAGACACACTTTCTCCCATGGCTTTTGTTCCAGCTTTCACTCTGTCGTTTTATCAGCACCCTCTAGTGGGGCAGGACAGTGGTGCTTTATAGTATATATTGCCTAACTTGAGAAACAACTGCCATCTCTTCATCAGAGGAGCAACAGTGATGCAAATGCACACTCAAATTCAAGCACATACTGTCTGGAATGTCTGGTGCATTTTCTGGACACAGTTTACACAGGTTACTTAGTCAGTTGGAGACTTGAAGGCGAAGCAGTGAGGCCAGGCTGCTAAAGGCTGAGGCTGAGGCTGAAGGTGTGCAGATTCCTCTGCTTACTGCCTTCAGTTAACAAGTTTTCAGGCTGGTCTCGAACTCACAGTGATCCTCCTACCTCTGCCTCCCAAGCGCTGGGATTAAAGGTATGCGCTACCATGCTTGGCTCAGTTAACAAGTTTAGTCTTATTGGATAAGGAGCTTTAATTCTTCAGATTATATATTTGGTAAAACATTTTAAATTTCACAAACAAAATGTTCACTGTAGAAAAGACAAATGGATTACTGGCCATAATGCACATACTTTGAGCTCAAGAGAGTACGGCAGGAGGGGTTGTGAGTTCAAAGCCAGATAAGTAAAGAACAGTAATAAAAGCCACTAGTAATTTCATCAAAGAGAATTATTTTTCAGTGATTACACACACATACAACACAGTCTTGTCTACATTCTATTATGTATTTTCTAAAGTATAAGGTCTTACTGATAGAAATCACATCACTTTCATATGGCTATATTATAACCAACTTTCCATATACATATACTTCAACATCATTTTTACTGTCTTCACTTTACCTTTCATAAACTGTATTTCTTATTGCCCAATATTCTACTTTTAGAAGCTGCAAAAAACAAAAACAAAAAAAAAAAAAAAACTATATGCTTAATCTTTGCATACATGCACTGTAAAAGTTGCCTTCAAGACAGGCTATATTAACTTATAATTCATCTCCATAATCAGGGATAAGAACATTTTGTTATCTCTTCTTGGAAAGAAAAATTGGATTACCCTTTTGGTTTCTTCTTTTGAGACAGAAACCAAAAACCTAGATTTATGTTGCAAAAGAGTGTAATAGGACATGAGAAACACAGACCTTGATAGCTCTTTTCTATCTCTGCACAGGACTTTTCCAAGGGAATTACCTTTCGAAGCCAGCCAGGACAGGAGCTGCTGGCCCCATAACTATTCCCCATGGCTTCTGTGGGACTGATTAAACCTTCCATTCCACGGTCTGCTTCCATCGTTCCTCGGAAGCCTCCACTTGGATTAGGTGTTTCAGATTCCTGCTGACTATCCTCCTCTTCACCACCACCGCCACCGGCTCCTGGGCCTGAGGTTGGAACCACTGGCAGATACATAGCACAGGAGACAGCTTTGCTATGCAGCAAAAAAGACTTGCCATCTGACTGCCCCATTCACCTTTAGTCTTCCATAAAAAGTCCCTTAACATTTTAACCAAATGCTTCTTAGTTGCAAAAAAAAAACTCCTCTGTATTTAAATTTTAAAAATATGATGTTTGCTGGGCGTGGTGGCACACACCTTTAATTCCAGCACTTGGGAGGTAGAGGTAGGAGGATCACTGTGAGTTCAAGGCCACCCTGAGAATACCCAGTGAATTCCAGGTCAGCCTGGGCTAGAGTAAGACCCTACCTTTGAGAAAAAAAAAAAAAAAAAAAAAGATGTTTGGTTCTTTTGTAACATGCAGTATATTCCAAGCTACTGTAATGAAGTCTAGCTAATGTGAAATGAAATAAAATTGAATCTTAATAGAAGTCAAAGAAAAATATAAGAAAATAAATTCCTATGGTTAAAAACTAAAACAAAGCAAAACAAAAAACAAAACAAAACAAAAAAAACAACCACCCAAACTGAACAGCATACTCTAAGATTAAGTGTAAAGGTCTGCTTATTTTATATATAGCAATATATATGGGCTTGACTATTTGTGCCATGTTGGAACCTTACTGAAGTAGCCCAATTGTTGATAGCAAAACAAGCTCATTAAACTTGCTTTAAATGGCTTTTAAGGATTGTTACAGGGCTGGAGAGATCCCTGGTGTACGTATGTGCACGTGTGTGCACACACACATATACTCTCTCTCTCCTTTGCTGTCAAAATAAATAAATAAAACAGTAAAAAAATTTTTTAAGAATTTTTACATTTGGGGCTGGGGAGATGGCTTGATGGTTAAAGGTGCTTGCAAAGCCTGACAGCCCAGGCTTGACTCCCCTACTCACATAAAGCCAGATGCATGAAATGACACGTGTATCTGGAGTTCATTTGCAGTGACAGGAGGCCCTGGCATGCCTATATTCACATTGTCTCTTACTTTTAATTTTAAAAAAAAAAATTAATTATTTTTGTTTTGCAAGGTAGGGTCTTGCTCTAGCCCAGGTCGACCTGGAATTCATTATGTAGTCTCAGGCTGGCCTAGAACTCACAGCAATCCTCCTACCTCTGCCTCCCACGCCTAGCTCCTGAGGGCACCCCTGGGGATACCATAGAAATAAAAAGTCCCTGAGATACTAAAGAAAGGAATAATATATGTCATATTACAGGTTGGAGCATATCACTTAATTACTTCCATATGTGATGAAGGCAAAGAAGATGCACTCTCCCTCTGACAATGTAAAAGTCATGAACTATGAAATTCATCAAAAATACAATCTTCAAAAAAAAAAAATACAATCTTTAGGCTGGACAGATGGCTCAACAGTTAAGACGCTTGTCTGCAAAGCATAATGACCTGAGTTTGATTCCCCAGTACCCACATAAAGCGAGATGCACAGACTAGTGTATGCATCTGGAGTTTGCCTGCAGTGGCTAGAGGCCCCGGTGTGCCTGTTCTCTCTATGCTTGCAAATAAATACAAATGTTTTAAAAAATACAATCTTGCCTCTTAATGCCTCATTTCCTCTCCAAAATTTCCTGTTTTCTTTTCAGTTTTAGAGACTTCATGGAATATAACCCAGAGACCAAACTGGTACCCAGGGCAACAACTACCTACTTACCAGTTCCAATGGAGAGGCCGCTGCTATTGGAACGGATGGTCTTAGAATTCAATACTTTCTCTGAGGAAAAATATTCAGCAGGTAAGTAGGATATGCAGACATAAGCAGGAAAAATGGGGAGAGACTAAAAATGGAGGTAATAAAGGAGATGATTGCTATCCCTGACTCCAGATAACCTTATGATCACTTGTTATTTAGAAACGAATCACATAAACCAAACAGTACTAGCGAATATATTCACTCTCTACACTGGCATTCTTTTCTACCTTTGCTGCTCACTGGAATGAAAGTAACCAATGCCTAGCTCCTCTCTCTCCCTCAGAGATCCTGATTTAACTGATCAGGGATAAGATCAGAACCAGGATTTGTAAAAGCTCTCTGGGGAATTTAGGCAAGGTTTTTTTTTTTTTTTTTTTTTTTTTTTTGGTTTTTCGAGGTAAGGTCTCACTCTGGCCCAGGTTGACCTGGAATTAACTATGTAGTCTCAGGGTGGCCTTGAACTCACGGCAATCCTCCTACCTCTGCCTCCCGAGTGCCGGGATTAAAGGCGTGCGCCACCACGCCCGGCTTTAGGCAAGGTTTTTAATAATTTAGGTCAAACAAAGAATCTATGCAAAAAAGCATTTAGGATTTGAAAAGTTTCTTCTAAGTGATGTTTTGAATGTTTCTCAAAAAAGTAATAGAGGGCTGGAGAGATGGCTTAGTGGTTAAAGTGCTTGCTGGCAAAACCTACGGACCCAGGTTTGACGCCCCAGTATCCATGTAAAGCCAGATGCACAAGATGGCACATGAGTCTGGAGTTTGTTTACAGTGGCTGGAGGCTGTGGCATGCCCATTCTCTCTCTCTCTCTCTGCCTCCCCCTGACAAATAATAACATTTTTTTTTGTTTGCTTTTTCAAGGTAGGGTGTCACTCTAGCCCAGGCTGACCTGGAATTCACTATGTAGTCTTAGGATGGCCTCGAACTCACGGCAATCCTCCTACCTCTGCCTCCCAAGTGCTGGGATTAAAGGTGTGCACCCATGCCCGGCTTAATGGACAAATTTCAATAACAAATTCTACAGTGTGTCATATCAAAAACGTGCAAGCTGGGTATAGTGGCACATGCCTATAATCCCAGCTCTTAGGAGGTGTAGGCAAAAAGATCAGATATTTAAGGTCATACTCTGTTACATAGCAAGTTTAAGGCTAGCCTGAATTACATGAGACTTTGCCTTAAAAAAAAAAAAAAAAATCCAGGGCCGGGCATGGTAGCGCACGCCTTTAATCCCAGCACGTGGGAGGCAGAGGTAGGAGGATTGCGGAGAGTTTGAGGCCACCC
Source organism: Orientallactaga sibirica (assembly GCA_036365145.1). Taxonomy (NCBI): domain Eukaryota; kingdom Metazoa; phylum Chordata; class Mammalia; order Rodentia; family Dipodidae; genus Orientallactaga; species Orientallactaga sibirica. The sequence continues at coordinate 40,684,431 of JAEOAD010000010.1, forward strand.
TGAGACTACATAGTAAATTCTAGGTCAGCCTGGACCAGAGTGAGACCCTACCTCGCAAAACCAAAAAAAAAAAAAAAAAAAAAAAAAAATAAAAATTCAAAGCCGGGTGTGGTGGCGCACACCTTTAACCCAAGCACTTGGGAGGCAGGAGGGTCACCGTGAGTTCAAGGCCACCCTGAGAATACAGTGAATTCCAGGTCAGACTGAGCTAGAGTGAAACCCTACCTTGAAAAACCAAATAAATAAATAAATAAAAATAAATAAATAAATAAATAAATAATAAAAAAAGAGATGGCAAATGACTACACTTGGGAAATGATAATTGTGTGTTCCTAACATTATGTCCAACATACCTACTAACCATTATGAGACTCAAAGTAGGGCTGGAGAGATGGCTTAGTGGTTAAGGTGCTTGTCTGTAAAGCCTAAGGTTTGATTCCTCAGAACCCATGTAAGCCAGATGCAAATGGTAGCACATGTGTCTGGAGTTCGTTTGTAGTGGCTGGGGCCCTCATGTGCTCATTCTCTCTCTCTTTCATAAATACAAATAAATAAATAAATATTAATTAAAAAAAGAGAGATTCAAAGCAGCCTCTTTAGTTTAGTACACTTTTGTATCTAAGAGATCTTTATTATCCTAAGCAAGGTATCCCAGCTTCACATATGAAACTCTTACCAACAATGAGAATGGTGTGCCAGCCACGGCAAGAAAGGTCTGGGACATGATGCAGAGATCCAAAAATAGGCCGAGGCCATGAGGTACAGATATCAGAGCCATGTGGTCTCTCAGTGGGGGTCATTGCCAGGCGGCCATTGCCTCCATTACCCCAGGCAAAAATGTGATTATCTACAAGAAAGTGAACAGCAGATTAGTATAACACTGTCTTCTCAATTCCGTGTGATCCTCATGCACTGAGTTAGAAATAGGTCCCAATATGTATTAAGTGAGAAAACGTTCATTATTCCCCTATATAAAGCCTAAACTCTTCCTACCTCACCTGGGTAAAAATGAGCACTGCACCTATGTGCTATCCTTCATCTATTTACTCATTCATTCAAACATGTGTGAGAATCTACCTCATGGCAGGTGCTGTTCAAGGTGACTGAGTGGGGAACAGAATAAAATCCTTACTCCTATGAGTGAGTTGTTGGCCAAGGAGGTCCTGGTAGCCTCCAAAACATTAAAGGCTATTGCCAAAGCCCTTGGTTTCCCTTGAGAAACAGATAGTAAGATCCTATTGCTGAAGACATCTCTTGCCTGAGGGGCAAGGTCACTGAGAAAGCAAGCTGGTGCTGAGCAGAAAACCTTCTCCCTGTAGACCAGCCAACTGTAAAAAAGTAAAGTACAAGTAAAAAAACTAAAGCACAGGCTAAGACAAAGACTATTCTTTCTGAGACAAGAATTAAAACATTCATTGGGCTGGAGAGATGGCTTAGTGGTTAAGGTGCATGCCTGTGAAGCCTAAGAACCCAGGTTTGATTCTCCAGGTCCCACATAAGCCAGATGCACATGGTGATACATGCTTCTGGAGTTCATTTGCAGTGGTTAGAGGCCCTGGTGCACTCATTCTTACTCTCCCTCTTTCTCTAATATAAAATCTTAAAAAAAAAAAACAAAAAAACAAACAAAAAAAAACCATGTATTCATGACCCCACAGTGAATACCAACAACCCCACTGAGGAGGCCCTCAGTGGAATGGGATGGGAGAGAGGGGATATAAGAGTATAACCCAATGAGAATATGACCAATATACACTATATTCAAACAGTAATGTTCATAATAATAATTATTAATAAAGAAAGACTTAAAACATAACCTTCTATCTAGAAAGCTTACAGGGAAATATACAGACTCACCATCAGTGGCAGCAATGGTGAACTCATCACCACAAGAGACCCTGATCACTTGCTTCCCACCAAGGGGTCCCCCCAGCAGGTTGATTCCCAGGCGCTTTTTGTAATTCCCAACACCCAGCTGCCCACACTTATTGCAGCCAAAGGTTAGTAGCCGGCCTCGTTCTGAGGAAAGAAGGAAAAATAACCAAGTATACAATGGGCCATGGAATGGAGGGAAGACACAATAAATGCAGACTCCCACACACCCATTACTGTTAGAAGATAGAAACATGAAGCTACCCATATCATCCTGGACCTATGGTTGCTAGGATATCTAGGCACTGTGGCCAATTAAACCCACTAAGAGACCACTGTATTTTCTCGCTCTAATATTGCCTTTTGTGAGGCAGGGTCTCTCTCTAGCTCCAGGCTGACTTGGAACTCACTGTATAGCTCAGGCTGGCCTCAAACTCACATTGATCCTCCTACCTTAGCATGAGCCACATGCCCAGCTCAATATTGCATTATTTAATGTAGAAAATGGATACTACCTTAACAAAGAATACTTATATCATGTTATAGTTATAGTGTGGTATTCTCATGAAAGGACATTATATTGTAATGATAATGGTTATAACAAAATGTGTGCTTGAATGCCTAACTTTTTAGTGAGATAATACTGGTTGCTAGGGGTACGTCAGGAGTCATGTATTGCTAAGAAAGTTAATACTTCATTGTATAAAAGGACCTGAGCGCCTTCTAAGGCATGTGATATAGTTGTAAGCCAACTCACCATCAATAGCAGCTGTGTGAGTCTTGCCCGGGGCAATGGTACGGATCTTATAAAAGGACAACTGTTTGGCCAAGGTAAAGGAGGTTGTGTAGGGAACTTCATGGTATGCCTGAAACAAGCAAAACACAGAGCAAACACTCATGAAGTAAACAATGGGGGGATACTTAGACTTAAGAAAAGTGTCATGGTGACCAAAAGGCCTTTCAAATAAATCTTGTTCCTGAGAGGATGCCAGGCAGCTTTCCATTTTGAGTAAGACATGAGAAATAAGCTCAATATGTAATCAGAATTAGGCATAAGAAGCAGGGATTTCTGGTAATAAAATTCTACATTCTGAATTCAAGTATGCAACACACAAATGCTTAGATTTTTTTTTTTTTTCTGAGGTAGGGTCTCACTCTAGTCCAGGCTGACTTGGAATTCAATGTCTGTTTTTAAAAA